>CM057452.1:1355455000-1355475000 GCA_016271365.2 Neoceratodus forsteri | reverse complement strand
CACAAAGAGAAACAGTACTGTAGACAGAAATGTTAAAAACAACGCAAATGCAACCTCAAATGAAAATGCAAAGGGTAACACACATGGTGGCGTAGACATGAACAGTAAGCGAAACTGGTACGGAACCACAAGCAGCAATGGTAATGGTAACAGTAATGTAAGTGCACAGGCTGCTTTTCCCCAAAAGACAGAGAAAGACAGTGAGAACAAAATGTATGCAAAATAATGACTCAGAACAGAAAATGAGGACTTGGAATAGTAAATTGCTTCTATCTCAGGAACGGTACGACGTAGAAAAAAAATTTAAAAGTCATATAAATTATAAATTTCCTGGCTAGTTTAGTGCTGACTTTTAGGGATGAAAAGTCTGTATCTCACACCGTTTCCGAGATACGGGCCCTGAAAGGTGTGGCAAACACTGTAATGTTATCCTATGGGGAAAAAAAGAGAAGTTCAGAGAGCCATAACTTTGCCTCCCTGTAATTTTTTCACACCAAACCACTGAAAGGCACATCTGCAGGATGTTGGCCATCTTCCCTGCAAATTTCAGGAAAAAAGATCAAACCATTATTTTGCAGCAGGGTGCCAAAGTATTCCTGTAATGCGTCTGTCACTGAAATGTTATCCTATGGGAAAAAGCATCAATTTTGGAGTGCCATATCTTTGCCACCATGTAATATTTTTTCAACAACATACTGAAAGGCACATCTGTGACATGCAGGCCACGTTCCCTGCAAATTTCAGCCCAAAACACCAAACCATTCTTTTGCAGCAGAGTGCCAAAGAATTGCTGTTATTTTCACACACCCTGGAAAAGTACTGTCGAACTTTGCGAAAGCTTTCGCAAATTCATTCGACGGTGTCGCACGTTCGACAGTACTTTGTGAAAGTACTTTTTCCAGAAACTTGAAAAACATATTTCTGGGGTGTTTTACCCCAAAATAAAGACATGGCTAGCATCCTCGGGGTCCGACTAGGTGAATACAAAAAGAATTAGGTTGCTAGAGGGTCCCAAATTTAAATGCCAAGCATTTTTCTGATCACTAACTGAAAACAAAATGGCGGATTTGCAACAATAAAAGGGCCATTTGCAAAAGTAAAAACTGCGTTTGCGACTCCTAGCTTTTTGTTAACTTTTCCCATTGACTTATAATTGGAACTTGTTTTTTGAATAACTTTTGAACTGTTTAATATTTTTTCACGAAATCTTCGAAAGGCACACCGGGGACCCCGGCCGCACAGTTCCTGAAGATTTCAGACCCGTTGTGCAAACCGTGTGACCTGTAGGCATGACCATAGAAATAAAAAAAAAACGTAAACGCACACGCAGATCATGCTTAATAACTCCACAACCGTATATCCGACCGGTACGAAACTTGGCAGATCGCAAGGCGTATGGATTTTAATCGCATATTACAAATTTCAGTTAAATACATCAAATGGTTACAAAGTTATTAAGGTGCAAAATTTTGGGTTTAACATGTAAATGTCCTCCTCAACCCCAACTATGGTAGCACGGTATATATGTACTGTATTAGAATATACCTTAATAACTTTGCAACTGTTAGACGGATTTGCCTGAAATTTGGAATACACGATCATTACCCATTTTTCATTTGCGCTTGCATTTCCATTATTTTTTACCATTTGTCTCTACAGTACTGTTTCTCTTTCTGTTTCGATTTGCGTCACCATGCCCATTGCCATTTGCATTTGCGTACACCATGTTACTATGTGACAAGACATCACATGGTGGACCTTTCCTGTCTATGCCACCGTGTGCGTTACCCTTTCTGTTCTCATTCGTGCTTGCGTTACCATGTGCGCCAGTTGGGCCACGTGCACCCACCGCCGCATTACGTAGCGGAAGCGCGGGGCCCCCACTGCCATATTACATTCACTATTTCTCATTATTCTCAAAAAGAAGGGAAATTAGAGGCAAAAAACTCTGTTTAATGCATCAGTTAGGGTTGTTCCACAGCAACAAAATTGAGGAAATTCAGTGTTAGGGTTGAAACCCCCCCTTGGACCCTCCAGCCCACCCTCCCAACCGGCACTGGGGTGCACATTGGGGTCTTTGGTCCTAAATCTCACCCCATTCCTCTATACCTCTGCTTATTTACACATGTGATGGGGTGAGAGTTAGGGCAGACTGACCCCAATGTGCACCCCAATGCTGGTTGGGGTGGGCTAGGTCCAAGGGGGGCTTTAAACCCTAACACCAAATTTCCTTACTTTTGGCACTGTGGAACAACCCAAACTGATGCATTAAACTGAGTTTTTTGCCTCTAATATATATATATATATTTTTTTTTTTTTTATACGGGTGTGGTCGCATCCCTATTTTAAGGGTTGAGTAGGCAGTTTAATGTTAAACCCCAAATTTTTCACATTAATAACTTTGCAACCATTCAAAGGATTTGCACAACATTTGGAATGCACTGTGCTGTGGGGTATATTGCCTGATATGCCAAGTTGTGTTTCGGTTGGATTTGTGGATTTCGTGGAGCGAAGCACCAAAAAAGTGTTTTTTGCTTTTTTTTGCCCATTTTAGCTGATTTTTGCAATCGCACTGTGGTCACACTATTTGGAATTCTGGTCTGAAATTTTCAAATACAAAGACGGTGCTTCAAGAACAGTCCAGCATTGGTTTGGTGAAAAAATTATTAATCTGTTCCAAAGTTATTTATTTGTTAATTTTTGAGTGCTGAGCATGCTATGATCAATCTTTGGAATAGGTGTATGTTTTCTGAAAGAGGATTTGCCTCATGATCAAGGATTTTGTCACTGTGCAAATGGGGATTTATAAAGTTCCTGTTCATGATGAAAAAATTCCTTTTCATGAGCTGCCATCTTGTTTTCATTTTTTCTCACAAATAAAACGTAACTTGCCCCATGGATGCGTTCTGCTGTAACTGTAGTATGGATTTTGTTCAGGGAAATGCCCTGTACAAACCCATGGCTTTGGTTTACTTTGGTTTTATGAAAAAACAGCATTTTTTTCCTTTTACAAATCCATGTTTGTCACTCATTTCTGATCCTTGATCGCGAGGTGTCAAAATCCTTGATCATTATTTCTGGACCAGATGGCCCTATCTCATGAACAAGGATTGGCTTGTGAACAGGGATTTTGACAGCTCACAAAAGGGGATTGGCTCATGAAAGAGGATTTTGACAGCTCATGAAAGTTGATTTTTTTTTAATCCCATTTCACCAGCTGTCAAAAATCAAATCTCATGAGCTGTCAAAATCACTTTGTGAGCCTATTTCTTTTTGTCCTTGTCAAAATCCTTGTTTGCGAGATCAGGACCAGATGGTCAAAATCTCATGATCAAGGAATTCTCATGAACAAGCATTTTGACAGCTCATGAATGGGGATTCACCTCACGAATAGGGATTTTGACACCTCACAACAAGGAATTAAAAAATTTTCCAGTGTACTGCTAATAAGTAGTTTGCTCTTTTGGCTTGACATTTGCAGAGTACAAAGGGTGTGCCCTACAGATATAAATTATGCTGTTTAGGTGCAAACATTTTCATTGGTTCCATAGCTATGCCATTTCGAAGTTGAGAAATTTCCCATCAGATAACATTGTGACCTATATCTTGAAAACACATTGAGATATCAGATTTTTTTGCTAAATGCAGCTTAGTAGCATATCTACAGTTTACCAATCCATGATTACAGCTGCAGTGGATTTTTACAAAGGTTGCTATGGTTACTAAGACATTATGACATTTGCACTACAGTGGCTGTTTGGAATGTGTCTAGGACTGTGCTATGTCTCTAATTATAGATAGGCAAGATGGTTAACATTATGAAGTAACAGAATTACTAGGCCATCTGTTATGCAGTAATTCTGGTCCCTGTGCTTCCACATGGAGATGACAGATCATTACAATGTCTGTGTGCTTATGGGAGTGCAGGGCTCAGATGGCCCTGCATTCCTAAAGCTATATAAGATTAATCATTCAATCAATCAAAACTTTATATAGCGCCTTTCAAAATCAAGGCACTTTACATAATAAAAACCACAATAAAACAAATAATGTTATAAATTATTTAAAACAGACAAGTAATTAAACAGTTAAACGGGTAAGGCCAAAGAAAATAAATATGTTTTTAACATGGATTTAAACTACTAACGGGCAGGCATTCTCTTAACAGACGCGGTAGAGAATTCCACAAGGTTGGTGCTGCAAATGAGAAAACACGAGCTCTAGATGTTTTAAGATGAACCATAGAAACATAGAATATAGAATTTGATGGCAGATAAGGACTGCTTGGCCCACCTAGTCTTCCCATTTCCCTACCCAACAGATAAGCTGCAGATGCTAGTTAACCAACAGCCTACTTCCTCCTACCCCCCCACTAGAATTGCCTTATGTCTGTCTCATGCATTCTTGAATTTCCCCACTGTTTTTGACTCTACGACCTCCTCAGGAAGGCTGTTCCGTGTATCCACAACCCTCTTTGTGAAGAAATACTTCCTCACATTACCTCTGAGCCATCCCCACTCTATCTTCAAATTGTGCCCCCTTATTTTTGCACAACTCTTTTTCTGAAAGATGCTACCCTCTTGGACTTTGTTGATTCCCTTGAGGTATTTGAAAGTTTCTATCATGTTTCCCCCCTCTCCCTCCTTTCCTTGAGGCTATACATCTTTAGTTCCTTTAGTCTTTCTTCATATGCCTTTTGATGCAGACCGTGCATCATTTTGGTTGCCCTTCTTTGGACAGCCTCCACCCTGTCTATGTCTTTGCAGAGATGGGGTCTCCAGAACTGCACACAGTACTCCAGATGTGGTCTTACCAACTGTCTGTACAGAGGGCCAACAACTTCCTGTTTTCTACTGGTGATGCCTCTCTCTATGCATCCCAGCATCCTCCTAGCCCTCCTTACTGCCTTCTCGCATTGCTGGCTCTCCTTTAGGCCATCTGATATGACTGCTCCCAGGTCCCTTTCCATTTTTGTTGTTGTCAGTATCTCACCCCCCCCATTGTGTACTCTTCCCCTGGGTTTTTGTTTCCCAGGTGCATTACTTTGCACTTTTTTGCATTGAATCTAAGCTGCCATATATTTGACCATTCCTCCAACCTTGCCAAGTCTCTTTTCATCCTTTCCACCCCACCTTGTGTATCAGCCCTGTTGCAGATCCTTGTGTCATCTGCAAAGTGACATACTTTCCCTTCCAGTCCCTCTACAATGTCTCTTAAAGACATTAAAAAGGACCAGCCCCAGTACTGAACCCTGAGGTACCCCACTAGTAACCCTCCTTTCTTCACTGTGGACTCCATTTACTATTACCCGCTGTGTCCTGTTGTCCAATCAGTGTTTTACCCAGGCTACCACCCTAGGACCCACTCCAAGGCTGGCTCATTTGTTTATTAATCTTTTGTGCGGGACTGTGTGAAATGCCTTACTAAAGTCTAGGTAGATCATGTCCACAGCCCCTCCGTGGTCTACTGCTTTGGTCACCCAGTCAAAGAAATCAATTAGATTTGTCTGGCATGACCTTCCCGCTGTGAATCCATGCTGCCTTGGGTCCTGTGTCCCACTGGCCTCTAGGTACTCAACAATTTTTCCTTCAGAAGTGATTCCATCATTTTCCCTACCACTGAGGTCAAACTGACAGGTCTGTAGTTTCCTGCCTCTGTCTTGCTCCCACTTTGTGAAGGGAATCACATCTGCCTCCTCCAGTCCTCAGGTACCACCCCATCCTCCCATGATTTATTAAAAGGGTAGTCAGTGGTGTTACTAGTTCTCCCTTAGTTCTTTTAAATTCTGGGGAGAATCCCATCAGGCCCCATTGCTTTATTCACCTTCAGTTTTAAGGGTTCTTTCAGAACCCTTTCTTCTGTGAAAGGACTAATATCAACCCCCCATCCAGACTGCTTGTATTGACCGGATTAGGTATTTCCCCCTGCTTTTCCATTGTGACTACTGAGCATAAGTATTCGTTCAGTATCCCTGCTTTTTCACTGTCACTCTCTGCCCAACCTCCTTCCTCTTTAGCCTCAGTATCCCTGCCTTAGTCTTTCTTTGCTCCCTAATGTACCTATAAAAGGTTTTATCCCCCTTCTTAACTGAGTTGGTTATCTTTTCCTCAGTTTGGGCCTGTGATATTCTGATTGCCTTACCTGCTTCCTTCTGCTTTAACTGGTACAGTTCTCTGTTCTGCTCCTTCTGTGTTTCCTTATACTTCCTGAATGCTATATTTTTTCCCTTACCTTCCCCACTACTTCTTTTGAGAACCATAGTGTTTTTTTCTTTCATTTTGATTTATTTATTTTTTTATTTTTTTTATTTTATTTAAACAGCAGTTTGGAAAACCTTTGAGCCATAGGCTCATTTTCAAAGGTACCTTGTCACAGTAAGACAAACAAAAATACACAGTATAACAGTACAACACATAAGTATAACAGTAACTTAAGACATAGATACAAATAGCTGGTACAGGTAGGATTGATGCAAACAATACCAGAGTTATGTTGTCCTTAGCAGCTTAGTAATAAGCTTTACATACGTATTGAGTACCGCTTTGACTAGTGGCAATTACAGCATCGGTGTTAATAAGGTGGTTACGGAATGAAGTTTTGAAGCACGTATATAGTTGAGCTTGAGATGGAGGGGCAGTGTGTTGAACCAGGAGGGGGCCTAAAGCTGAAGGCTCTTTGGCCGTGAGAGGTCCTAGCTCTAGGGATAACAAGAGAGGTTTTTCAAGAGGTCCAAGTATGAACTAGTGGGACAGAGCGGCGTATGGTGGTGGTCAATCCTGGTGGGGATAGCCCAAGGAGGATCTTTTTTGTAAGGGTACAGGTCAGATATTTGAGGCGCTCATCAAGATCAAGTACCAGCATTTTAGCGTACAGTAGACAGGTGTGTGTCAGCCTAGGTGCTCCAGTAATTAACCTGCAGGCCTTATTCAGAGTAGTGCGAATTTTATGGAGTGCGGTCTGATCAGCAGCACCATACACCGGCAGTCCATAGTCCACTAGGGACAGGATAGAGGAGGTGATCATGTAGTCAAGATACTCCGGGGAGGCAGTGTTTATACCGTGTAAGATGCCCAATCAGATATTAGTGGCAGTGGCTAGGGCAGCGATGTGTCCATGGAAGGAGAGGGAAGGGTCAAAATGGATCCCTAGGTATTTATAGGAGCAAACTTGTTCGAGTGGGAAAGAGGACCCAGAGTGAATGAGGAGTTTGAAGTTGCAGGACTTGTTTTGGGGATGAGTGAAGAACATGGTTTTGTTTTTTAAGATTTATCACCAATCTATGTTTCTTTGAACCAGCCTCGGCTTCAGTGAAGGACTTCTGCAGTGAGTTCTGAGGGCAATAGGGTTACGATTTGAGGCAAAGATGACTGCATCATCAGCGTACACTAGAATGTTCCTCGAGCAAGAGCGTGAAGGTGTTAAGGTAAAGGAGAATAAGGGGCCCAGAATGGAGCCCTGGGGAACTCCTAGAAAAGATGGGACAGATGTCTGAGTAGGTCCCATGAATTTTACACGCTGTGAGCGGTCAGATAGATAACTGGTGCACCAGGAGATAGGCCCAGCAGCAAAACCAGAGAAGCTAAGGGCTTCAAGAAGGAGGGGGTGGGAGACAGTGTCGAAAGCTATCGAGAGGTCAATGAAGACAGCACCAGCCAGAGAACCAGTGTCTAAGGAGGAGTGGAGAAAGTTGGAGAACTCTAGGAGGGCTGTGTTGGTACTGTGGCCTGCCTCGGAAGCCATGCTGCTCAGGACAAAGGACATTGTAGGTGAAGAGGTAGTCAGAGATTTGAGAGGCCACCACTTTTTCCAAGGCCTTGGAGAGAGGAGAGAGAATGGAGATCGGTCGATAGTTTCCAGCCACAGTCCTATCACCACCTTTAAAGATAGGGGTGACAGTGGTGACTTTCCAGGCAGTTGGAACCTTCCCCAGGCAAAGAGAGTGGTTTATGAGGCATGTGATTGGGGTAAGGACTGTGTCTAAGACCAGCCGTAGGATACACAGATCCAGGGTGTCACTGCCTGTACTATTACTCTTGAGGGCAGTGACAAGATGCGGCCTAAGTTCTTGGGCAGAAACATGGCAGAGGAGAAAATAAGAGCGAGAAGATTTATGGCAGGTGCTGGGGGAGGAGGTCAAAAAAATTTGTAGGGAGGATAGGGACAAGGTCAGTGGAATGAGGTGTCGAGGTGGTTGGCTATGAGGGTTGGGTCTGAGGAGATCACACCATTAATGTTGATCTGTGGGGTGGGGGTGTGCAGTCCCATTTAACTGTTTAATGTTATCCCAGAAGGTTCTGGGGTTCCCCATGAGGCAGTGAGTGAGGACCGATAGTGCCTGAGACTTGGCCTTTCTGATGGCCTGATGCACTTGTTTCAGGCGGCAGCATATAACCGCCTGTCATTGGGCCTGGCCAGTCTCAATGGCATGGTGCCATAGGTTGTCCCTATGTTTGAGCTGGTGGATCAAAGCTGGGTTACTAAGGGGCATTCTGCCTTTTAGAACAGTGGGTCAACATTGGGGCAAAGATATCACAGGCATTATTAAAAGTTTGGGTAAAGAAGGAGAGAGAGCTGTGTCGATGTCAGGAGTTGCCTGTATAGGAGACCAGTCAATTTGGGACTGAAGTTCCTAGTTTTATCAGTCCACCAGATATTAGACACCACCAGCATGTGGACTGTGCTATGGGTTTGGGGACTGAGGATGACCAGTGGAATAGAATGGGAGTGATCACTGAGAGAGTCTGGGAGGACTTGTACATTGGGGATCCGATTAGGGCAGTTGGTGAGTATCACATCAAGCAGGGTACTGGAGCCTCTTGGGGTTAGTCCTGGTAGGGTGGGTAACTAGTTGCTAGGTCTTATTGCAGAAAAGGAGTCTCGGAGGGAGGAGGAGGGCTGAGCCAGTTGACATTTAAGTCACCCACCAGAATTTGATCAGCAGAAGGAGGTGGAGAGGTAAGTATTCTGTAAGAGAGGCAATGGCCTGTGTTTGGTCCCTGGGGGCAATGCCGTGAGTCAGATAAAGGGGTCCCTTTAAGGGTCAGGGTTAGTTTCAGCGTAAGCACCTGGGCCCTGGAGTCAAGGATGGGAGCAGGCAGGGCTAGTATGGGGAGAGATTCCTTGACATAAATAGCGCAGCTGCCGCCCCGGAAAAGGGTAAAACCAGGAAGGGAGACTAGGGAGTCAGGGGAGGATTTCGACAGCCAAGTCTCAACCAGGGTGATGACATCTGGGTTAATTGATGTGACCAGGCATTGTAGTGAGTCAAACTTTTTAGGAGGCTACAGATATTCATGGAGACCATGCATAGGCCTGTGGTGCGAGTTGGGGAGCTCCTGGGAACCGGGCCAGGGTTTGATGAATGTTCCCTACAGGAGTAGTAGCATGACTACACCCCTGGCTGGGAGAAGGTGAGGCTTTTCCTACGATTGACATGGGGGGGGGGGGCTAAGGGAGCAGGGGTGGGCAGGGAGGTACAGGAAGGGAAAGCAAGAATAAGAAGACACCCAGATGTGCCTGAGGTGAAGAGAAAGCTAGGGGGAGGGCAGGGAGGATGGGGACACACAGAGGTCCCAAGGGGCAGGAGAGCAGGTTCAGGAGCAAGGGGAGGGAGGGGCTAGGGCACAGTGCGACTAGCAGATGGGTAAGGGGTAAGTGCACTGCTAGTGGGGGATAGGCACAGGCAGAGCATGAGGCAGGGCCAATACATTGTGGTGAGCAAGATCCCAGGGAAGTAGTGCTGTACAGGTAGGAGTAGAAGCAGTGAGGGAGCATAGGTCCTCTAGTGGCCATCAGGTATAACCTGCAAATGGGAAAGTGGGGAGATAGGTTCAGGGCAACAGGACATGATGTCACCAGATGTGATGTCACGGGTGGATCTCTGAATTGACAGCCGCCTCTGGGTGTAAGTGTGGTTGGGGGCGGGTGGGGCAGACGGCGTCAAGCGCGCCGGGCTAGCACCTCTGCAGGCATCTAGACGAAGAGCAAGAGGCTCTCTTTACCTCAAAAGATCAGGCTGAGATTCGCTTCCTCAGCTACTCAGGTGAGCTGCTTGTGTTGCTTCAGTTGCTTGATTGTCCCGAGTGCCTAGCTTGGGGGGGGGAGCTGCCTATGTAGTGGAGAAAACACAGCCTCTCATTACTGTGCAGCGGGAGAATATGTTGTGACTTAAACAAAGGAGCTCCACTCTAAGCAAACAGGGCTATTCCAAAATGAGGTCACACTAGGACCCAGCTAACCTAATTTGTTTATTTGCTTCACACAAAGACTTGTTGCCTCTGTGATGGCGGTTTTGATGTTTCCCATTGTTACTCCACCCCACCTTCTTGCCTGTTTGCTAGTGCTTTTGAGGCACTCTCCCATTTTGACAAAATCAGCCCTCCTGAAGTCCAGGTACCTTCACTTTTGTGTGGCTTGACTCTACAGTTAAGTTTATCGTGAACCATACTGGTGGTCGCTTTGTTCCCAGATGGTTGGCTCACTTCAAGATCTGAGATCCCTCTCCATCCCCATTTGAGAGTACCAGATCTAAGATTGCTCTCTCCCGAGTGTGTTCCAAAACTAGTTGTCTGAGGCATGCCCCCTGTAGGGCACTGAGAATGGCCCTGTTCTTGGCTGTGGCTGCAGCAAAGGTGCTCCAGTCAACATCTGGCATATTCAGGTCCCCCATCAGCAATATCTCCTTTCACTGCCATCCCAAGGATGCTCTTGTATCATTTCTTGTGCATTTCTCCCGAGACGTGGGTCTGTATACAACCCCTGTGTGGATGGCGGAGCCATTTCCAGTCTCCAGGGTGACCCACAGTGCCTCTCCTCCCTGTTTACTCTTAGTTTCTTGCTTTTATCCCTTCCCTTGCATAGAGAGCTACTCCTCCTCCTCTCCTCCTCCTTCTTCCCTCCTTCGTCCCTCCCTGAGATTGTGTATCCTGGTATGTTGACATCCCAGTCATGGTTCTCTGTACCATGTTTCTGTGACTGCCACTCATCCAGGCATCCCTCTTCCATCAAGGCCACCATTTCAGGAGTATTTTTACCTAGACTACAGTGACTGGTACTCATCATTTCTGCATTTTTATGGCTTTATTTCTTTTGCTCCATCCCTGTCCCTTCTGCTTTGTCTTTTTCTCCATTTACCCCTGCTCTTCTCCTCGACCGATCATTTATTTTGTGTTTACTCACTAATTACCCAGATTTTTGGGGTTGGATTTCCTTCTCCTTCAGTGCCCCCCCTTGGCTAGTTAAATGCTTCGCCACAGAAGCTATTTAAACCTATCACCTAGGATCCTTGTTCCATTCCAGGATAGATGCAGACCATCGCATCTGTATAGGCCTGCATCACCCAGGTGAAGCCCCAGTCCCCAGTGAAGCCAAACCCTGAGCTCTGCACCAGCTTTTCAACCAGTCATTGAATCCCATGGTGCGGAGTGCCCTGTTCTCTCATCCATGCCATGGAGCAGGTAGCACTTCAGAAAGCTACCATGTGTGCGTGTTTGGTCCAAGGCCCCTACTGATGCATTAAATGGAGTTTTTGCCATGAATCTCCCTTCTTTTTGAGAATGAGCACTATAAACAGTGAATGTAATGTGGTGGGAGCGCGGGGCCCCACCATGTGATTTTTTTTTTCTTGCATAGTAATGCTAATGTTAACACAAATGCAATCCAAATGGTAACACACACATGGTGACACAAACGTAAGCGATAATGCAAACGGTAAGAGAAATGCAAGTGCAAACGTTGATGAAAGCAGAAATGATTATGTAAATGCTAACACAAATGCTAGCGGCAACAGAAATGTAAACGTTAACAAAAACAGTAACACAAATGCTAATTCCAATGGAAATGCAAACAGTAACACAAACGAAAACAGAAATGCAAACGGTAAAGACAACGTCGATGCAGAAGGAAACAGTAACCCAATCGACAAGAGAAACAATACCGAAAATGCAAACAGTAAGGCCAACAGAAACACAAACAGTGACGAACACACAAACGGTAATGTAACTGGAAATGCAAACTGTTACGGTAACAGCAATGATGACACCAAAGAGAACAGTAACACAAACGCAAACACAAATGGTAGTGTGCATGGTCATGGGACTGCCATTGGAAAATACAAATACTTATGGTAACACTAACGATGTTGCCAAAGGCAACACAAATGCAAACTGAAGCGAGTACGCTATCGCAAATGGTAATGCCGGGTGACGTTAAAGCGAAATTGAAAAAACAGTAAAGGAAACACAAATGGTAACAGTAATGTAAACCAGCGTAAACAAAATGAAAAGGGTATCCTGCAGTGGCGTAGATGGGGCAGCTAACACAAATGGTTCACGGAAATTCAAGTGGAAAGCGTAACTGTAACAGTAACAAAATGCACACCTTTTTTCCCCAAAAGTTGCATTGAGAAACACAGTGAATACAAACAATGTATGCTTAATAATGGACCTCAGAGCAGAAAATGAAGACTTGGAATACTAAACTACTTATATCTCAGGAACTGTACGACGTAGAAAAAAAATTAAAAAATTCATAAAATTTATGACTTTTCTGGCTAGTTTTGCACTTGGGGGGGCTAAGTATTTTTCAGATGAAAAGTCCGTATCTTGAAGCGTTTCAGAGATAAGGGCCCCAAAAGGTGCGGCAGAAGCCCTAATGTTAGCCTATGGGGAAAAAGTGTCAACTTCCGAGTGCTGTAACTTTGCAGCCCTCTAATATTTTGTCGCCAAACCACCAAAAGGCACATCTCTGGAATCTTGGCTTTCTTTCCTCCAAATTTCAGCCCAAAAGACCAAACCATTCTTTTGTAGCAGGGTGGCAAAGATTTCCTACTATTTTGGGTATAGTGTCGCAAAGTGGTGTCGCAAATCACAACGCTTTCGCAAAAAAATCACAAGTGTCAAGTGTGACACTATTTTGCAACACTACAGTTTACAAAAACTTGAAAAACATTTTTCTTAATTTGAAAAACATTTTTCTTGGGTGTTTAACCCCCCCAAAAAGACATGGCCAGCATCCTCAGGGCTCGACTAGGTGAACACAAAAAGAATTGTGTCCCTAGAGGGTCCCAAATTTAAATGCCAAGTATTTCTGTGACCAGTAACTGAAAAAAATGTCTGACTTACGACACTACAGGGGTCATTTGCAACACTAAAAACTGCATTTGCGACACTGTCAACCTTTTTGTTAACTTATAATGTGAAACTTGTTTTTTGAATAACTTTTGAACCATTTAATATTTTGTCACAAAATCTTTGAAAGGCACAGTGGGGACCCTGGTTGCATGTTCCCTGAAGGTTTCGGACTGGTTGCACAAACCGTGTGACTTGTAGATGTGAGCAAAGAATGCGAAAAAAAGTGTAAATATGGCTTTCTATTGTGCTTTATAGGTCCACAACCATACATCTGACTGTTACGTACCTTGGTAATTCCAGAGATCTTTGATACTGCCCCGTGTCTGCCAAATTTCAGGCAAATCCATCATACAGTGGTAAAGTTATTAAGCTGCAAACTTTCACACTTTAACCTTAAATGGGGTACTCAACCCTAACTATGATATATTGCAAAAAACTTCATTAATGCATTAATTAAGGTTAAAGTGACAAAGGTAGGGAAATGCCGCATTAATGGTTGACACCCTAACACCCCAGCACACACCCTCACTCACCACATACCAACAGGTGATGAGCTATGACATTGGGGTCATCAGCCTTAACTCTCACCCATTCCATGTCTAACAAAGCTTACATGATACAGTATAGGAGAACTGGGTGCGAGTTGGGCCCAGTGACCCCAAGGCACACCCCATCACCTGTTGGTCTGTGGTGGGTGTGGGTGAGGTGTGGTGGTAGATTGTGTGGAGGGGTGTAAGGGTGTCAACCCTAATGCCTCATTTCCCTACTTTTGTCACTTAAGCCCTAACTGATACATTAATGAAGTTTTTTGCAATGAACTTCCTTACATTTTGAGAAAGTATGATCACACTTTCTAATCCACCAATGAGGGATTGCTAGAGATCCCAGGGTTCATACACCTGTTCATATATCCTTAAAGGCACAGCACACTGAATAGGGGGTAGAGACACTCACAAGCTTGCACACACTAAAACAAGAACAAAAAAAAAGCATCTGTAACAGGAAGGGACACAGTCATGTGGGGAGTGGTGCAATGCACTGGCTGTGGAGCAGCAGTCTTCTGGGAGACATTCTGGAAACTGTGTTGCTGCCCTATTTGCAGGCACCTCTCTGGTCTGAGGGAGGAGGTTGTTCTCCATGCTGACCTGGCAAGGATTTGGGAAACCTGCTCCCCCACTGAGGGACCACCCAGGCCACCGCCACCACCTGAGGTTGCCAAGAAAGAGGAGTGGTTAGACCACAGTGGGCTCAGGGAGGGTGAGGGTGGTGGAACAGAGGTGCAACCCTCCAGTTGTGTCTCTCCACAATTAATTTGCCACTCTGGTGAAGCATGGTTCCTCTATGGAGGCACCTGCAGTGGAGACCAAGGAGGATGCTGGGAACCTCTGTAATGGAGACCCACAGGAGGGTGGCCCAGGACCCCACAGGGGAAGGAAACAACTCCTGGTGGGGGACTCAATTGTTAGGGGCTGGAACTGGGGGAGGGAGGGGAAAGGGAGGTAAGGTGCCTGCCCAGCACCGAGGCTTGGAGGGACAGGAAACAAATCCTCAGGATCATGGGAGCAGCGGCAAGGGGGAGGGAGCTGGATGTCATTATCCACCTAGGGACGAATGACTTGGCTAAGAATCAGATCAGAGCAGTGCAACAGGAGTTTGTGGAATTGGGGAGGGGCCTTAGACAAGTAGCACACATGGTAGCTTTCTCGGAAGTGCTACCTGTCTATGGCATGGATGAGGCTAGGGCACTCCGCACCATGGGATTCAATGACTGGTTGAAAAGCTGGTGCAGAGCTCAGGGATTTGGCTTCACTGGGGACTGGGGCTTCACCTGGAGTGATGCAGGCCTATACAGGTGCGATGGTCTGCATCTATCCTGGAATGGAACAAGGATCCTAGGTGATAGGTTTAAATGCTTCTGTGGCAAGCATTTAACTAGCCAAGGGGGGGCACTGAAGAGGAGAAGGGAAATCCTAGCCCCCCCCCAAAAATCTGGGTAATTAGTGAGGTAAACACCAAAATAGAGCGGTCGATAGGGAGAAGAGCAGGGGTAAATGGAGAAAAAGACAAAGGCAGTAGGGACAGGGATGGAGCAAAAAGAAATAAAGCCATAAAAAATGCAGGGTGATGAGTACCAATGACTGTAGTCTAGGTAAAAAATACTCCCTGAAATGGTGGCCTTGATGGAAGAGGGATGCCTGGATATTGTGGCAGTCACAGAAACATGGTACACAGAGAACCATGACTGGGATGTCAACATACCAGGATACACAATCTACAGGAGGGACAGGGAGGGAAGAAGAGGAGGAGGAGGAGGAGGAGTAGCTCTCTATGTAAGGGAAGGGATAAAAGCAAGAGAACTAAAGAGTAAACAGGGAGGAGAGGAGGCACTGTGGGTCACCCTGGAGACTGGAAATGGCTCCGCCATCCACACAGGGGTTGTATACAGACCCACGTCTCGGGGAGGAAATGCACAAGGAAATGATACAAGGCATCCTTGGGATGGCAGTGAAAGGGGAGATATTGCTGATGGGGGACCTGAATATGCCAGATGTTGACTGGAGCACCTTTGCTGCAGCCACAGCCAAGAACAGGGCCATTCTCAGTGCCCTACAGGGGGCATGCCTCAGACAACTAGTTTTGGAACACACTCGGGAGAGAGCAATCTTAGATCTGGTACTCTCAAATGGGGATGGAGAGAGGATCTCAGATCTTGAAGTGGGTAGCCATCTGGGAACAAGCGACCACCAGTATGGTTCACGATAAACTTAACTGTAGAGTCAAGCCACACAAAAGTGAAGGTACTGGACTTCAGGAGGGCTGATTTTGTCAAAATGGGAGAGTGCCTCAGAAAAGCACTAGCAAACAGGCAAGAAGGTGGGGTGGAGTAACAATGGGGAAACATCAAAACCGCCATCACAGAGGCAACAAGTCTTTGTGTGAAGCAAATAAACAAATTAGGTTAGCTGGGTCCTAGTGTGACCTCATTTTGGAATAGCCCTGTTTGCTTAGAGTGGAGCTCCTTTGTTTAAGTCACAACATATTCTCCCGCTGCACAGTAATGAGAGGCTGTGTTTTCTCCACTACATAGGCAGCTCCCCAAAGCTGGCACTCGGGACAATCAAACAACTGAAGCAACACAAGCAGCTCACCTGAGTAGCTGAGGAAGCCGAATCTCAGCCTGATCTCTTTGAGGTAAAGAGAGCCTCTTCTCTTCGTCTAGATGCCTGCAGAGGGGTGCTAGCCCGACGCCGCTTCGCGCCGTCTGCCCCACCCGCCCCAACCACACTCCCACCCAGGGGCGGCTGTCAATTTAAGGATCCACCCCGTGACATCACATCTGGTGACATCATGTCCTGTTGCCCTGAACCTATCTCCCCACTTTCCCATTTGCAGGTTATACCTGATGGCCACTAGAGGGACCTATGCTCCCTCACTGCTTCCTACTCCTACCTGTACAGCACTACTTCCCTGGGATCTTGCTCACCACAATGTATTGGCCCTGCCTCATGCTCTGCCTGTGCCTATCCCCCACTAGCAGTGCACTTACCCACTTACCCATCTGCTAGTCCGCACTGTGCCCTGGCACCCCTCCCTCCCCTTGCTCCTGAACCTGCTCTCCTGCCCCTTGGGACCTCTGTGTGTCCCCATCCTCCCTGCCCTCCCCTAGCTTCTCTTCACCTCAGGCACATCTGGGTGTCTTCTTATTCTTGCTTTCCTTCCTGTGCCTCCCTGCCCACCCCCTGCTCCTAGCCTCCCTCCCCCATGTCAATCATGGAAAACCTCTCACCTTCTCCCAGCCAGGGTGTTAGTCATGCTACTACTCCTGTCGGGGAACATTCATCAAACCCTGGCCCGGTTCCCAGGAGCTCCCCAACTCGCACCACAGGCCTATGTCATGGTCTCCATAGAATATCTGTAGCCTCCTAAAGTTTGACTCACTACAATGCCTGGTCACATCAATTAACCCAGATGTCATCACCCTGGTTGAGACTTGGCTGTCGAAATCCCCCTGACTCCTAGTCTCCCTTCCTGGTTTTACCCTTTTCCGAGGCGGCAGCTGCGCTATTTATGTCAAGGAATCTCTCCCCATACTAGCCCTGCCTGCTCCCATCCTTGACCCAGGGCCCAGGTGCTTACGCTGAAACTAACCCCTGACCCTTTAAAGGGACCCCTTTATCTGACTACTGCAACACGTGCCCCAGGGACCAAACACAGGCCATTGCCTCTCTTACAGAATACCTTACTCTACCTCCTTCTGCTGATCAAATTCTGGTGACTTAAATGTCAACTGGCTCAGCCCTCCTCCTCCTCTACCGAGACTCCTTTTCTGCAATAGACCTAACGCAACTAGTTACCCACCCTACCAGGACTAACCCCAAGAGAGGCTCCAGTACCCTGCTTGATGTGATACTCACCAACTGCCCTAATCGGATCCCCAATGTACAAGTCCTCCCAGACTCTCTCAGTGATCACTCCCCCATTCTATTCCACTGGTCATCCTCAGTCCCCAAACCCATAGCACAGTCCACATGCTGGTGGTGTCTAATATCTGGTGGACTGATAAAACTTAAGGAACTTCAGTCCCAAATTGACTGGTCTCCTATACAGGCAACTCCTGACATCGACACAGCTCTCTCCTTCTTTACCCAAACTTTTAATAATGCCTGTGATATCTTTGCCCCAATGTTGACCCACTGTTCTAAAAGGCAGAATGCCCCCTTGGTAACCCCAGCTTTGATCCACCAGCTCAAACATAGGGACAACCTATGGCACCATGCCATTGAGACTGGCCGGCCCAATGACAGGCGGTTATATGCTGCCGCCTGAAACAAGTGCACTCAGGCCATCAGAAAGGCCAAGTCTGAGCACTATCGGTCCTCACTCACTGCCTCATGGGGGAACCCCAGAACCTTCTGGGATAACATTAAACAGTTAAATGGGACTGCACACCCCCCCACCCACACAGATCAACATTAATGGTGTGATCTCCTCAGACCCAGCCCTCATAGCCAACCACCTCGACACCTCATTCACTGACCTTAGCCCTATCCTCCCTACAAATTTTTTTGACCCTCCTCCCCCAGCACCTGCCGTAAATCTTTCGCCATCTTATTTTCCCTCTGCCATGTTTCTGCCCAAGAACTTAGGCGCACCTGACACTGCCCCTCAAGAGTAATAGGCACAGGCAGTGACACCCTGATCTGTGTATCCTCACGGCTGGTCTTAGACACAGTCTCACCCCAATCACATGCCTCTGTAAACCACTCTCTTTGCCTGGGGAAGGTTCCAACTGCCTGGAAAGTCACCACTGTCACCCCCATCTTTAAAGGTGGTGATAGGACTGTGGCTGAAACTATCGACCGATCTCCATTCTCTCCTCTCTCCAAGGCCTTGGAAAAAGTGGTGGCCTCTCAAATCTCTGACTACCTCTTCACCCACAATGTCCTTTGTCCTGAGCAGCATGGCTTCCGAGCAGGCCACAGTACCAACACAGCCCTCCTAGAGTTCTCCAACTTTCTCCACTCCTCCTTAGACACTGGTTCTCTGGCTGGTGCTGTCTCATTGACCTCTCGATAGCTTTCGACACTTGTCTCCCACCCCTCCTTCTTGAAGCCCTTAAGCTTCTCTGGTTTGCTGCTGGGCCTATCTCGGTGCACCAGTTATCTATCTGCCGCTCACAGCGTGTAATAAAATTCATGGGACCTACTCAGACATCTGTCCCATCTTTCTGGGGTTCCCCAGGGCTCCATTCTGGGCCCCTTACTATTCTCCTTTACCTTAACACCTTCCACACTCTTGCTCGGGAACATTCTATGTACGCTGATGATGCAGTCATCTTTGCCTCAAATCGTAACCCTATTGCCTCCAGAACTCACTGCAGAGTCCTTCACTGGCCGAGGGCTGGTTCAAGGAACATAGATTGGTGATAAATCTTAAAAACAAAACCATGTTCTTCCTCATCCCCAAAACAAGTCCTGCAACTTCAAACTCCTCATTCACTCTGGGTCCTCTTTCCCACTGAACAAGTTTGCTCCTATAAATACCTAGGGATCCATTTTGACCCTTCCCTCTCCTTCCATGGACACATCGCTGCCCTAGCCACTGCCACTAATATCTGATTGGGCATCTTACGCAGTATAAACACGCCTCCCCGGAGGCTCTTCGACTTCATGCATCTCCTCTATCCTGTCCCTAGTGGACTATGGACTGCCGGTGTGTGGTGCTGCTGTCAGACCGCACTCCATAAAATTCCTTTTCTGAGATCAAGGCCTGCAGGTTAATTACTGGAGCACCTAGGCTGGCACACACCTGTCTACTGTGCGGCTAAAATGCTGGTACTTGATCTTGATGGCCTCAAATATCTGACCTGTGCCCTTACAAAAGATCCTCCTTGGGCTATCCCACCAGGATTGACCACCACCATCGCCCGCTCTGTCCCACTAGTTCATACTGGACCTCTTGAAAACCTCTCTTGTTATCCCTAGAGCTAGGACCTCTCCGGCCAAAGAGCCTTCAGCTTTAGGGCCCCTCCTGTTCTAACACACTGCCCCTCCATCTCGAAGCTCCAACTATATCGTGCTTCAAAACTTCATTACGTAACCACCTTATTAACACCGATGCTGTAATTGCCACTGAGTCAAAGCCGTGACTCAATACTTATGACAAAGCATTACTAAGCTGCTAAGGACAACATAACTCTGGTATTGTTTGCATCAATCCTACCTGTGCCAGCTTATTTGTATCTGTGTCTTAAGTTACTATTATGCTGTGTGTTGTACTTTGTTATGCTGTGTATTTTAAGTTTGTCATGGCAACCAAATTGCCTTTTGAAAATGAGCCTATGGCTCAAAGGTTTTCAAACTGCTGTTT
>CM057452.1:1355242500-1355450000 GCA_016271365.2 Neoceratodus forsteri | reverse complement strand
TACATCGTTCCAAAGTTGAGAACTTTCCTATAGGGTAACATTTTGGTGCCCGTGATGCCTTTCTTGGTTACTTTGTTACTTGGTAGTAGAGACAAAAGAAGGCCAAGGCCAATCGAGATTGTCCCCCACATAGTGGGATATTGTTTCATAAAATAATTTTAATCAAGGAACCAGTTATCCAGTTGCTTTTTAAATATAGATATTTTCGAACAGTCCACTAAATGTTGTGGTAGTTTATTCCACAATTTAGATGCCCGAATAGAAAAAAAGTGTTTATTTGTTTTTGCCCTTCCAATATTTGACTGTTTATTGTATAGTCTTGATACTATCTTCCTTATTGCATAAGAGATGCCACATGAGTCCATTAAGACTGGGGACTGAATAATCCTGAACTGAAGAAGATCACCTCTTTCCCTTCTTTGTTCAAGTGAGTAAAGACCTGTTTTTTTCCTAATCTTATTTCATAGTTTGAGTGAGATAGATAAGGAATATTTTTTGTTGCTCTGTGTTGTATTTGTTCAATTCTTTGTCAGCAGATAAATAAGGGCTCCAAAAAGGACACCCATAGTCCATATATTGCCGAATATGGGATCTATATAAAGTGGTTATACACTGCTCAGTTTTAGAAATAAGTGTGATTTATTCGTCTAAGTAAAGAATTAGCAATATTAGCTACTTTATTACAGTGATCTGTTGATGACAATTAGCAGTTTACCTAAATTCCCAAATCTTTTTCACTGATGAGTGATTTGATATTTATATTGTTAAGTATATATGTCAGTCTGGGACTATTTTTGCCCATGTGTAATACAGAGCATTTGTTTTCATTAAAGCACATGTTATTTGTTATTGTCCACTGCTGGATGGTGGTTAAGTCTTGCTTAAGTATTTTTTGGTTTATTGGGTTATCCACACTTCCTCCTAGTTTTGTGTCATCAGCAAATTTGATAACAATATTTGTTGATTTTATATTCATATCACTGATAAATAAATTAAACAAAGTGGGTCCCAGGACGGACCCCTGGGGGATGCCACTAGTCAATCTTCCACTTTCAGACAACACACCATTTATCCTGACTCTCTGTGTTCTGCCAGTCAGCCAGCAATGCACCCATCTAACAATTACTGGAGAGAAACCCAAAAAGGTGAGTTTGTCCACCAGAATTGCGTGGGATACCTTATCAAATGCCTTGCTGAAGTCCAATAAAATAACATCAATAGGAATACTATTATCTATGTGCTTACTTACATATTCATAAAAAGTGAGTAAATTGGTAGTACAAGAGTAACCCTGTTTAAATCCATGCTGAGTTGTATCTACAATATTTAAGGAGGCCATTTCATGTTCAATGATGGTTTTGATAATTTTCTCCATCACCTTGCAAGGCATTGAAGTGAGACTTATAGGTCTATAATTTTCAATTTTAGAACATGTTCCTTGTTTAAAAATAGGAGTAACAATAGCTGAAAGCCAATCTGTTGGAATTTTAGTTTCTTGTAAAGATTTATTAAATATTATAGTGCATGGTAGAATAATGGTATCTAGTGTACCTAACAAAAATTTAGCATTAATGTTGTCAGGACCAGGACTAATAGTTTTATTTATAGCTTTAAGTACAGTCATTATATTATGTGGGGAAATATTATAATCATTAGGGCAAGTAATGAAGCTGGAAGATTAATTACAATTATCAGGTTGGGAGAAAATGGAGCAAAAGTAATCATTAAGTACGGTTACTGTTTCTGCATCGGAAACAATTGTTGAACCATTAATGACTATTGGACCTACTGACCTATTTGTCTCTTTTTTCCATTAAGATAAGAAAACAGTGATTTATGGGAATCCTTTGTATGAACTATTCTAAATTCAAGATTATGTTTTGCTGTAGTTATAGAATTTTTTAAATCCTTAACTGATTTTTTATATTTATGTAATGCTTCCTCTCTAACATTAATAGCACAGTTTTTTTTTAGGATTTTAAAAGATGACTGTTTAAGTTTAATTTGTTTTTTAATGGTGTTAAACCACAAGGGTATCTTTCCCTTTTTGTTATATTTATTTTTTATTGGAACATACTGATGTTCAAGATCATAAATTTCTGTCTTAAATTTTGTCCAAGCTTCTTCAGTATTTAGAGATTAACGCTTATTTGCCCAATCGATGTTATGTAAAATTGCGTTAATCTTAGAAAAATTTGTCTTTTCGTATTGTTTAATCATAAGTTTATTGTTTTGAGTGTATAAATCATAAGTAATAGAAAACTGAACAGCCATATGATCGCTGCTGCCCAGAGGGTCTACAATGTTGAGATTAGTTATTTTATTTTCCTCATTAGTGATGAGTAGGTCTAAGATGTTATTCCCTCAGGTTGGTTCCCTAACTAATTGAACAAGATCCAGATCTATAATTGTTGATAAAAAAAAAAGTTTGTCATGTTGAGAACTACCAGTTAAAGTCTCCCAATCAATAGATGGTAGGTTAAAATCTCCTAAAATGAGGACTATACCATTTATTGCCAATGAAGGTATTTATTTTGTTAAGGATAAAGTATAATCCATATCAGAAGATGGAGGTCTACAACAAATACCTACTACCATCTTTGGTTGACCATACAATTGAAGGGCGACCCATATACTTTCATTTTGGGCATTGAAAGTTATCTCAAATGATGGAATATCATTCTTTATATAGAGATGTACCCCGCCACCCTTCCTGTTTCCTAATCTATTTTTAGTATAAAGTTTAAATCCTGGTATCTCTACTGACCATAATTTATCTGAATTACCCCATGTCTCACTTATAGATATTAAACTGAGATTGTGGAGTTGAATTTTAACTTCTAATTCAGCCAATTTAAGAGTACTTAGAGAACGAGCATTAAAAGACAGAATATTAAGTTGTTTCTTTTGAACAGAACTAGAGTTAAGAGATTTAGGTTTAAGTCCAATCTCCCCCATTGGTATTAGTTTAAATGGTTTTGAATAAAAGTGCTAATCTTATGTCCCAACAATGTACTCCCTCTTCTGCTGAGATGCAAACCATCCCAGCAAAAGAGGGATGGGAAGCCATTAAATTCTTCCTGTGTTAGGCAAGGAAGATCCTGCCTAAGATATCATTTTCGTAACCATTCATTGATAATTTTGATTTTACATAAAGTACAGGGGGATGCTCTGGAAACTGGCAAAATCTCAGAAAAACATATATTACACCCTCTTTCTTCAAGAATATTGTGGAGAGCAACATCATCTTGTTTCAATTGTTCAATTGGTGTTTTATTGATATCATTAGTCCCAAGATGGACAACTACAAGAGGATTTTTTCCTGCTTGGGACAAAATGGATTTTACTATAGGTGTTATGTCAGACACTCTAGCCCCTCTGTAACTAGAACAAGTTCTATTGATTGTATTTGGGTTACAAATGGCTCTATCAGTAAATTTAATAATGGAATCGCCCAAGACAAAAACTTGTATGTCTTTTGGTTTGGGGGAACCATTTCTCTTGTGATTTGTTTGAAATAGAAGGGATATTATGCAAGACTGGCTGATCATCAATTTTTGAAGATACTAAGGGAAGGAGGGAATTAGTGTTTGTTGTAACTACTGTACTAGTTCCCAGTGTAGTAGGACACTCATTCAAGATTTCAGGGCTATTTAGTCCATCATCATTTACAAAAGACAGAGGATGAAAAGGATTGTGCATTGGTAATATTGGGGCAACAATGGACTTGCAACTACAGTGTTTCTTAGTTTTACTATTTGGAATAGTCACCCATTCATCTCTTTCAAGGGGCATTGGTGCCTGAGGTGTAAACTCAGGGTTTATATTAGCAGGAGTAGAACTTATTATACAGTTCTCTATAAAGGGAGGGGCAGAGTGTAATATATAATATGTTTCTTGTTGTATAATAGATTTATTGGTACAAGTTGTTGATGTCTCAACATTTAATAACATTGACATCTGAGCTATATAATCTTAAAGTGCTTCTATCTCAGTACCGCTTGTAGATCTAATTGTGAGACGTTTAATATCTTCTTGCAGTGTGGTAACCACCTGGAATTTATCACAAATAAAATTTGGGGATTGTTTCTCAATAGCATACATTTTACATGAGGAACCGCAAGTTTTAGCTTGTTTCATAATTGTTGATTCTCAAAACCAGTAACCCTAGGTATGGAATTTCAGCTTAGTTCAACAGATAATGTCAGCTTATATTGTTATGCCCTTGTCCTAGTGTCCACAGTGGACATGGTAGAGATGCACAACAACGCGAATATCTGCACGCGGCCCCGCACACGCTCACCCCTGCTCACTAGAGTGAGTGATTTTATGCAGTAAAACTGGAAGCATTAGACTTACACAACTTCCAGTTTCACGCTCATAATAGCGAGGTTTTAAAAGTACAAAAACAGCACTTTTAGCCTTTAAAAAGGCTCTCCTGGTGATTTGGGAGGATTTTAGCCCAGAATGCTAAAGTAACAGCAAAACACAAGTAATTTTAAAGGCATTTTGGAGTGTGCCTGGCAGTAGTGTTATATTCCAGTCATTCAATGTCCTTACTCACTAGAATAGTAAAAGTAAAGATACAGTGCAAGGTATATCACCTCCTTTCACCAGAGGTACAAAATTCAATCAGTCTAAAGACCCGCTCGCTAGAGCGAGTGATTTTATGAGGTAAAACCGGAAGCATTAGACTTACACAACTTCCGGTTTCACGCTCATAATAGCGAAGTTTTAAAAGTACAAAAACAGCACTTTTAGCCTTTAAAAAGGCTCTCCCGGTGATTTGAGGGGATTTTAGCCCAGAATGCTAAAGTAACAAAATACAAGCAATTGTAGAAGGTGTTTTGGAGTGTGCCTAGTCGTAGTGTTATATTCCAGTCCTCCAATGTCCTTACTCACTAGAATAGTAAAAATAAAGGTACAGTGCAAGGTATATCACCTCCTTTCACCAGAAGTACAAAATTCAATCAATTCAACCCTTGTATCTTGAAAATGATGAGATACATATTTTTCTCTTCCTGCAGAACATGGAGAAACTTGTCTGGAAATCACAGAGTACCCCAGCAGTAGAGTTTTTCTCCTACTAGCTACAGTTACAGAGATACTGTCAAATTTATCTCACAAGGGTTCCAAGGGTGCCTTTGCAGCGTATTTCAGTGCCCATATCTTGTAAATGATGCAAGATACAGATTTGTTTGGTTTATCTCACATGAAGTACTCGCTGTCATGATTACAACAGCACTGGAATTACTTTCCTAGCTGTTACAGTTGCTGAGGAATTAGCAAATTAATGTTACAAGGGTTCCTTGCCCTGTAGGGCTGCTGTATGGCTCCATAGTTATGTATAAGTAGAAGCACAGGGCCCAGAGTGTCCTGCGCTCCAACAGACACCTACCATTATGCAACAAATGGGCAATATGAAGACAGCACAGGGTCCGGAAGGCCCACACTCCCACTAACTCATACCACTAACCAGTTATATTACACTTTCTCAAAAAGAAGGAAAATTTGTGGCAAAAAACTACATTAATGCATCAGTTAAGGTTCATTGCACAGCAACAAAAGAATGGAAATGTGTTGTTGGGGTTGACACCCCTACCACCCCACCCCCACCCTCCACACACCAACAGGCATTTGGGTATGCTTTGGGAAGGTCACACCTAGCTCTCATCCTATTCTTCTATACTGCACCTCCTCAGCTTGTTTACACATGAAATGTGGTGTGAGTTAGGCCATAGACCTCATCACACACTCTGATACCTGTTGGTGTGTGGATGGTGGGGTGGTAACCCTAACACCACATTTCCATGCTTTTGTCACTGTGTTATGAACCCTAACTGATCTCCCCCATCTTTCATTGCTGACTGGAGTGCCCATTCCTTTGTCAGCATCATGTATGCACCCCCAACTCAATTGGCACACTCACTGGAAGCCCACCCCAGTGTGCCCAAATTGTCTTAACGTTTTTCTCCTGTAAATGAAGAAAACCATCCCTCAAAGTCTGTTTTATTTTTTTTTTTTACCTGTAATGAAGAAAATGGTCCATCATCATCTCCCCATCCCCACCCTCCCTCTGTGCACCTACCTCCCAGCACCCCCTTTATCCATACTTACCCTCCAGAGGTCGGGAGCCATGATCTTCTCTGGACCAGGACACGTCTGCACTCTTTAAAGCTGAACTGTGAAATGAGGAATCAGGTAAATGCTGTATACTGGGATTCACTGAGGGTTTCAACTTACATTGATATCTCATCCAATTTTAGCCCACAATTTTCAACATGGGGTTCTTTGGACTCCTCATGAACAATCTAATTGTCATTTCATTTCTCAGTCTTGAAAGGATTTCATGCTCACTGCTCAGAATCAGCTTTCAGGACTGATTCAGGAAATTACAGTGCCACTGTTCATGAGGTGGGGTCCCAAAAAGCCCATGTTCCAATTTTGGTGAAAACATTAGCAAAAATGACTGCATTATAAGAGTGCATTGTGCAGTTTCTATGCACTCTTGTAACTTTGCCAATTTTTTATATTTTCATTCCAAATTTTCAACATTGGCATTTATTAACACTCCTTATGAACAGCACAACTGTCATTTTTCACATTCTGCTCAAAATGCATTTTTGTACCTGTGGCACAGAATGGCATAGTCGCTGTGTGAAAATCAACATTGGGGATGGAATAACAAAATGACAGTGCCACTGTTCATGAGGGGAGGACCCATAAAGCCCATATTGACAATTTGGTGAAATTATTCCAGAAGAATAACTGAACTATGGGTGTGCATTGTACACTTTCTAACCATGCTCGTAACTTTGCCAATTTTCATATTTTTACTCTAGATTTCCATATTGCCATTTTTTACACCACTTTATGAACAGAACAGCTGTCATTTTGCACATCCTGTCCAGAATGTAATTTCACACCTGTGGCAGAGAATGGCATGGTCGCTGTTCAGAATCAACTTTTGGGGATGGATTAATAAAATCACAGTTGCACTGTTCATGAGAAGAGATCCTGTAATGCTGATGTTGAAAATTTGGTGAAAAAAAATGTGAATAAAGTGAGTGCATTGCGAGTGTGCATTGCGCAGTTTCTACGCACACTCATAACTTTGCCAGTGTTTCTTATTTTTCACACTGTTGTACTATCTGAATGTAGGGATAGGAGCACAATGTTCATAGGACACTGGCATCCACTGTGACATATGAATACCGTTATACTATCTTGATGGAGGGACCCTATGCTCCCCACTGTAAATGAGAACACTGTTGTACTATCTGGGTGGAGGGATGGGAGCACAGGGTCCAAGGGACCACGCTCCCAGAGTAAAATGAGAATACAATTATACTATCTGAAAAAGAAGGGAAATTCTTTGCAAAAAAAAAAACTTAATATCAGTTAGAGTGGATACCACAGTGACAAAAGCAGGGAAATCAGGCATTAAGGTGTCCAATCTAAATGCCCCACCCCCAGAGTTCTCAGCCTTACCTCCCCACCCCATCGACCCACCCTCCACACACCAACAGGCATCGGGGTGTGCCATGGGGTAATAAGACCTAACTCTCACCCCACTGTCCTATATTGTAGTGTGTAAGCATGTTTAGATGTGGAATGGGGTGAAAGTTTAGCCTTTTCACCCCATGGCATACCCCAATGCCAGTTGGTATGTGGAAGGTAGGGAAATTGGGGTAGAGTAGTAAGGGTGGGAACCCTGAGGGAGGGTTTTAGGTTTGGAAACCCTAATGTCTCATTTCCCTACTTTTGTTGCTTTGTTATCCACCCTCATTGATGCATTAACAAAGTTTTTTGCAAAGAATATGTAAATACACATGTATGTGTGTGTGTAAGCAAGAAGACATGACAGGGTATGTGTTTGACACTTTAACACAAGACTAGGAGGTGTTGTGAGGCATGAGCAGTGATGAAAGAGAGCAGGAACGCACAGGAACTCAGTTCCTGTACCTTTTTTGCAGCAGGAACTGAGTTCCTGTACTTCTTCCCACTGACACTGGAACTGAAATTCTTAAACCAGCAACATAATGACAGTTTGTGTCTGTGACCTGAAATCATGGTTTCCAGAACAACATTTGACTTGTACAACAATGCTATTTTCCTAGAAAATACTTTTAATATCTCTAACTAAATCTACTAGTGTCGAAACAGATAAATGTGTCTTGACACACTTATCCTTCACATTGAGGATCTTCATTCTGCATTTCATATTTGCCAGTGCCTGAGTTCCTGTACTTCTTGTCTACCACTTGCACCACTGGGCATGAGCCTGCAGGCCAAGTGAATCCAGCCTCCTAGCCATGTGTTAAAGTGTCCAACACACACACCCTGGAGTGGTTTATTGCACTTATGAAATGCGTCCTAACACTTGTACAATTAAATAATGAGTATACACATTTTAAATTTAAAGCAAAATCTTTTTATTTGTTTAAAAATGAGTATGCCAGGAAAAGATTACCCATATTTTTTTTTTTATTGTTTTCTAGGTGTATTACACTTTTTTTTTTTTTTTACTAGGTATCTAAACAGTAAAGGCTCTTTAGAAGAATTTAATGAAGTAATGTACCCTCAAAACATTTATTAATTATTTAAAGATCATCTTCTGTAGTTTAAGAAACTTCAACAGTACATTTTATATTTCTGTGCACATTTTTACATAGAACTCTACAACCTTTGTGCACATTTTTGTTTTAACTCTCAACTTTTGTATTTAGTTGAGTTCATTTCCCCAAATAAACTGGTCCATTAAAAGTAAGACAGCATTGCTGCATCATAACACCTTCAAATTGGAGGTTCTGGCTATTCACAAGAGTGGTGGTGCTTGGAACTTTTTGTTTCTCAGTTGAAGTTTGCAGTTTTGCTTGCATTTCTGGGGATTCAGTGCTGGCAGGTGGGATTTGTTCAGCATAACTTGATTTATTGACTGAATGGGTTAGGAAACTGCACCATTTCCTGCCAACTTTATCCAGTTTGTTGGTTTCACTTTTAGGAGCCAGAAGACACATTTTCTTCGTGTTTGGGTCAGGCGAGTACTCATGCTTCATTGGCACAAGTATGTTAAACCATTTTTTTCAGTCTTCTTGAGTCAGTCTCCAGTAGCTTTGCAGACTAGACTCATTCCTGTGCCCAGTCACCTTCATTATCACTCTGCTGTCAAGCCCTGCATTTGAAAGCAGTTGGGCAGCAGTGGCACACAGGCAATGGCAGGTATACCACTGGGATAGGTTGGAGTCCTTCCTAAGGTGTAACATCATTGTGGCCAGGTAGTTTAGTCCCATCATTTTGGCCAAGTATCAAATTGGGAGATCTGGTTATTTATTTCATTTTGTTTGCTGGGTTAGGTGCACTAGCCACAGAGGTGACTATTTTCAGGCATGACCCGGGATATTCTGCAGCCAGTCTGTGTGGGTGGAAGTATAGAATTTTTGGCTCTGGAGGCACTTTGCTTAAATATTTCTTGAAGCTGGAGACTGGGCAGAGGGGGTTTCTGGCCTGGGAATACATATAGCCCCTGTGTCCACATTTGCCACTTTCGAGAGGGTTGTAGTAATTTTTGGTGTGCTCATGGAAGTTGAACAATATGCACTCTATTCCATTTTCATCTTGTTTCAGGCTGAAGTGCTCCAGTTTTAAATCTCTAAGGCCCTCTCTGCCATACCTGACCATGTGTATTTGAGCATCAGTCCACACTTTTCAGACAAAGCCAGGCACAGTTAGAAAGGACAGGGCTGGCGAAGTTCTGACCTTGTGGAGATCTGTGGCTGTCAAAGGGTCATGATGTTAGTAGGTATCCTTTTTCAATTGTCTGTATGCTTTCATTTTAGTTGTGAACATCGCATTACTTATTTTAAACTCACTGTCAGTAATTACATTCATTGATTGGCCCACAGTTGCCGATCCAAAGTGCTGGTTGAGTGCAGCACAGAGGCTGCAGAAATTGGAGATAGCACATTCCAATCCTGCAGTCTTCCGCTCCTTGGTCTAAAACCACCAAAAAAATGTAATTCAGTTCAGATTTGCTTGCCATCTTCCAAACTATTTCTGTGTTTGTGGTGGCCGCCCATTACCCAATCACTTTGAGTGCCCAAGCAGTTGCCCTCAAGGTGTGTTTAAGTTTTTTCTGATTCTAGGTTGTCTAACTCAGTTTCAGTCAAAATTTAAAAGTACTTACTCATGCTTGTATATGATGGCTGGCTGCTTGGCAGCTCAGATTCAACTTTATTTTCTTCACATTCGAGAGGCTCGTTTTCAGGATTGAGGAAATTAAACTACTCTTCTTCAGTGAGGCTTAATTTAAAGCTTGTTTCTTTAGCAGCTGTCATTTTCAGGTATGCACTTCTCTCTAGTGCTGTAGTTAGGAAACTTTATGCTTTATAGTGGGAAAGCAAGACAGCCGATTTTTATTTTTTCTACATTCTATTTGGGCAAAGTACTGAAATCAATGCACATGTAATTAAGCCAGCTATTTTTTATGTGGACTACAAACATTAACATACTGTTATGGTCCAATAAGACTGGTGTGTGTGTGTGTATATGTGTATATATTTATATATATTATGGTAGCACATTAGTGCTACCATAGTTATGGTTGAGTACCCCATTTAAGGTTAAATGGTGAAACTTTGCACCTTAATAACTTTGCCACCGTTCAACAGATTTGCCTGAAATTGGCAGGCATGGGGGGTGACCATAGATCTTGGGATCTGCCAACTTTGGTACCCGTCAGATATACGGCTGTGGAGTTATTAAGCGACATTCGAGTGTGCAATTACAGTTTTTTGTGCATTCTTTGCTCATGCCTACAGGTCACACGGTTTGCACGACTGGTCCGAAAACATCAGGGAATGTGTTGCCGGGGTGCCCGATGTGCCTTTTGATGATTTCATGAAAATATTGAACGGTTCAAAAGTTATTCAAAAAACAAGTTCCCATTATAAGTCAAAGGGAAAAGTTAACAAAATTTGCAACACTTTCGCAAATGCACTTTTTTGTGTCACAAATGACCCTAGTAGTGTCGCAAATCCACCATTTTATTTTGAGTTATTGATCAGAAAAATGCTTGGCATTTAAAACTGGGACCCTCTAGGAACACAATTCTTTTTGTGTTCCCCTAGTCAGACCTTCAGGATGCTAGCCATGTTTTTATTTTGGGGTTTAACACCACAGAAATATGTTTTCCAAATTTTTGGGAAAAGTAGTGTCACACTTGCGACACTTTGGAAAATTTTTGCGAAAAGTGTCACAAATCAAGACACTACTTTTCTAGACTGTGGCCAAAATTACAGGAATTGTAAGCCACCCTGCTGCAAAAGAATGGTTTGGTCTTTTGGGCTGAAAATTGGAGGGAAGGCAGTCAACATCTCACAGATGTGTCTTTTCATGATTTGGTGAAAAAATATTGCATGGATGCAAAGTTACAGTACTCCAAAATTGACATGTTTTCCCCATTGACTAACATTTTGGGGCTCGTATCTTGGAAACGGTATGAGATATGGAATTTTCATTGCAAAAATTCGTAGCCCTGTGGGCTACGCATTTAATGAAAACCTAGCCAGGAAACTCGTGAATCATGTGAAATTTTGATTCTTTTTCTATGTCATATGGTTAGAGAAATTAGCAGTTCAGTATTTCAACTGCTCATTTTCTGCTCTGAGGCCCATTATTATGCATACATTCATTGTTTTCACTGTTTCTCAATGGAGCTTTTGGGGAAAAATAGGGTGTGTGCTCCACTTACTGTTACATGTAGGCTTTACACTTCTCTTTCCATGCCCGTTTGTGTTAGCGTTCCGGTCTCTGGCAACGTGTGCGTTACCCTTTGCGTTTTCGTTTGCACTTCCGTTTGCATTACTGTTACCATTTGCATCTCCACTACTGTTTGTCTTTGTGTTTCAGTTTGCGTCACCGTGTGCATTGTGATTTACATTTCCAGCTGCCCTTCCATTTGCATTTCTCTTTCGTTTAGCGTCATAGTTGCTGTTACCGTTACCATTTGTGTTTCCACTTGCGTTATGCCCATTCGTGTTACGGTTTGCCTTTCTGCATGCGCTTGCATTCCTGTTTCTGTTTCCTTTGGTGTTATTATTGTTGTTACCATTACCATTTGTGTTTTGGTTGGTGGTACCGTTGCCATGCGTGTTACGGTTTGTGTTTCCATACGCGCTCGAGATTGCGTTTCCATTTCTGTTCTCTTTGGCATTATTCTTGCCGTTACCATTACCATTTGCATTTTCAATTGTGGTACTGTGATCGTGCTCATTACCACTTGCGTTTCTGTGTGCAATTGCATTTGTGTCTCCGTTTACATTACTGCTCGCTTTGGCATCACTTTGAGCTTGCATTTCTGTCACCATTTGCATTACGATTTACATTACCATCACCATGTCCATTACTGTTTGCATTTTCCTTGTGGTTACCATTACTATTTCACTACAAATCATGTGGTGGGAGCATGGGGCCTGAAGGGCCTGTGCTCCCACCACCACATTTCATTCACTATTTATACTCCTCATTCTCAAAAAGAAGGAAAATTCATGGCAAAAAAAACTCCATTTAATGAATCAGTTGGGGTTGTTCCACAGTGACAAAAGCAAGGAAATTAGATCTTAGAGTTGACCCCCTTGCACCCCACCCACACCCCAGCCGGCACTGGGGTGTGCGTTAAGGTCATCTTTCCTAATTCTACCCATTCTCCTGTAGTTCACCACTTCTGCTGCTTTACACATGTCATGGGGTGAGAGTTGGGGCTGACGATCCCAATCGCACCCCAATGCCAGTTGGGGTGGGCGGTTTTCAACCCTAACACCAAATTTCTCACTTTTGTCACTGTGGAACAACCCTAACTAATGCATTAAATGGAGTTTTGCCTCTAAATATATATATATTTATGGCAAAAAAATCCATTTAATGCATCAGTTAGGGTTGTTCTACAGCGACAAAAAGTGAGGAAATTCAATGTTAGGGTTCCCAACCCCTTGCACCCCACCCCCACCAACAGGCATCGGGGTGTGCATTCGGGTAATCTGTCCTCTCACCCCATCCCATATGTAAAGAAGCTGAGGAGGCACAGTATAGGAGAATGGGGTGAGAGTTAGAACTGAAGACCCCAACGCACACCCCAATGCCTGTTAGTGGGGGCAGGGTGGGGGTGAGGTGCAAGGGGGGTGGTAACCCAAACATTGAATTTCCTCACTTTTGACGCTGTGGAACAACCCTAACTGATGCATTAAACAGAGATTTTTGACATGAATTTCCTCTTCTATTTGAGAATGAGGACTATAAACAGTGAATGGAATGCAGTGATGTCTTGTGACATAGTTACAGTAACTGCAACGCAAACACAAGCGGCAATGGTTATTCAAATGGTGACACAAACATAAATGGTAAAGCAAACATTAATAGAAATGCAAGCACAAAATGATGCCAAAGTGAACAGTGATGCAAACGGAGATGCAAGCACGTATGGAAATGCCACTGGTAATGTGCACGGTGATGGTACTGCTATTGTAAATGCAAATGTTAAGTGTTACAGTAACAATAATGCCAAAGGGAACAGAAATGGAAATTTGAACGCAAGTGCGTACGGAAAAGCAAACTAACGCACAAAGTCACAGTATCACAATTAGAAATGCAAATGGTAATGGTAACAGCAATGATAACACCAAAGGAAACAAACGCAAATGCAAGCACATATGGAAATGCAAACCGTTAGTGCCAAGGAACAATTGGAAACGCAAATGGTAACGGTAACAACACCGATGAAGCAAAATGAAAGTGAAATGGAAATGCAAATGGAAGGGTGGCTGCAAACACAAGTGGCAATACACATGGTGACACAAACCGAAATGTAAAGACAAACTGTAGTGGAGACACAAATGGTAACAGTAACACAAACGAAAACACAAAGGGTAACACACATGGTGGAGTACACAGGAATGGTAAAGCAAACGGGCATGGAAACTCAAGTGGGAATGCTAAGTGTAACAGTAACATAAGTGCACACCCTGTTTTTGCCCAACAGCTGCATAAAGAACCACAATGAGTACAAAGAATGTATGCGTAATAATGGGGCTCAGAGCAGAAAATGAGCTGTTGGAACACTAAATTGCCTATATCTCAGGAACCATACAACGTAGAAAAATTTAATTTCAGATGATTCATGACATTCCTGGCTAGGTTTTCACTAAATACATAGCCCCCATTATTCTCAATGAAAATTGTGCATCTCGCACCGTTTCTGAGATACGGGCCCCAAAAGGCGAGCCGGACGTAATCTTATCCTATGGGAAAAAGTGTGAAGTTTGGTGTTCCGTAACTTTGCCGCCCAGTAATATTTTTTCACCAATCCATGAAAAGGCTCAAAAGCCTCCAAATTTCAGGCCAAAAGACCAAACCATTATTTTGCAGCAGGGTGGCAAAAAAATTCCTGTCATGCAGCAGACACAGCAATGCTAGTCTATGGGAAAAAATGTCAACTTCAGAGTGCCGTAACTTTGTATTTGTGCAATATTTTTTCACCAAATCACCAAAAGGCACATCTGTGAGATGTTGGCTGCCTTCCCTCCAAATTTTAGCCCAAAAGACCAAACCGTTCAGCAGGGTGTCAAAAAATTCCTGTCATTTTGGCCATAGTCTAGAAAAGTAGTGTCATGATTTGCGACACCTTTCGCAAAAATTTACAAAAGTGTCGCAAGTGCGACACTACTTTGTGACTCTACTTTTCCCCAAAATTTTGCAAACATTTTTCTGGGGTGTTTAACCCCAAAATAAAGACATGGCTAGCATCCGGAGGGTCCGACTAAGTGAACACAAAAAGAATTGTGTTCCTAGAGGGTCCCAATTTTAAACATTAAGTATTTTTCTGATCAGTAACTGAAAACAAAATGGCAGATTTGCGACACTACAAGGGTCATTTGTGACACTAAAAAGTGCATTTGTGAAAGTGTCACAATTTTTGTTATCTTTTCCCATTGACTTATAATGGGTACTTGTTTTTTGAATAACTTTTGAACCGTTCTATTTTTTTCACAAAATCTTCAAAGGGCACATTGGGACCCTGGTCACACATTCCCTGATGTTTTTGGACCAGTCACACAAACTGTGCAACCTGTAGGCATGAGCAAAGAATGTGCAAAAAAAAATGTAAATGTGCCCCAGAATGTTGCTTATTAACTCCTCAGCCATATATCTGACTGATACAAACGTTGGCAAGTATCAAGATCTATGGTTATGTCCCATGTCTGCCAAATTTCAGCCACATCCGTTGAACAGTGGCAAAGTTATTAAGGTGCAAAATTTCACCATTTAACCTTAAATGGGGTACGCAACCCTAACTATGGTAGCACTACCGTACTACCATAATATAAAAAAAAATTTGAATCATGTTATTTTAAAGACATTAATAGATCCTAATAGCTGATGTATGATTAGTTGGATATCAATACATAATGTCCAGCTCACTTTAACAAGTTTATAGGGGCTAAATATTGTAGACCCCGGCTTTTTTGCAGATTTTTTCTTAAACCTGTTCCCATTTGAATCTTCAGTTGTATTAGGGGGATATTTTAACTTTACTTGTAGTTTTATTCATAGGGAACCAGCAATCTCTTAATGGAAAAAAAAAAGAGTGGCAGAAATGGTAAAAAGCTATGGGGAAGACTTCAATCTAGTGGATCCATTCAGATTTCATTTCTAGGTTTGAAAAAATACTATTATTCAAAAGTTCATAAAACCTATTCAAGAATAGATTTCTGTTTAGTATCTAATTCTATAATGCATAATATCTATAACATTACTTATTAACCCATCAGAATTTCAGACCATACCCCATTAGGATTACCTCATGTCCTAATTTTCACAGTACAGTCCTGATTTGGGCAGATGCGTCCTGCAAAAAATCATTAAAGATACCATATGTCCTGAATTTGTAGTAGAAAAATAATATTTTCTAATTCACCTGTAAATGTTGTAGAACATTATAATACCTAAATTAAAATACTTTAAAATGACAAGAAACAAAAGAAACAACCAAAAAACATCAGCACTTAGTCTTAATTCTGATTATTTAGAGAAAATAAATGTGCTGCATGGGTCAATGTAACGTATTGCCCTGCAAAGATTTGTGATTCTGTAAGAAATGTCCCAATTAGGCTTTTTAAAAGGTGGTAACCCTGGACCCCATGTCTTATAAATCTCAAAATAAATAACCTTATGAGACTGTCTGGTGGAATCTGGAGGTCTGATAATATTTCATGGTTCGATAGCAATTTTAAAGATAAAATAGAAAAAGATACTGTGGTTTTTGGTGTGGAATACTCCTCAATATTTTTCCATCCAGACTGTCTGAGAAACACTTAAAATATATTTGAGAGAATGGGAAATGGCAGAAGTGGGCATTAAACATGCAAATATTATCATTAAAACTAATTCCTGGTGAGCATGGTAAAGGGTTAACCCTGGTCTCAGTTTACATCCCTCCAAAAAGCAAGTGGAAGGTTTCAAGATGCTGCAAGAATACCTCTCTGACCAGCCCCCAAACTCTGAAGCACTAGTGCTAAGGGACTTTAACATTAAATGGCTGTATCCAGATGCCACCCCCTATAGAGACACCATCTCTGTACTTAACCTAAACCAATTAGTCAACTCGCCCACTCACTCTAATTACCACACAGGGACTAGTACTTTGATTGGTTACTAACTAACCACCCTGACAGGATCATCCACACAGTTGAGTTTTCAGATTCCTTAAGTGACCACTCTCCTATCCTCTGTGAGTGGTCTAATAGGTCAACAAAACTACGAGTAAATCTGTTTATGTCTTGGGCTTTCAGAAATGGACAGCTAGGTCAATTAAAACAACATCTTAAGCAGCAGAATTGGGCTAATCTCTTTGCAGCTGTTGACATTGATGATGTACTGGAATATTTCATTAAGACCATTAATGACGCCTACAATATTTATGCTCCCCAAACTAAGAGGAAGGTCATAGGTCCCCATAAGTCCTGATCACCACACAGATCTTACAGCAACCCCAGGCCAGGGCTAACCTATGGCATAGGGCTAAGAGTACACGTGTACAAATCAATAACCAAAACTATAAGGCAGCCAGGAATAAATGTACCCAGGCCATCAGCCAGACAAAAGCCTCCCATTTTTTGACTGAATTGGAGAATTCTTGGGGTGATAACCATAAAGTTTGGCAAAATATCAAAGCTCTCACTGGTGAACCAGATAGAACGGTACCTTCTTTGCATAACCTGAATGGACGCTATGACTATTGCAAATGTTTCAATAAAGTTTTCATGGATCTAAGCAATGTGCTACTCCCTGAATACCTATGCCCTGTACATGCTGACTCACACAATACTCCTCTAATCAAACTCCACCTTTTTTCTTAGGGTAATTTCTAAAACAGACTCTACAAAGTACCTTCAGCACATACATGGAAATTCAAGGCACAGTACAGATGGTCTTGACTTGAAGCTAGTCTCCCTAACCCTCAATGAAGTCTTAGCACTGCTGACACAAATTCTCAACCTCTCCCTCAAGTCTGGTAAATTCCCCAAACTATGGAAAGAAGTGGTTGCAACCCTGGTCTTCAAATATGGAGAAATGGCACTCCACTCAAACTACAGACCAATTTCTATTCTTCCCCCAATCTCCAAAGCTTTGGAAAGGATAGTCTGATCAGCTCATAGACTATCTTGACAAGTACCAATTGTTGTGGTCTGCAGCAACATGGATTAGAACTAGGCACAGCACTATATCCACTCTTCTCAAGTTCACAGGTTATATTCATGATGACTTTGCTCGAGGGCACTTGGTGGGAGCTACTTTTATTGATCTCATCAAGGCCTTTGACATGTTCAATCATGAACTCCTGTTAACTCAACTAGGCATTACAGGCATTTCTCCAAACTCATTATATTGGTTCAGGAGCTGTCTATCAGGTTAGGAACAAAAAGTAAAAATTGGTGGCATGCTCTCAGACTGCCAGCGAGTGAGCAATGGAGCCCCCAAGGGTCAATCTTAGGCATCTTGCTGTTAAGTCTTTTTCTAAATCTACTCCGCCTTGCTTGCAGTGACAAAATCCTACTTTATGCAGATGAAGTAGTGTTGTTCACAAGCCAACCTGACCCCTTAACCCTGGAACAACACCTGCAGTTAACTTCAACAATGTTGAATACTGGTTCATAAATTCAAAGTTACTGCTAAACTACAAAAAAACAAAACAATGATATTTGCATCAGCACACAATAAACACAAATCATCCACTTTCACAATAAGAAATAAGCAAAATGAGCCCCTTGAGATGGTCCAACAATATGAATATCTTAATGTCACCCTGGATAGTTCTCTGACATAGTCACGATATGCTGACCAGGTTGCCAAGGCTGCTAACAGATGCCTAGGCCAGCTTTACAGACACAGGCACTGCCTTAATAAAACTGCAATCATGCTAGCCATAACTAGTCCAGTCTTCTCTGTCACAGACTACGGCCTTGTTTACAGCACAAACTCAGACACCACACTCAATAGGATTGCCATCACGATGAACAAAGCCGGTAGATTACTCCTTGGCACCCGACCCCTAACTCACACCTGCGACTTGTATGCACATTCGAGCTGGTTTTACATTAAAAACAGGATTCACTACCAGACAGGTTTCATTGCCTAAAAGGCCACCTTTGGTCTGGTACCCAACAGTGTTCAGGCAATGAGCTGCCCAGCAACTACAGTTAGACTAATCAGGGCAACTAATTCCTGTTCTTATAAGGTTCCGTACTGCTGTACCTCACAAGGCTAGAGATCCTTTGATTACTGGGCCCCTCTATGGCTAAACTCTCTACCTGATGACCAAATTTCTAAACCCAAAATTGGTCCTTTTGAAACAAAACTCTGTACTTAACTCTAAGCCCGTATAGAGTGCACATGTTTCCCCTGAATAGATCCTAGATACTGGCTCCTGATCAAACCTACAATCATAGCACTTTGAAACCGCAGAATAGCTACTTACCCATTTTTTCCTATTATTCCATCCCACTGTTTGTATTATTCCCATCCCGCTCTACACTCATGTTACCCACTAACTATGGTCTTTCTCCATTCACCCACTCCCCTTGTAGATGGTGGAAGGATAAGGGTAAGGCAGTGAAGAAATAGAATAAAAAAAATAATTGGAATTAGAGGGTGGAGTGGTGACCTAACCCATGATATGGATGAAATAAAAAATATCTTTAAGGCCTGTTATATTAAGCAGTACACCCCACAGAGGAGGGCAGCAATTTCAGATATTCCAAACTATCTAGTTACTTTAGAGCTTCAAAAATCTCCAATCTGGATGCAGAAACTCTAGGGGAATGTGAGGAAATTCTTTTTCACAGAAAGGGTGGTGGATGCATGGAATGGCCTACCTCAAGAAGTGGTGGCTATGAATACAGTGCAGGGCTTCAAACAGGCATGGGATAGGCATAAGGGAGCAATACAAATGAGTATGAATAGATAGGCCACTGACAGAGCAAAGGCCAATGGCACATTTATAAGGTAGAAAAAGAAATGGGCAGACTGGATGGGTCTTGCGGTCCTTATCTGCCGTCAACTTCTATGTTTCTATGTTTCTATATTACAGTGGAGGAAGTTAGCACTGTAATAATACATCATCCAAATGGGAAAAACCCAGGATCAGATGGTCTGACATTTGAATTCGATTAAAATATATCCCAAACTATATCACCCCTACTAAGAGACCTCTGTCAAAGCTTTATAGCCAGAATCCCAAGAGGGCTACTTGTTCTGAAGAATCCCACCGTCAGGCTTCAAAATGTATTTATTTATTTTGTCAATCATAGGAATTACAACCCTTTGAGTCATGGACTCATTTACAAAGGCTCCACGTCAGCATAGTCATACGTTCAGAGATAGTACATTAGTGGGACATCACATTTCAAGCAATTACATATAATAGCCAAGGTGGCTGAAAGTCTATACATGTAGTAGCTAGGGTATTGATATAATTACAGAGGAACAATTATAATACAAGTGCAGCCTCTGGTGCATTGTTATATAGTAGTAACAGTGATCTATACAATAGTGAGACAACATAGTTTTAAGGAAGTATTTACATATAGAAGCCTGGGTGGCTGTTGACCTATACATTTAGTAGCTAGGGTATTGGAATTAGTACAGGAGGTATAGTTACAGCATGGGTGCAGCCTCTAGGGCATTTTCATATAGCAGAGACAGAGATCAGCAGCAGAGATTTCCTATACAGTTAGTCCTATACAATTGGTGGCAATGTCAATGGGGAGTGGCCAAAGTGCAGCTTTGTGCAGGTCAGTTAGGAGGATTAGCAGCTGCGCTGGCATTGGTGCAAGGAGATAATGTGTTTTTTTTTAGGATGGTCTGAAGTGTCCTAGATTGGGAATGGAGGTTATGGCTGGGGGGAGCTCATTGTACCAGGCAGGAGCTCTATAGGGGAATGATTTCTGAGCAAGGGAGGTTCTGACCCTGGGCACAGTCCGCAGATGCTTGTTGGCAGAATGAGTAGTCATAATGTGGGAACATGAGAGTAGTGAGGCTGAGACCCCCAATGGAGTTACCCCAGGTGGATTTTTTTTTGTGAGGAGACAGGATTGATATTGAACTCTTTCCTCAAGGGTGAAGAAGTTTGTAACAGCATAGAGGGTGCAAGTATGGGAGTGCATGTCTGCGCCTAGGAGGAGTCGGCACACTTTATTAATGGCTATGTGAATTTTGTTTAGGGTGGTGTTGTCCACCACAGAGTAGATAGGGAGCCCATAGTTTACCAGAGAGAGGACGGAAGAGGTGACAGCCAGGTTGAGAGCCTCTGGTGTCAGGCAGTCCTTGTGCTGGTACAGGAGGCCAATATGGGTATTAATGGCTGAGATCAGGATGTTAATGTGGGCATGGAAGGATAGGGAGGTGTCAAAGGTAAGGGCGAGGTATTTATAAGTACGTACTTGTTCCAGAGGGAGGTAAGCATGGGAGAGGATTTTTAGTTCAGTGTCCTTGGCCTTGCTCTGCCAGCAGGCAAATAGCATAGCTTTTGTTTTTTTGATCTTGACCACAAGTCTGCGACTGGTGAACCAGCTTTTGATCTAGTTGAATGAGTGTTGCAGGGAGGACTGTAGGTTGTCAGGGCAGGGGTGTGCAGCATAGAGAACTGCATCATCAGCATATAGTAGTAGGTTACCAAACCAGGATTTGGGTAGTGCATTAAGTAGATACTGAAGAAAATGAAGAATTCATGAGCTGGTGGAGAATGATTCTTTCTGAGGCAAGTACAAAACTAATAAAGTTAATTATAGACTTTGGGAAGGAGACAGAAGCTGCACTAAAAGAAGGTATTAAGTTAAAAGAAACTGAGATTTGAAAGTTTATGCACCACACAGAATTTGACAAAATGAAAAATTAAAAAAAAAAATATTTGGCAACACTGGCTCAGAAAGTGAAGGAAGCCAAAAGAATCAAGTTTCAAAGAGATACGGGGGACTATAAACATGGTATAGACTATACTTGGAAATAAAAAAATGGACTAAAAAGTATTTTAAAATGTAACCACACAGCATCTTTTAACTGTAGCATAGAAGAAAGTGATGGGGGTGAAAGAAGATATTAATGTAAGATAGCCTTTTTTAGATAGAAGAGACAGGCAACAAGATCCCCCCATTGTAGAGTTCAGAAGTCCCAGACAGAACAAATTCCAAGGAAGCAAGTACCAGCAACAATAACAAAACTATAATCCTAAAAGAAAAAGACAAGGAGGAGGAGAAGAGGCAGAGCTAGGTCCATACAACAAGCAGAGATACAAGGATCAGGGTGAGAGAGATCAGCAATGGAACAACAGATGAGGATGGCAAATGAACAGGAGGGGCAGGGACTGACAATGAAACAGATATTACAGAATAAAGTTGTAAATAGTTCGGACTTTACATTAACAACTGCACAACAGTGTGTGTTGAATAAAGTTTTTTCTTTGCCCCAACAGCAACAATAAATACATTTGAGACATATATTTTTTGTAGAATCTATTTTTTCACTGTTACGGATGGCTGGGGTAAACTTACCCCATCTTAGCCATTTATGCTGGTGATCAGTGATCCTTTCTTCAGTCACCCTTCACTATGGCTGTGGAATGGGGAAGCACAGTGTATTTCCCCCCATGAAGGGTCCCTCCCAGTGGGGGGTAGACAGGGGAAGGGAGGGGAGAGGAGACCACATCATCCTTAAACATTCACCCCATCTTACTCTGGGCTTCATTTGTCCTGAAGGATGGTCATCCATATGTGGCACCGTACTGTTCACTGTGAAGGTTTTTCTGTCCTTGCTGATTTCCATAGGGTGCGGACATGAAATGACACCCTGTGCATGGTGAGCATGCTCCCATGCTCGTCCACAGGATGGACGCCACCCCAAACCCCAATTCCAGGTGCCCCCTGAGTAGTGCTCCCCTAGTCTCCATTGGCATCACTAGTACAGTGGGCACATGCCCTGACCCTCCCCAGGAGAGGAGAGCAGTCCTCTGGATGCTCAATACACTCCTCCCCTGCTGATCCCTGAAGACCCAAGTCCATTCTCAAAAACAAGCCACCAGCATGGAGCGAGGTGTTGCATTCAGCGCCTCAAACCTCAGCACCACAGGGCTGGCTAATTTCAGGCATTTATTGATTTGAAAGTGGCATGCCATAACTTCAGTTTAAAGTATTTTTTAACCAAAAAAAACACAGTCTAAAGAGGAGGGTGAAACATCATAATTTGAAATAGATATTAAATGTGGGAGACCTGGCATAGAGGAGAATCAAGCTGTTTTTAAACCAAAAAATAACCTTTTTCCCTACCCAGTGCAGCAATTATGACTTTTACAAACTTGTGTGAAAGAGTTAAATTCCCTGTTTCAGAATTTACCTGCTCTTCATTACTGGAACTTAAAGTCAGCAAAGAATGCAAGATTGATGGAATGGGAAAAGAATGAAAATTTAAATATAAAGCCTGCTGATGGGGGAAGGGCAGCACATGGTTTTAAAGAACAGGACAGATTATGAAGCAGAAGCTTTAAAACAACTTAAACAAGAGAACCTTTGAGAAACTGCATAATGACCCAACATATGAGTATAACAGTTGTATAGATGACTGTCTGCATTATGCCGAAATGTGGGTGTCATTGGAAAGAATGAAAACAAATTTTTAACAGTGGAGAGTCCTGTCTGGGCCACTTTATATTACCAAAAGTCCACAAATCAGTCACCCAACCTCAAGAGAGACCGATAGTGGAAAGGGCCCTGTTGCAGAGCTCTTATCAATGTATATGAACCATTTTCTACACCCCTGTGAGGTACAAATATGGTCACACTTAAAAGCTACAAAGGAGGTTTGCAAATATTGGGGAATGTGGCAGTGGAGAGGGACTCGTACCAGATCACACTGGATGTGGAGTCCCTCTATACCAACATCCCCAATGAGGGGGCAATAGACACAGTAGCCCACTTTATGAATCAAAGGGGTCATGAGGAAGGTCCACATACTGAATCCTGACTTAGACTTACAGAGCTTGTCCTTCCCTATAAAGGTTTTCTTTTTATTAATACTTGGTACAGACAAAGGGGACTGCCATGTGGGCAGATCTGTACACTGGATTGTGGGAAATACGATATATACATGACTCAGTAAAAAAGTGTTTTTTTCTCCAAAATAGACTTGTGGCCGAGGTACTGTACCTGGATGATATCCTCCTGATTTGGAAAGGCACCATAAAAGAGTCGGATGAGTTTAATACTTCCCTCCATCAGACAAATGAACACCTCTGTTTAAATATGAAGCCAGTACAGTTAAAATATGCTTCTTAGATTTAGAGATTAGCAAAGATAATGAAGGAGGTCTTACAACCAAAAAAGAAAGAGCATTAATCTGAACATGATCTTGGAGGCATCCAGTTGTCACCCCCAACATGTAACAACAAATATCCCAAAAGGACAAATTCTGAGATGCAGGTGTTTATGGTGCAGAAGTTTCAAAACATAGGAGATTTCTGGAAAGGGGATATAAAAAACTAATTAATGTGGCCAAAGGTGAACTACAAAACATGAATAGACAGGAGCTGATACATGCAAATAATGACAGGACAGCAAGGAGTGGAAAATCAGTTTTCAACTTTATACCCATGTTTTCTGCACATTACAGTCAAATGGCAGAGATCATCAAGAGCAGTTGGTACATTTTGAAGGAGGCATTGGTCTGAGGGGCATTTTGGATCAGCTCCCCGATGTCATTCAGAAGAACAATAACTATTAAGAACAGACTTGTACATAGTTTTCTTGGACAGCTGTAAAAAAAATACATGATTAGATTGAGGTGCAAAGGGATGTTTTACCTGTACTAAACATTGTATTCATTAATGGATTATGGAAGGGGACAGTTTTATAGGTCTGAGAGAAAACATTTTTAATATTAGGCAATTGTGTACTTGTGACACAGAGTTTGTCATATATAAGGCTATTTGCTCCTGTGGAGCATTTTATATTGGAAAAACTAACAGAAAAATGAAGCAATGAGTTAGTAAACATAGGCCGGCCCAGTGGCGCTGAGGGCTGAGACACTGGACGCCTTACCTCGTACCCTGCCGTTGACCCATATTTGGGAATGAGCATGAATTGCCAGGGGTTGGCCGGGGAGGAGAGGGTTGGAGTGCCCGGCGTCTGCTCTCCTTCTCCGGGGGTACCACCTTCAATCTCTCACTGCGATACCACCACCTGGGGGTGCTCTGGTGGAAGGTGCGGTATGGGGAGATAGCAGTAGAAGGGGACGGGCAGAGGGGCAGAGCAGGAGGCACGTCTCAGTGTCTCTCCTTGCTCCTAGGTCCTCAATGCACCCCAACGTCTGGGGCTGAACAAAGGAAACAATCCCGTCGCTCCTAGGTGACGACGCCTCGCTACACACTCGCGGTTCATCGGGGCAGACTCCACTGTGCAGGGTCCACTGCAGAACAGTTGTTGAGGAGGTTTAAGGGACAGTCCCTTCTCACCCCACTGAGGGGTTAACCAGGCATCAAGGGTCAAGGGCAGTGCGACCAGGTACTTTAGGGGCAGACTCTGACAACGAGGTGTGTGTATGGGGACGTCAGAAAGAGTGGAGGGAAGGGGTAGTAAGCAGCAAAAAATACAAAGTGAAAAAAAAAAAAAGTTAGTGAACATGTGAAAGCAACTGCATTTGGGAATATTGAATATGACACTGCAGATCATCTCAAGAATGCAGCCAATCCAAAAAATCATAAGTTTCTGTTTCAGGCCATTGACAAAGTGACCCAGAACACAAGAGGGGGATTTCAACCCCATGGTTTTACAAAGGGAGGCCTTCTGGATTTTTAATCTAAATGCAACAACAAAACCAGGACTGAACACCCCCTTTGACATACAACCGTTTTTCTTATGATGGCACAAAGCTTCAAGCACAAGAAAATGAAATAAACTAAAATGCAGACTTTGAGCAGTGGTTCAGCTGTATGGATGGATGTACTGGTGAAGTGCCTATGCCAACAGTACAGCTGAAAAGTAAAAAGTAAAATTGTATTGAAAGTGCAGCATTTTTAAGGCTAAGTAAAGGGGAGTGCACATAGTTTTAAATCAAAATAAATACTGTAGTTGGATATGCCCATTCACAAAATTAAATTTTATTTCTAAAACAATATAATGTAGTGAGTAATGAACGAGTGTGTATTTATACAGTACATGCCCATTCATAACACAGTGGGGTATGAGCACATGCATCACATAGTCGGCAGCTGATCGCAGAGGTGAGCAGAGGGTTGAGCCAGTGACGGGCTCCATTTGGAGATGGCAGGGGGGACGGAGGGGCAGCACTGCCAGGTGGGGGGTCCACTGTACTACCATGGAACTGAGGTGATAGTATTACTACGGTTGTCAGTGATCATAATGGGGAGGTGGGGGGCACTAGATTACCAGGGAAATGTGTTGAATTTTTTACTACAGGTGTCAACGATCATGATGGGGGTTGGGGGGCCACTAGACTACAAGGGAAATGTGTTGAATATTTTACTACAGGTGTTGGCAATCATGATGGGGTGGTGGGGGTGCCACTAGACTACCACAGAAATTAGTTGATATTTTTACTATGGAAGTCAGAGATCATGATTGGGGAGTCCACTAGACTACCAAGGAAATGTGTGGATCTTTTCATTGCAGTGACAGGGATTGTGATGGAGGGGTGGGCTACAGTGTGCTCCACATTACTGCATGCTCTTTGCTTTTTGTATTCAGTGCCACGCTACAGGTGGTGCAAAAACCTGTAGTGCAGCACTACTCTTTTGAATATACCAGTGGGCTGGCATTCTTGGCCCCTTCCCTCACTCACTCCTCTACATACATTAACTTTCAGTGTTGGTGCTCTCACAGAGTGCCGGCACTAATTGAGCCTTTGAATACTGCAGCCTGGCACAAATTTGGTGCTATTCCAGTGCAATGGATTTGCGCCAAGCACAAATCTTTGAATATCTGGCCTGTTATGTGATATATGTTCTGACATGTCCATGTCAAAAACTCTACGTAGGCTGTACAACTCAACCACTTAAAGAACATATCCAGCAGCATATTCTCTGTTATTAATGTGGATTCTGACAGTCCAGTTGGACTACATTTTGTTGAGTGCCATAACAATCCTGAGGGTTTTGGCTTTTTGGGAATTGAACATGTCAAGATGAATTGGGGGGAGGGGGCTGACAAATCAAATTGCTGCATGGAGAAGCAAGCTAGATTTTCACTTTAAGAACAAATTCCATTGTGGATTTGAATAGCAGAAGCATCAACATTTCCCCATATCTGTAGGCCATAAGTTAATTCCAAGAGATATCACGTGAGCTTATGTAAATGTCTGTAAATTTGACAAAAGAAATACATTTTACAATTTATGCTTAGGTTCTATGTTCAGCCACTGTTTTGCCCACTGCCTTGGGCTATGTGATCTTTGATTATACAATGGGTACTGAGAATTCTTAAATCTGATCGGCTAATTTGCACCTTTACCAGTGATAAATCCTATGATCTACCAATGGGAAAAGGTGCTACTCACCAGTCAAACAAATAAGAAACTCCCCCAGAGATCATTACGAGCACCAGAAAGCCAGCACTTACAAACACAGCAATGAAAGTGAGATGCAGAACCACAAAAGAATCTGCGGCTCTATTCCACATGAGCTCATTCCCCAGGCTGCTTCTGTTTCTCAAAAAAAAAAAAAAAAAGCTGTACATCAAATTGAATACAGAGCAAAGTCAAATGGTGTCTGAGTCCATCCTGCCACATCCATAGTAACCGTTGCAGTGCGCACTCACTCTCCATTGCTAAAAATACTGTAGCAATAAAATCTCTACTTCATCTCCTAAACCACAATCTCTTCAGTGTCTCTTCCCATAACTAGTTAACAAGGCTATTGACAGGACAGTAACAGCAGTACAAAATAGGAGCTTTGTAGAAGTTCACAGTTGCCGCCATTATCACCAAGAACCCTATGACCTCTTACCCCTCTACGCTGCAATGTAAACATAAGCTCTTCCTTTTTAAAACTGTTACACCACTCACCGACAGAAGCCACTCACACACAGAAAAGAAGAACAGAAAAATACAAGAAAAATTGACGCATCAGTTGCGGGGAGGGGGGTGTAACAGTATCCTGAATGACCCTGTCACAATGTCTTTGTATCTCTCAGACAGTCATCTACCCAAATTTTCATCTAGCACCAGGGAACTATTTGTTGTGGTGCAACAATACATTCAATAAAACAAACTATTATTAACTCAATTTTCTTTATTTCTTTATATAAAAACTGAACAGGAACATTGTATAATCACAATGAACCACTCCAGGGTGTGGCTTATGCTGGTATTTACCACGGCTGTCCAGGATTTGACCACTTGGCCTGTGTTGTCATGGTCAAACTATGCCAGCCATGGTAAATCACAGCATAACCCACACCCTGGAGTGGTTTATTGCTTAATTATATTACGGCATTTCTTTGTAGCTTTCCAGCTCACTGATTTTTTTTCTATTCACTATACTAGAGAGGGTGCTTTATGGTACAACCCTTTGTAACTTCCTTATTTATATGGAATTTTGATACATACGTGTGATCTGAAATGCTATCTGACTAAATAAATAATAAAAGAATATAATTGATATGCTATTTAGCATATTAATTTGAAAAGCTATTAGTATGCAATATGTAGACTGCCAGCCCTGTGGCACTGAAGGTTGAGGTGCTGGATGCCACACCTCATGCCACGCCGGTGGCCCGGGTTCAGGATCGAGCCCGGATGACGGAGGGTTGGCTTGGGAGGGAGAGGATTGAGTGTCCAGAAGACTGCTCTCCTTTCCCTGTGGAGGGCATCAGAGCTTCTCCGGTGCAGTGGTGACCCCCGGTGGAGACCAGGGTACAACTAGTGCTGGAATGAGCAAGTGGAAAGAGCGCGACAGACATCTGCTGGTCACCCGCGATGACGTCATTGTACGCTTACACTTCTGGGGGAAAAACACAAATCTCCCCTGTGCCTGGACAGGCGAGTCACATGCCAATACCAGACCTTTCCTCTGCCCTTTATCCTCTCCTCTCCTCCTCCTCACCCGGCACTAGATTGTAGATAGAGTGCCAAATGGAGTGGCTGCCCTGGCCCAGGGGGCTCAAAGCTGGGGGTTTCCCAGTCAGAAGTTGGGTAGATACCCTCTGAGGAGGCAAAGGACCAGGTCAGCAGTAGAATGGCCGGTGAGTAGAGGTAGCTTGAGAGAGTTCCAGGTGGCAGGGTGGATAAACAGAGTTGGAAAAAAAAGTATGCAATATGTTATTTAGGAAGTGTATTTATTCTGTATTTGTCACTAGGAGTATGCATTACTTATTTGCAGGGTTGTCCTGATTGTTTTTTAAATACATATACACTGTTTGTTTAAATTATTATTATAGCACTGTTACTATAATGGAATGTGTGTTTAAAAGGACCCTTGCAGGATGTAGATTCCTCCTTGTGGCAAAGTTATGCTAGAGATATGAAGCGCTGAAGTTGTTGGCTAACTGGGGCTTGGTGAATAAAACTTCCAAATGGCAAGCTTATATTTTTACTTGTTTTGACTTTATACTATATTCTATATCTATTTACCTGGCATGGAGGGCAATTGTGGAGAGTAGACTGTGTTTAGTGAGTTGTTACTGCACCTTCCCCTCATCCTTGATAGCACGGTATTGTTTGTGCTGTGTTCAGTTTCTGGGAAGGTTGGCATTATGGCCAAAGAAGATAGGTGATGCAAGGCAGTTTTGCAACAATTGTGTCATTTGTGCTCAAGTGAATCTAACACAAAATACCAAGCAAGCGTTTCCAAGGCCTCGGTTATGGGAAGGACCCTGATGAAATTTACAGATTGATTTCAGGGGCACCTTTCCAAGTTCAGTCCTTGGAAATAAGTATAGTCTTACTGTTACAGATTTGTGCTCTAAGTGGACAGAGGTAATACCTCTAAAAAAACACCACCAACGCAATCATGGCACTAGCCCTGGTGGACAAAGTGTTTAATGTTTGGGGTTCATCCGTCTTTTGAGAGTCAGACCAAGGACACTTTGTAGGAAAAGTTATGAAGGAGTGTTTACATTTATTGGGTGTCACTTAAAAATGCCACATTCCCTATCACCCCAATTATCAGGGCAGGAATAAAGAGCAATCAGGACTATTAAGACAATGCTGAGAAAGTATGTCTCCATCAATGGAAAAGATTGGGATCAGAAATTGCCCATACTCCTTGGAGTTATTAGAAGCACACCAGCTACTGCCATAGGACTTACCCCTTTTGAGCTCACGACTGGAAGGGTAATGAGAATACCTGCTCATTTGTAGCACAAGGTGATAGGCACTTCTGTGCTTAGTTAGGGTATCTTTAGATGGGTATGTGGCTATTTGGAAAGAGTATTGTTTCCAATACAATTGCCTTACTAAAATACTTAAACAGAACACTAGTTGTGGTCTTGATTAAATTATTTTCAGATTATTGCTTGAAACAGTAGAAGAAATACTTACTCCTCTTACTATTATATTTAACAACTCTCTAAAGGACAGGTCTTTCCCAACTGACTGGGTAATTGCAACAGTTGTGCCAATACTAAAGCATTTGTCAATGCCGAATGTTGTCTCTCTGGCATTGACATTGGTAGTGCCAGAGTTAGAGACACATAATAGGAATGGCAGTGAAGTATTGAAGTGACGCCAACCCCACCCCCACCCTGTAGAGACCGACAGGCATTGGGGTGTGCCTTTGGCGTGTCAGCTATAATGTGCATGCCATTGTACCTCACCCTACCCTGTAGACACTGACAAGTGTTGTGGTGTGCTTTGGGGTCTTTGAACATTGTACTTAACCCATTCCATAAGAAAATACACTGAAGTGCATGCAGTGTAGGAGAATGAGGTGAACGTTAGGGCCGAACAGTCCAAGGCAGACCTTGATGCCTGTCACTGGCTGCAGGGTGGGGTTGGGGTGGAATGGCATGAGCATTACAGCCAATGATCCCAAGTCACACCTCTGGCACCTGGCAATCTCTACAGGGTGGGGTGTTACAGTTGGAAACCCTAACGTTATAGGCATTTGTTGGTATTTTCACTCCAAATTTTCATCATAGGCTGTTTGTGACCCCTCCTCATAAAGAGTGGCACTACCAGTTTGTTAGCTGAAAGGAGTTTTTTTCACAGTGGCTATGCCATTTGGCGACACAGGGATGAAAACACATTTTGGGCAGGATGAGGAAAATGACAACTGTATTGTTCATGAAGAGGTGTAAAAAAATGGCAACATTGAAAATCTGGAGTGAAAATATGAAAAATTGAAGTCATGAGCATGTATAGAAACTGTGCAACACATGTCCGTAACCCAATTATTTTTGGGAATTTTTTAGCCACATTTTCAAAATAAGCATTTTGGGACCTCCCCTCATGAACAGTGGCACTGTGATTGTTAATCTGTCCCAAAAGTTGATTTCCCACAGCGACCATGCCATTGTGCGCCATAGGTGAGGAAACACATTTTGGGCAGGCTGTGAAAAATGACAGCTGTACTGTTGATAAGGAGGTGTGAAAAAATGTCAGTGTTGAAAATCTGGTATAAAAATATTGCAAATTTGCGAAGTTACAAGGGTGTGTGGAAACTGAGCAACACACGCTTGTAACAGTCATTTTATGGACTTATAGGCATTTTAGGACCTCTGCTCATGAACAGTGTCACCGTCATTTTCTCAAACTGTCCCAAAAATGGATTTCACACAGCGACCACGCTATTCTGTGCCAGACGTGCGAAAACTCATTTTGGTCAGGATATGTAAAATGACAGCTATACTGTTCATAAGGAGGTGTGGAAAAATGACAGTTTTGAAAATCTCGAGTGAAAATATTACAAATTCATGAAGTTATGGGTGTGTGTGGAAACAGCGCAATGCACACTTATTAAACAGCCATTTTTTGGATTTTTTTTTTCACCAAATTTTCAAAGAGCCCCCCTCATGAACAGTGGCAATGTCATTGTGTCACTCAGTCCCGAAAGGTGATTCCACACAGTGATTGCGAAATCACCTTTCAAGACCAAATAATGCCATGACAGTGACAGAATTCATGAGTAGAGGTCCCAATAATCCCATGTTGAAAATTTAGTGCAAAAATTCCAAAAAATGCCCGAGATATGTACCAAAGTTGAAAAACCCTATTTATACCATTATACATTACCAGCATTTCCTCTCTTCACGGTCAGCTTTGAAGAGTGCAGACGTGTTCCCGATCCACCAAAGATCATTGTGCCAGCTCCGGAGGCAAGTATGGGAGTGGGGGTGTGGGGAGGCAAGTGTGCAGAGGTTGGGCATGGGTTGTGGGACAGGGCAGGAGACTGCGAGGACCATTTTCTTCTTTCACAGGGTTAAAATAAAAATAAAAAACATCGCGAGGCCTTTTTCTTTTTCAGGACAATTGCACACTGGGTGGGTTCCCAGCATGCCACCCAAGTGTTTTGAGGGAATGCTATGGCAGCTGGGAGATTGGGCACTCCGTCAGAACACAATGAAAGCGGGGGGGGGCAAGAGCCAAGGGGTATTAGGCACCCCCCTCAGCACATAACAAATGGGGGGGGTGCATGATGCCAATGGGGAGTGGGGCAGGGCATGCCGACAGGGGATTGGGCACCCCCCCGAAGTCGGCATTATGGCAGGCATATTATGTCCTGAATGAAGGACTGAACATTTGTCTGTGTCCACAGCTCCTCCCTGGTCCACTACCTTGGTCACCCAATCAAAGAAATCAATTAGATTCGTTTGACATGACCTTCCCACTGTGAACCCATGCTGCCTTGGGTCCTGTGCCCCACTGGCCTCTAGGTACTCAATTCTTTCCTTCAGAAGTGATTCCATCACTTTCCCTACCACAGAGGTCAAATTGACAGGTCTGTAGTTTTCTGCCTCTGTCTTGGTCCCACTTTTGTGAAGGGGAAATCACATCCACCTTCTTCTAGTCCTCAGGTACCACACCATCCTCCCATGATTTGTTAAAAAGGGTAGTCAGTGGTGTCACTAGTTGTCTGCTTAATTCTTTTAGAATTCTGAGGTGAATTCCATCTGGCCTCATTGCTTTGTCCACCTTCAGTTTTAGGAGTTCTTTCAGAACCCTTTCTTCTGTGAAAGGACTGGGATCAAATCCCCTCTCCAGAGTGCTTCTGTTAATTGGATTAGGCACCTCCCCCACTTCCTCTTTTGTGAATACTGAACAGAAGTATTCATTCAGTATCGCTGCTTTTTCACTGTCACTCTCTGCCCACCCACCATCCATTCTATTCAGCCTCACTATCCCTCCCTTCACAGAAGAAAGGGTTATAAAGAACTCTTGAAACTGAGGGTGGACAAAGCTATGGGGCCTGATGGGATTCACCCAAGAATTCCAAAAGAACTAAGGGTAGAACTAGTAACACCACTGACTACTCTCTAACAAATCATGGAAGGATGGGGTGGTACCTGAGGACTGGAGAAGGGCAAATGTGATTCCACTTCACAAAAGTGGGAGGTGGGCAGAGGCAGGAAACTACAGACCAGTTAGTTTGACTTCAGTGCTAGGGAAAATGATGGAATCACTTCTGAAGGAAAGAATTGTTGAATACCTAGAGGTCAGTGGGGCACAGGACCCAAGGCAGCATGGTTTCCCAGCAGGAAGGTCAGGTTAGATGAACCTAATAGATTTCTTTGACTGGGTGACCAAAGTAGATGACCAGGGAGGGGCTGTGGATATGGCCTACCTAGATTTTAGCAAAGCATTTGACACAGTCTCACACAAAATATACAAGTTAGCCAGCCTTTGAGTGGGTCCCAAGGTGGTAGCCTGGATTAAAAAAAACTGGCTAGACAACAGGATGCAAAGGGTAATAGTAAACGGAGTCCACAGTGAAGAAAGGAGGGTAACTAGTAGGGTACTGCAGGGTTCGCTACTGGGACCGGTCCTGTTTAACGTCTTTATAAGTGACATAGGAGAGCACCTGGAAGGAAAGGTATGTCTCTTTGCAGATGACACAAAACTCTGCAACAGGGCTGATGCACAAGGAGGGGTGGAAAGAATGAAAAGGGACTTGGCAAGGTTGGAGGAATGGTCAAATATGTGGCAGCTCAGATTCAATGCAAAGAAGTGCAAGGTGATGCATCTGGGAAACAAAAACCCTGGGGAAGCATACACAATGGGGGGTGAGTTAATAACAAAAATAGAATGAGACCTAGGAATAATTATATCAGATGACCTAAAGATGGGCATGCAATGTGAGAAGGCAGTAAGGAGGGCTGGGGGGATATTGGGATGCATAAGGAGAGGTATCAACCTTAGAAAACAGTAAGTTGTTATTCCTCTGTACAGTTAGTGAGACCCCATCTGGAGTACTGCTTGCAATTCTGGAGACCCCATCTCCACAAAGACAGAGTGGAGGCTGTTCAGAGGAGGGCAACCAAAATGGTGCAGGGTCTGCACCAGAAGACATACTAGGAGAGACTAAACAGCTTAATATGTATACTCTTGAGGCAAGGAGGGAGAAGGGGGACACAATAGAAACTTTCAAGTATCTCAATACAAGTAACAAAGTACAAGAGGGTAGTATCTTTCAGATAGAGATGTGCAAGAACAAGGGGGCACAATTTGAAGATAGAGGGGGACAGGTCAGAGGTAATGTTAGAAAGCATTTTTTCACAGAGAGGGTTGTAGATGCATGGAATAGCCTTCCTGTGGAGGTTGTGGAGTCAGGAACAGTGGGAGAATTCAAGAATGCATGGGACAGGCATAAGGCAATTCTAGTGGGTGGTAGGAGGAAGTAAGCTGTTGATTAACTAGAATCTGCAGCTTATCCATCAGGCAGGAAAATGGGCAGACTAGGTGGGCCAAGTGGTTCTTATCTACCATCAAATTAACATACTAACATACTATTTGCCAGCAGATTAGGTCTTACGGTCTATCAAGTCTGCTCGAACCTTAGATCCTTAGTTGGGTGCCGAGGCCCTCCCATCCCTTGTGCTCCAGAAAACCCTATCATCCATCCACACCCACCTTGGGACAGGCCATCATCTGATACATCCACTTTCTGTGTCTGTCCCACCCTCTCTTGAAGCCCTCCACTGTGGATCTCTGAAGCAGCTCGCCAGGCAGTGCATTCAAGGATCCACCACCCTTTCAGTGAAAACCTCCTCCTCTTCCCCCTCACCCTTCACCTTCCAACTTCAAACCATGCCCTCTGGTGATACCCCCTGCTTTAGTCTAAAGATCCCTCCATGTTTACCCTATTTATTCCCTTGAGGTACTTGAAGACCTCAATCATGTCCCCCTGTCTCTCCTCTCCTCCAATGAAAACAGGCAGAGCTCCTCAAGTCTGTCCTCATCGTTAAATCCCCCAACCCTCGTATCATCTTAGTTGCTCTCCTCTGTACCCTATCCAGGAGCTGTATGTCCCTCTTCAAGTGTGGTCTCCAGTGCTGTACACAGTACTCAAGGTGTGGTCTAACCAGTCCATTGTACAGCGGCAGAATCACTTTCTTGCTCCTAGAGGTGATCACCCTTACGATGCATCCCAACATCCTGTTTGCCTTGCTAGCTGCTCTCCTGCACTGCTCAGAGTTATTCATACATGCATCCACCATGACCCTAGGTCTTTTCCCCTATTAGAGGCCTCCAGCGCCTCCCCTCCCAGGAGTGTACCTGTGTTTAGGGTTTCCCACCCAGATGCAACACCTTGCACTTGGTGATATTGAAATTTAATTTCCATGTGTGAGCCCAGCTTTCCAGGGTGTCAGGTCCCTTGCAGGCAGCCTCCCCTCTTCTCCCTCAACTTCTGCTCCCATCTTGAAGTCATCCTTGAAGAGACTCATTTCACACACCCTATACCCTCCCTGGCGTCCGATATGTATGCATTAAACAGGATCGGACTCAGGACCAGCTCCTATGGTACCCCCCACTACCAACCTCTCTAGGGTTGGAGTGCTCCCCACAGACCACTACTCTCTGGGTGTGTCCAGCTAGCCAGTTTTCAATCCATCTGACCATCAAAGGGCCTACTCAGTAACCCCATCAGTTTCTCCACCAGACCATTGTGGGGACAGAGGAACGCTTGCTGAAGTCCAAGAATAATACATCCATGAGGCTTCCCTGTCCTGTTCTGATGTTACCCATTCGTAGAACTCCACAAGATTGGTTTGACATGATCTACCTAGCACAAACCCATGTTGCCAACTATCCAGATCTCCCACCTCCTCCAAGTACACCCCAATCGTTCCTTTAGTATACTCTCCATTAATTTTCCCACCACTGAGGTCAAACTGATGGGTCTATAGTTACCTGGCACTTCCCTCGACCCCCCTTTATGGATTGGCACCACATGTGCCTCTCGCCAATCCCTAGGTACCCTTCCTGTCTCAAGTGACCTGTTGAAGAGCTCCGCCAGGGGTGCAGCCAGTATGTCCGCCAATTCCCATAGTACTCAGATGAATGCCATCCAGCCCAGGAGATTTGTCTTTCTTTAGGGCCTTGAGGGATAACCACACCCTTTTGGCAGAGATAGCATCATCCGTCCCCTCCACCTTACTGGCCTTTTTATCCTTATCCAGATGTGACACCCCTGGGGTACCTCTCCCTCCTGCTCCATTTCTGTTGCTTCCCTGATCCCACTCACTGCCTCTTCTGTCCCCTTCATGCCTTGCTTTGTAGAGATCCCATCCCCCTTTCTAGTGAACACAGAGGCAAAGTACTCGTTAAATACCTCTGCCTGGTCCCTCACCTCTTCCACCCACCCTCCTTCTGATCTCAATCTGCTGAGATGGCCCTTAGTTTTTCTCCACTCCCCAGTGTACCGGAAGAACCCCTTTTCCCCTCCATGTATCCCCTGTGCCAGCTGCTGCTCTTTACTGGACTTTGCTCCCCTCACCATACGGGTGACTTTTCTAGATGCAAGATGGTACATTTCCTTATCCCTATCCCCTCTTGTTGTTTTATATTTTTTGTAGGCCGCCTTCTTTTTTCTGACTGCTACCTGTACCACCAGCATGGTTCATGTGACCTTGCTCCCTTACGTTTCAACTTAGCGCAGATCCTGACTGCCTCATGAAGTCCCCATTTTATGACCTTCCATCTCCTTTCCACAAATGTCATTGATGTAATCCCCTTCAAGTGATCCTTGAGAATATTTCCCATGCCCACAAGTCTGCCCCTGATCCACTGCCAGTGTCCTAGATCTCCCCCATGCTTATTTGAAACCAGACGGTATTGTGGTCACTCCCAGTCAGGGGGTCCTGTACAACCAGGTCCCTTACCAGATCCCCATCTGCCAGAACCACGTCCAGGACATGCCCCTCCCTTGTGGGCTCCATCACATGCTGTGTTAAGAACACAAACTGGAAGCCGTGCAGCAGCCTCTGCTCCTTGGCCACCTTAGAGGACATGGTTCCCCAGTTTATACCTGGCATATTAAAGTCCCCTATCAACACCACTCCTTCCCCTTTTGGTCCACACTGGGCAATGATGTTGTCCAGCAATTCTATGTTTCTATGAGCCCCAAGGAGGATGAAGGGCCTGAGGAGTATGAAAGGGCAGTGGCAGGGCTCCAATGTTCGGTGTGTGGCGGTTCGGCACTGGGATGGCCGTCGCCTATCTGGGCTGGTGGAGCTTTTACATAGTTTACGCCCCAGACATGGGACATGCAATGCTGTCAGCCAGTGACACGAGTGCTCCCACTCACGTCTGGAAGGAAGCTGCCCAGCGTCTTCCCCATTTGTGAGCCTCTGTGCACCGCAGTGCCCTTGGTCTACACCGGGAGCCACTGCTGCATCAGGCTACCCCTGGATCCCTCTCCAAGAGAGGAAAGCAGTCCTCCAGATGCTCAATCCTCTCTCTCACCTGCCGAACACTGGAGGACCAGGCTCGTTCCCCAACCGGGGTCTCTGGCATGGCATGAGGTGTGGCGTCCAGCACCTCAACCCTCAGCGCCACCAGGCTGGCCCGAGTTACATAGGTTTTGGAGGGGTTCATTTCTCATTACTGGCAAATTGTCTCCAGCTGTTATCAAAGTCAGAATCACTGACTAGAACAGAAAAGTGGAAAAATAGTTGCATGTCACACAGACAAAGCCATTTGGAGAAGGGAATGGATCAGACTTAGCAAGGTGAAGGCATGGCTGTCCCTGTCACTTGAGTATGCACTTTCTTTTGCAGAGAGTGAAGCTACCATGCTGAGAAACGTTCCATGGGTAATAATTACTGGGGTAGCCATCTTCTGTTTGACCATACTAATTATCTGAATTATGAAGTTATATTAGTATGAGTCATGAAGATGAATGGTCAGTGCTGCATGAGAATCCTGACAGAGAAGAGAAGAATAAAGCTAGAGATGGACATTACTATAAAAGACTTATTAGTTAATAGGTCACTTAGACAACTCACACTGAATTTGGACTTATTAATGTGACATGAACATCTAGAAGTGGCTTACACACAATGGGAAATATTTCCAGTGGGAAAAGGAATAGTGTATGATCAGATGAGTAATCCAATAGATTTTAATAATCAGACACTGGTAAAATTAGAAATGCCTTTGGATCTAGTAAATTTGTATAAACAAATGACAGGTGGAATAGGTTGTACAACTCGATTGAACAGGGCAAGTAAGAGAGGTTGTTTCTTATTAAGGTTGATTTCTGAGGACCTGAAAAACCTCTATACCACTTATACTAAAAATATTTCCAATTTTTCTTTTTCTTTAGGGTATCCAAATTTTGGAAAAGGAGCACATGGACAATAATGTTTTGAAACCTTTGGGCTCCGTGTTATAATTGTCACTGGGGACAATACCAAGTATACTTTTGATACATATAGTGTTACAGAAGTGAAGTTTATGGGTATGGCTTCGGACCGAATCTTATTGTAAATAGTTTTCCAATGTGTGTTTAAGGACCCCCTGTATTCTTCAAAAAAGAGAGAATAAATGTAGGAATATATTCCATGTATCAGTTTTATTTTCTTTCAATGCCCTAACATTTCATTTCTTACTTTAAAGTTTTTTTCAAAGGGTTTCCAAGTCTGTAAATTAATACAATATAACATGTAAAAATATATATTCCTTTAACTTCTATAGTTTTTTCATTATTTTTTCCTTGATAAAATACATGAAATTACCCTATAAGGTCTGTGTATTTCTTTTCTTACATTCAATCATTTCCATTCCAATAATATCCTTCTATAAGATATTTTTAGAAATACACAAGGAAATGGAAAGGGATTTGGGGTAGTCATATCAGATGACTTAAAGGTAAGCAAGCAATAAGTAAGGATGGCTGGGGGATACCTCGATGTATAGGGAGAGGCGTCACCAGTAGAAAACAGGAAATTGTTATCCCTCTGTAAAGACAGACAGTTGGTGAGAACCCATCTGGAGTACATAAGAACATATAAGTTAACAGCAGATAAGGACTACAAGGCCCATCCAGTCTGCCCATTTCTTTTTCTACCTTATGAATGTGTCATCGGCATTTGCTCTGTCAATGGCCTATCTATTCTTACTTATCGGTATAGCTCCCTTATGCTTATCCTATGCCTGTTTGAAGCCCTGCACTGTATTCATATCCACCACTTCCTGAAGTAGGCCATTCCATGCATCTACCACCCTTTCTGTAAAAAAGAACTTCCTCGCATTACCCCTTAATCGGCCTCCCTCTAACCTCATGTTGTGTCCTCTTGTCCTGCTATTTTTCTTATATTGAATCATGTTAGACTCTTTCACCTTGTTAATGTCCTTAAGGTGTTTGAATGTTTCAATCATATCCCCTCTATCCCTCCTTTGCTCTAGGGTATGCATATTGAGTTCTGTTAATCTGTCCTCATATATTTTCTGATGCAGTCCCTGCACCATTTTGGTTGCCCTTCTCCGGACGGCCCCAATTTGGTTAATGTCCTTGTGAAGGTGTGGCCTCCAGTACTGCACACAGTAAATGGTACCTAACCAGTGTCTTGTAAAGAGGGATTATTACCTCCCTCTTACGACTTGCCACTTGCCCCCACAGGCAGCAGTCACAATCCAGCCATAGCACCTCTACGGTGCAAGAAGCCTTATCCACCCTGCCCCCCAAAGAGATAGATAAGGTGCCACTTGCCCCATGGGCAGCAGTCATGATCCAGCCATAGCACCTCTATGATGCAAGGAGCCTGATCCACCCCACCCCCCCAAAGAGATAGATAAGGTGCCACTTGCCCCCATGGGCAGCAGTCATGATTCAGCCATAGCACCTCTATGATGCAAGGAGCCTGATCCACCTGCCCCCCCCAAAGAGATGGATAAGATAGGACACTTGAAAAAATTGCCACAGTTTCTCTGGGCTGTGTGAATGCTGAACCAGATCACCACTTGTAATTTGCTCTTTTCAATTTCGGCACCTTCTCAGGGTAGCGCTATTAGCTCCACGCCTGTATAGAGCTCCCTGATTGGCTGGTCTCACTTGCATGAGACCAGAACCCCAAGACATGAGGCTTAATGTAAGCCTGCATCCCTGTGCTCGGCTCCTAATTTATATATTTTAATTTAGCCTGTTTTGCTCGACCTGTGTAAATTAACTTACCATTCCCCTCCACTGCAGTTTCTCTCCAACTGTATTTGCACTGATTCAGCGCTAGCTCTGCAAACTTCCCCTTGATTTCTTGTCCCAGCCCCTCAGGCCTCCTTTAAATGCACACAGTCTCCACCCACTCCTATCTGATGTTTCAATTTACTGGTTACTTACTGTCAACAACTGCCATTCCTCCCATCCCCTTTTGCAACTAATCCTGCCAGCAGCTTTATCCTGTTCTGTCTTGCTGAGGCATACCATTTTGGTACTTTAGGTTTGCTTATTGTTCACCATCCTATCCTGTCTTGCCGAGGTGTCCCATTTTGATATTTTATGCTTGCTTATTGCTCACTATCATATCCTGTCTTGCTAAAGCAGTTGCTTTATGTCAGGTGATCTCTCTAGTACTTAGTCTGCTCCAGAGTAGTAGCCAAGGCATTTGCTTCAAAGCCTCTCTGCCCCAGTACTACTCTACAGTCAGGTGAACTCTTTTCTTATTTAGACTGACAGGGAGCTGTACTTAAGGATTACTGCTTCAGGCTCCACTGCCTATAGTACTATGCTGCAGAGATTAAGAAATTCTCCTCCATTGAGAATACCTTCTCTTGCCAGCACTTGTAGTGCCCATCGGGTAATAGTCTCATAATGAGGGCTTATTACCTGCTTCTGTGCTCGTCTTTGCTCATCTTATATGTATTGGACCCGAACGTGAATCAAAAAATAACTCCTAGAGTGGAGAATGTCTTTTTACATTGTCCGACCGGGACTTTTCCTATCAAGTAGAAGAACTTGTATGTGCTCCAACTTCCCCTAGCCAGCTGCTGGTCCTTCACCTGCACTGGCATACAGGAACTCTCCTAGACCCTACCCGAAGGAGTACACTACCTTCTGCATACTCCCCCCTACTCCCATTGACTCTCTTGGTCAGGATATTATTGTATGCAGCATCAGGCAAACTGGGAACTAGCCTCAGAACCTTTCTGTGGGGTGAAGCTTTCCCCGAACTTTTGTGATTTCATCTGTTTTTATTGTTTTGTTCTATGTGACTGCAGTGCCTTGCTTTATGAAAGGCACTATATTAAATACAATTTATTATTATTATTATTATTAGAACTCCCTATACTGCTGCAGACAAATCACGTAACCAAAAGACGACTCAGCCACCCACACTTCTAGGACTCTGCAGGAAACTCTTGTTCCTGCTTTTACTATGCTCAGGAAATGTAGAGCTTAATCCGGGCCCTCTGGCACCCATGAAATCCCCAGCAGAGCTACAAAGCCTCAAGTGGCTTAGATTCTTGCATGTTAATGTATGTAGCCTATTAAAAAAATCACTTCAGTTCAGGACTGGGTATGTCATACTACTCCAGATGTTCTGGTGATTAGAGTCCTGGCTCTGACTGGAGAACAGTAACAATGAAGTTAACATCCCCTCCTACTCTTTGTTCAGAGCCAACAGGCAAACCGGAGGTAGTGAGGTAACTATTTACATCAAGAATAAATTCCCTGCCTCCGTAATTGACTCAACCTCAGTCCCAAAAGAATTTGAAAGCTTTTCATTAAAGATTAAAATCACTACCAGTGTCTCATTATGTGTAACAGGATGCTACAGACCCCCATCAGCAGAACTACAGTTGTTAAAACATCTCAAACATCCTGGGTTTGGCATCTTCAGAGTATATCATACTAGAGGAATTCAACTTAGACTGGCTCTCCAGTGCATCCACCCTACTTAAAATGTTCTGTGATTCCCTTGGGTTATCACAGCTAATAGACTAATGTACTCATCCTAACAAGCTCAACCCTAATAACAGTATACTCTCTTGGATATAATTTTAGCTAACAAACCCCATTTATTCTCCCATGCTGGCGTCTTTCTCTGATATTAGCGACCATTGCTTCATCACATGTGTAAGATCCACTCTTAAATCCACAACTGCTTCAAAATTCTCCTTTAAAAGGTGCACACACAACTTTGATCTCCATGGGTATATATCAGAGCTAAGAGACTCCTTGCAATGGCAGGACTTCTATCTAGCAAAGTCCCCGACTACGGCTTGATATTTTCTCAGAAATTTTGCTAGGGGCTCTCAAAAAGTATGCTCCCATAGTAAAAATCTGTGCCAGAAACAAATCCTGTCAGTGGTTTACAGAAGACCTGAAAGATACTTTTTGGAGTAGGGATGTACTCTGGAGAACTGCTAGGAAAACTAAATTAATAAATTACTGGAATTATTTCTGGAAGGCGAGGAACCTCTGCACCAAAATGGTCAGAGAAGCCAAAGTTATTTTCTACCACTTTTAGCTGGAGAGCTCCTCAAAAAACTCCTCCAAATTCTGGAGGATGATCAAAGACATTGAAGGTCACACCACTGTTAATTCCCTACCTACTGAATTATACATCCACAATACTGTCATCTCCGACAGACCATCTATCCTCAACGATCTCAATAATTATTTTGCCACTGCAGGGCTAGCCTTTGCCTCCTCTCCCGCAAATATCCTCCGCCAACAACTTGGATTGGATACACAAGAAAAACCCATCCTCAGTCCATCCCTCTCTGAAAGAAGTCGAAGATCTTCTCCTTCAGTTGGACACTAGGAAAAGTGCTGGGGCCGACCTCATTGACCCGTACTACTTAAAGGTCGGCTACCATGTCCTCGCAGTCCCAATTACTCATCTCTTCAACTTATCCTTGTCCCAGGGTGACCTACCGCCCATTTGGAAAAATGCACTTGTGGTCCCTTTGTTTAAGTCAGGAGATCCTAGTGACCTCAGTAATTACAGGCCAATCTCCCTACTTCCAATCCTGTCAAAGATGCTGGAGAAAATAGTGAACTCCCAGCTTCGGAAGTACAGTACCTGGAATCAGAAAAATTTCTCAACCTGTTACAATCTGATTTTAGAGCACAGCACAGTACAATACCTGCTCTAGCCAAGGTGACAAACGACTGGCAGCTTGAATTAGACAAAAAACAACTTTGCGCAGTTTTCTTGGACCTAAGCAAGGTGTTCGATACTGTTGATCACAGACTGCTTCTGTCATCCCTCTGGAACATTGGTTTGGATTCCCTATCCCTTCAATGGTTCTTCAACTACCTATCGGGACGACTTCAACAAGTAAAGGCAGAAGGGGAAGTTTCTCCACCAAAACCCCTATTGAAGGGTGTACCGCAAGGCTCTATTCTTGGTCCCTTGTTCTTCATCATTTATATTAACAATGTAGATGCCCCCATCAAAGAAGCACAAATACACCTATTCACGGATGATTCAGTACTCAATGCTAGTAGCCCTGCCCCTGATGTGGCCTGTAAAGCCCTTCAAAATGAATTTAATCTGTTGCACCATCAGCTTATAAACCAGAAACTGCTCTTAAATGCAAAAAAAAAAACAAAGCAATGTTCCTCTTGCCCTTTCACAATGCAATAAATCCTGCAATTGCTGAGACACTCCCACAGATCACTACCATTCTAGGTGAGTGGTTTGACTACATACCAAAGTTCAAGTACCTGTGGGTCTGGTTAGACCATAGACTTACTTTCACAGATCACTTAGAAGAACTGGCAAAGAAACTTAGACAAAGACTTGGTCTGTTCTTTAGGATTAATAATCTCCTCACAAGAGACGCTAAACTGAAACTGGTTCAAACTACCTTTTTTACCTATTGGATTATGCAGATTTTCTATATAGTCAGGGACCTGCAGGTACCCTAGCCAAACTCAATACGCTTTGTCACAGAACCATAAGATTTATCACTGGTCTTCCTTACTCAACCCACTACTGTGCTTTGTACACGGCAGTGGGATGGTCATCCCTTGCTTACAAACGGCAAAAAAATGCTGCGGTTTGGACATACAAAGCTATCTCAAATAAACTGCCCCAGTATATCTCTGTTGGTTTACCTTTTTGCACACTGGGAAAGTATGCCCCGAGAAGCACCTCATATATCTACCTTTATGTTTACAAAGCAAAATCTCGCATTGGCAGAGCAGCCATCAGCTTTGTGCTCCTTCAACTGTGGAACAAGCTGCAAAAAACTTTGAAATTAACTCACCCTATCAGTCTGGCAGCTTTTAAATCTCTATACCTACATCATAAGGAGTCCTGTGCCTGTCTACCCTAAATTGTGACTCCTATAAGTCCAAGCACACTCTAATTACTACTGTTAAGACTGATCACATCTATAATCAACTCTTCCCTCTCCCCTTTTTCTACCCCCGTATCTGTCCCTTACACATTTCTTTCAACCTGGTTCCAGCTTTACATTCTCCATTCCGTATCACTATATATCCTTTTATGTTAGGTTTTATTTGTGTTTGGTGCACCTGATATGTATATTTTACTTATATGAAAAATTGTGTCCTACCCAAAACTAGCTGCATCTTCTCTTCCAAACATATACTACCTGCTGATATGTTGTATATACTGTATTATTGTATCTCACTTTATTTTTATTATTATTTTCTTGTCTGTTGCATCCCATGTATATTGTCCCTTGTTGCTTGTTGACAAACCCAAGACCACCTCGAAAATGAGCTTGCTCAATGGTGATCACCTCGTTAAATAAAGACTTTGATTGATTGATTGACAACTTGTGATACCCCTACTAATACACACCAACATCCCCCTAGCCTTACCTACCGCTTTAGTGGTCTGCTTGGATGATTTCAGGTCATCTGTGATGACAGTGCCAAAGTCTCATTCTTTCATTGCAACTGCCAGCATCTCCCCTCCCAACCTATAGGTGGCTTCAGGGTTTCTCTTCCCTATGGCAATGATCTTGCACTTCTTTGCATTAAACCCAGGTTGCCACTCTTCTCACCATTTTGCCAGTTTATCTAGATCTCTTTTCATTCTGCCCACCCCATCTGGATCATCTACTCTGTTGCAGATCTTGGTGTTATCTGCAAACAGACAAACTTTACCCTTCAGTCCATCTGCAATGTCACTGATGAAGATATTGAAGAGGACTGGCCCCAGGACTGATCCCTGAGATACCCCACGTGTGACTTGCATCTCTTCTGACTGTATACCATTTACCACCACACTCTGTTTTCTGCCCGTCAACCAGTTTGCCACCCAGTTGACCAACTTCAGACACACTCCGAGCTTATCCAGCTTATTAATCAATCTTCTATTTGGAACAGTATCGAAAGCTTTGCTGAAGTCAAGGTAGGCATCATCAACTGCTCCCCCTTGGTCCACCACTCTGGTTACCCATTAAAAAAAATCTATGAGGTTAGTTTGACAGGACCTTCCTGTTGTAAATCCATGCTGGCTTGGATCCTGTGCTCCTATGGATTCCAGGTGTTGCACTATCATTTCCATAAGGAGTGCCTCCATAATCTTGACCACTACTTAGGTAAGACTGACTGGTCTGTAGTTCCCTGCCTCCTCTCTGCTACCACTCTTGTGGAGCAGGTATCACACAAGCCCTTCTCCAGTCTTCTGGGACCTCTCCTGTGCTCAGAGACTCACTAAACAGTTCTGATAATGGCTCTGCTAGTCCCACCTTTAGCTCCTTTAGTACCCTGGGATGTATGCCATCAGGTCTCATTGCCTTGTCCACCCTGAGCTTATCGAGCTCCTGTAGGACCCTTTCTTTTGTGAAGGGACTAGTGCTAAACTCCCTCCCCCATGTCCATGGTGCTGAGCTGTGGGGCCTGCCCTATGTTCTCCTCAGTAAATACTGAGGAGAAGTAACTATTTAGGATAGATGTTTTTACATGGTCCTCCTCCTCACATGCCCCCTTATCCCCTTTGATCTTAGCAATACCCCCTCTGGACTTTTTCCTTTCACTGATATATCTATATAAAGTCTTGCCAGCTTCTTTTACTGTCCATGCTAGTGTTTCCTCAGTTTGGGCCTTTTCTGCCTTACTGCCTTCCCTGCTTCCCTTAGAGAAGTTTGGTATGCCTCCCTATCTTCATCTCGCTGTGTTGCCTTATATTTCCTGAAGGCTAGCCTTTTGACTGACCTTTTCTGCTACTGTTTTTGAGAACCAAATTGGTTTCCTTCTTCTTTTGCACTTCCTTTTCTCTCTAACACAATGGGATGTTGCCTCAAGTATTGAATCATTGATACTTGCCCACTTTGTCTATACCCCCTCACCTGTATTTCTTCTTGCCAGGGCTACCTTATCTCTGTTGGCCATATTATCAATGTCAGCTCCTTTGAAGACCCAAATTTTTGGCTTGTAATGGGAGAATTTAGTTCTAGTGGCAACATTGAACCATACCATGTGATGGTCATTGGCCCCCAGGTGACCATCTACCAAGAGAGCTGTGATCCTTTCTCTTTTAGTCAGTACTAGATCTAGGATAGCCCTGTCTCTTGTGGGTTGTTGTACCAGTTGTTTGAGGCCCTCCCTCTGCAGAGAATCAACTATGTGTCTAGTTCTGGCAGATGTTTCTGCTGGTATTGACCAATCTGTATCTGGCATGTTGAAGTCTCTCATTATCAGAACCTCCCCCTTAGCTATCACATTTTGTATACGTTCTAACAGTAATGTGTCTATGTCCTCATCCTGGTATGGAGGCCTATAGACCCCAGTTTGTATGGCTGTCCCATTTTCTGTTTCCTGTTTCCAGGGTGACCCATGGTTCTTCTGGCTCCTTGAGTGTATTCTGAATTTCTGTAGCTTTGATATTTTAATTGACATAAAGGGCCACTCCAACCCCCCCCATTTTGTACCCGAGTCTCTTCTGAACAGTACATAGTCGGGTACTGAAGTCTCCCAAGTGTTGTTACTGGTGAACCATGTCTCGCTAATGGCTACTATGTCCAGCTTAGCCTCTGTCATTATTGCCTGCATGTCTGGGATCTTGTTTCCCAGACTGCGAGCATTTGTGTACATGATTTTCCACTGGCTAGATTTTGGTGTGTTGGTTGCTGGATGAGGTCTGGCATTTCCCCTGTGTGTTATATGGGGAGCCAGACCTTTTTCCTTACCTGGTGATGCAAATGAACTACAAACATGCTGAACTCCTGTTTGATCACTAGCTGAGGGGGGAAGGGTGTTCTTCCCATTTGATGTATCGGGTGCTGCACCCCTCTCCCCATTTGCTAGTTTAAATATTCCGAAAAGACATCAAACTTCTGCCCCAATGCACTGACTCCCTCCTTAGTCAGATGCATTCCATCATATTTAAAGAACTTTTGCTCCACAAACTGTTGCCGTTACCTACAAATTTGTGTCCTTTTTTCTGGCACCAGCCCTTGAGCCACATGTTTAGCTCCCCATCTCACCTTCGCTGACCTTTCGTCCATCTGCCCCCCTCTCTCAGACTGCATGCAGTTCTGGAGACCCCATCTCCGCAAGAACATTGACAGGATAGAGGCAGTCCAGATAAGGGCAACTACAATAGTACAGGGTCTGCCCCAGAAGCCATATGAAGACAGACTAAAGGAGCTTAATATGTATACCCTTGATGAAAGGAGGGAGAGGGGGGACATAACAGAAACTTACAAGTTCCTCAAGGGAATCCACAAAGCCAAGAGTGTAGCATCTTTCAGAAAAAGAGATGCGCAAGAGCAAGGGAACACAATTTGAAGACAGAGTGGGGACCGCTCAGGGGCAATGTGAGGAAGTATTGTTTTGACAGAGAGGGAGGTGAACACATAGAAGAGTCTTCCTGAGGAGGTTGTGGGGTCAAAAACAATGGTGAATACAAGAATGCATGGGACAGACATAAGACAATTCTGGTGGGGGGTAGTGAGAAGTAGGTTGTTGGTTAACTAGGATATGTAGCTTATCCAATAGGTAGGGAAATGGTCAGATTAGGTTGGCCACGTGATCCTTATCTGCCATCAAATTCTATGCTTCTATGTAAAAAAATTGCTTGAATTGCATAAGTTTTCTACCTCCTTCCTAAATTAATATACTGATTTGCTTTTAAAACTGCCACACTGTCTGATCATCCCATGACTTAATGTGCATTTTCATACCTTTTAATAATGCCTTTACTACCTTTAAATAAGTAAAACTTTTTTACTTTCATACACAGTGTTACCATATGGCTGAAATCCTATGTCATGTTCACCTACAGTCACCTGTAAAGAATATAGCCTTTTAAATTTAACTCTTATTTTATTATGTTTTAGTATAATCAAATTTTTAACTGATGTTGAGTTCATTGATAGCCTTTTGGTGGAATAAAATAGCCTGAGTTAGATATTTACTTTATGCGTATAATCATTTATGATTCATTCATCTATGTTCTAGAAGCTGGTAATTTATAATTATGTAAATATGTATGTCGCTTTAACACAGTGCTATCTGTTGTAAACCATTTTTTTCATTTGGTTATATATTTTCTTAAGCATACCTCAAAATATTTTTGGGTTCACTGTGTCCTGTGGTGCTTTATATGTATTTACAAACAACTGAGGTCTGGAATGAAAAGAATGATTTATCCATATTACAATAATGTAGACACTTGCAGGCTAAACTTTTTTCTGTACTGAATAGTGCTTGAAATGACAAATGTATCTGCTTTGGTTGTGAAGCATTCCTCTGGCATTGTGCTCACATGCAAAATGGCATGAAGTGCTAAAGTTGCTTGAGATGTAGTTGCTTAAAGGTGCTGCACACTTTCACTTGAGCCCGCTCTTTGCCACAGGTGACGTATTCACTTATGATCTAGTGCACCATAGGGCATGGTAACCATTGCTAAGCAACTGTGCACAACAAGAGAAGTGTGTTGCCATGATACTGGGTGAGTGGGTCCTTAGACAACAATTGCCATTGGTGTCAACTAAATGAACATTGTAGTACAAATGAGCTCTTATTATCATTGTGTACCATTCATTCTTTTAATTGTTTTCTCTAAGATAGTCATTTGGGATCTGTGTGAAACTGCTGTCCTAGTTGAAAAGAATATTGTTACAGGCTGGAGGGGAGGTTGTGGTGGGGCGCTGAGCTCCCGCCAGGAGACTGAGAGCCCAATGGCATGCTGTGAAGCGTACAGTTTTGATGGATTTATTTGTCTATTTGTTCCCTATGGATATATAGGCATCAGCGTAATTTATGAATTGTTTTGTGGACTTGCTAGTACTAGCCTTAGCCCATTTTACTTTTTTTGATGATTATTTACTTTTTTCTAATTCGCTTTATTACATTTGACAATTTAGATCATACCCATAAGTTAACATATAAGTGATTCTTCATAATGAATAGGGTGCTTCAATTGAACTATTTCCCAAAATGCCTGCCAATTACTGTCAGTGCTCATCGCTACATTTCTATCAAGTGTATATAAATTACAAATCCATTTAATTTCTGCTGGGTCTAATATTTGTTGCTAATTCTCCCCATCAGATGGATATACTATTCTAGTCCCCAAAATCTCAACAAAGCTCCTGTGTGTCCTACATATCTAAAGTGAATAGCTACTTGAAATGTATCATCTTGCCTTCTTCTTATGTCTCCTTTATTCTGCTGTATATGTGTTTTTAGAGCCCTAGTGATTTGATCTACATACATGTCACAAGGACACTGTGGTACCTAGATCACTCCTTGTGTTTTGCATGTAATGTGTTTGATATTGAATCTTTGACCTGTGTGGGGATGTTGGCAGCTATTCTTCTTACTGGTGTGGCCCCATACCGAGAATCTACCACAGAGCAGCATTCCAGGTTGTAAGGGCCCTAAAAGCAATTGTTCAGCTTTTTTACTTGGTGGTTTAAATGGAGATCCAACTATTTTGTCCTTAATAGTAGATACTTTTTTGGCTGCTACAGTGTTTTTTTTTTTTTTGCTCAATATGGAAACATTTGTATTGTCAAGACTAACCAGATGCCAGTGTTTATTTACAATTCTTTTAATGCTCTGGAATTTATTGTTGTACTTAGTTGCAAATACTAACCTATCTAGTGTCTGGCTCGAGTTCTGAGGTTGCAATAGGTTTGGTCTGTGAAGAGTTATGGTTTTGAAATCAGCTTCCTTAATTGTGTTTCATAAATTATGTTTCTACACTGCAATTTTGGCAAACTTATTAGTTGGGAGTATAGTATACTCCTTTTTAGTTTCAGTCCATGCAAAATTGTATTACAATCTGTTTTATGAAATAAATTAGTTTGTAGTTGGCCGTCATTCTTAGTTATCATTAAATCAAGATATGGTATCTGGTCCAAGCTATACTACATAACAGATTTTAGGTTAGTATTGCTTTTGTTAAGATGTTGATGAAAGTTAAGTAATTCATTTAATAGTTCTGACCACAGACAGAATACATTGTCTATTGCAAATTGGACTGAAAGTTTGAAAAATAAATCTATTTTGGCTTGCCCTGTTGACTTGTATGACTTATCTCCTGACCATAAATTCATATGAAACATTTAATGATGCCTTAATTGCAAAAACAAAGTTCTCTCAGTTGTCATTTTACACATTTAAATTTGTTCAAGCATCTCCTGGCCACTGGATAACTTATGATACAGAGATCCAAAAGCAAAAGATAGAAAGTTAGGATTTTTTATGTGAGTCAGTTCTACAGTATGTTATGTAGAAAGTGAGATACAAAATAAGGCTATAGCCACTTACTCTTGTGATTCTCTGTATAACAGGACCTGGTACCAAAAGATCCCACAGATCACCACATGTTGTGGTGCTCTAGGGCTACAGTTCTCTCCAGGTATGGTAGGGACCCTGTGCCTGATTCTGTAAAATTGGGGGTCCCTGTGCCAAAAACCTGGGAATTTCTGCACACACACACAGGCTAGTGCAAAAAAAATATGCACACCTGTGGTACCTGCCACAGAGATCTGCCCCACCAAATCCAGTGCAACAGTGAAAGGAATGACTGGAGGTGTCCAAGAGTAGAAGGGGCATGGGGGATACCATAGGGGTGTTGGGGAGCAAGGGTGCATGCCAGAGGGTGATCGGGCACCTGGTGGCTGTGCCATGTATACTACCATTGTGGTGATTGCTTATGCTGAGATAACAATGGCACCCTCGCCAGGTGCCCAATCAGTCCATCAGTATGCCCACTTGCCCTGTAACACCCCATAGCAATTCCCTACCCCTTGTGCCCCCAGGGCCTACATACAGAGCCCCCCCCTCCCATCGGTTCCCCAGTTGATGGGCAATGGCGCAAAGTGTGTAGATCACCTCCTGGCTGGTCTAATATGTGCCCCTTGCTATGACCAGAATCACAGAAAAGGGGATGATGCAGCCCGAATGTGGCACATGTCCCCTTGTGACCAGGCACACCCCAATGTTGGTCACAATGGTGGTGCAGTGACCATGTGACACTGCGGCCTCCCAATCCATAGCAGACCATGTTTTGGAATAGGGAGTGCTGCAGATTTTCATGCAAGGTGCAACTTATGTCACTGATGTTCGACACAAGCACCTTGCATCAGTTTAGTGGCTTATCAGGCCTGACATGTGTAGTAAAGTTCTGGACCCCAAATACTGTGTTGACAAGACTGTTCCAAGTAACAATCATTATGGAACTTTTATTCCCTGTGCATGCAAAGAGAAACATCCGCTGTGTTACATGACCTCAAACACATCCTTTGTAATTTTATTATGAAAAGAATGTTTACTTATTTATTGAAAAGTTTCACCAGGAATTGCACCCTGAACAACAAGTTGCTCATCTCACGGTGCATCCTGGGGGGAAGGGTAGCAGGGGGACCAAATTTACATACATAAACTATATATAACTAACTAACATTACTATAGTTTAAACAGTGATGTAAGACATATTGTATAACATAACAAGTTACATAATGTACTGTACATACAGCAATATCCAATAACTATAATAACATGTGACCACTAGCATAATACAGGTTAAACTGTACAGCAAGATATGGTAACATCAGAAAGTTTACATAAAGGACTGAACATAAAGCAGTGATCAGTAAGTGCAGTTCATTGACAGCTTGAGGGATCAGATTAGTTCTGCCTATTAGGGTGACACCTTTGGTGAGAAGACCAAGGAGCAAGCAATAGGATGTTGGCATCAGGAATATGGTAGTAAGCAAGTGTAAGGTAGATAAGCTGAGAAGCTGTGGGAGTAAAACATATTTTTATGAACCACTGGAAGAGGACTGCCACAGATTTGTAGTCCAGCTTGTAAATATGGTTAAATGATTTTTAGGTTTGATTGGGATGATCCTGGGAGTTTATAATACTTAACTAGCTTTGCAGGAGGTAGCTACTGAGTGCTTACTTAAGTCTATTACCAGCATTAATGCAGCACCTAATAAAACAGAACACAATGTTTTCACTATCACACTAGAAATTAAAATGTCTTTCAATATAACACAGAAGAATATCCTAGAGGCATAATATGATAGTGTAATCCAGTCAGAGATGCAGTTTATTGGAAGAGACATTTTCAGATTTAAGAAGTGGTGCAATATCTATGGAATGTGTAGGGACAGATTTTATACATAATTTGATGTGCAGCATAGACAGAACTTATTTGGCATCTAGACTTGAATACTATGGGCTCGATTTTCAGTCCTGTGTGACAGACGCAAGGGACATACTTCACAGGTGTTTGTTGCAAGCTGTGATTTGCGACACAACTAGCATCAAATAGGATTTTCCAACACAGCTTGCTTCTGTGCCAGACATATCTGGGTAAAAGCCCACTTCCACCAGGGTTGCATCCAATGACCCAGGGCTCCAGGTCGTAACATAGAAACATAGACTTTGGTGGGAGATAAAGACTACTTGGCCCACCTAGTCTGCCCATTTCCCTACCTACTGGATGAGCTGCAGATCCTAGTTAATCAACAGCCTATTTCTTCCTACCCAAGTGAACTTGCACTATGGTGGGGGTTACCACATCTCCTTATATGGGATTTTGGAAGCCCCACCATAGACGCTGGAGGAGCTGCCAGTTAGACCAGTGAAGCAGTGGTCTAACTGGCTTGTGCTATTGGAGTGAGGTGGGACAGGAGACTGAAGAGGTGCACCAGAGGCAGGACATGTTATAGTGGGGGCATGGATGGGGGGGTAGCAACCCTCTCCCAGAATGTAATATGATGACAACTGTTTGAACCTGCAGATCATAAAATGGGCACCCCTGTGTTCAGAATGTAGGACACTGTAGCCATCATCTCCACATCTCCTGTGGTTTCCCAGTTCATTGGTGGTCTAGTGCCCCCCCATCCCTTGTCTACCCCAAGATGAATGGCAATTGCCCCTCATCCCCCATCCCCAATCTCCCAGCAAACAAATAGTCCCAGTTATACTCTTTAGTGTTCTAGTGGCTCCCTACCCTCCCCACCTTGACAGGCAGTGATCACCCACTCCACTCCCCCATCCCTAACACGCATCTACAGCTGGCACAGTCATCAGCACATGACAGTGGTTAGCTGCACAATGCGATCTCACAGACCAAGTGTATTGTACACTTATACTGTTTGTGAGATCGCACTGTGTGGCTGGAGATGGTGGTGTAAGGGTTATGTGAACTGGATGCGTGTTGGAGACAGGGAGGGAGCGGGTGGGTGACCATTGTCTGTAGTGGTGGGGAAGTTGGGGGCCACTAGACCACTGGGTGCTATGTTGCTATGACTTGGACAGGTTATGTGTGTGTAGTGGGAGAGAACAGAGTGGGACTGTTTCTGCAGTGGCAAATACACATACATGGGGATTGGGGTTCCTTGTGGGTTGTGGTGGGGCAATACACCACCAATGAACAGAGGCTTGTCTGGCCTCCAGGGGATACACAGGACAGCCCTGACAGTAATGGGACAATGCCCTGGGATGCCAATGAGCCCATGCCACAACCTTGGATTCATGGAACAGCCATCCTGAGGAGGTTGTGGGGTCTAAAACTGTGGGAGAATTCAAGAATGCATGGGATAGACATAAGGCAATTCTTGTGGGAGGTAGAAAGAAATAGGCTATTGGTTAGCTAGGATCTGCAGCTTATCCTGTAGGTAGGGAAATGGGCAGACTAGGTAGGCCAAGTGGTCCTTATTTCCCATCAAAGTCTATGTTTCTATGTTTCTTGTGGCAGCTGCCCTTTCTGTGCCCAGGTTCTGGGATTGGTGCTCCTTCTGGCCCCTGCTGTGCCATCCTGCTCACTAGTCTGCAGATGCATCAGTGGACTTGTGCCAGGACCCCCAACTTCACAAAACCTTCTGCCACAGGCTGAACTTGGTGACTATTGCAGATGATTTGACTCAAGTCTCTAACCTTCTGGAATAGTAGGTTTTCCATTTGATGCTCTTGCATTGGATATAGTCCCCTTTTATGTCATAAGTTGCATCAGATGCAGGCGGCTTCAAAAATTGAGCACAACGTATTTTGCTGCTACAGTATACCCACACCATTTAACTTCGGCAAACTGTACCTTTTGTTTAGAATTCATTATACCTATACCTGTTGTATACAAAGGTCAATCGGGAGCTAGGTATACTCTATTCAATGTTGGATTTTATGCATCTGATCATACACTGTATGCTGTCATAGACACACCTTATCATTATATTACATACAGTGAAGATAGAAGGAAGGGCTGTAAGCATTACTCCTGTGAACTTTGGCAAAGCAGATTATATACTTGGGAAGGGAAAACATAGTCCATGTGAAATTTCTAAAACATGTCCTCAAAGTCACAAGAAGTTTAGACCTTGTTCTTAATACAGTGCATTGGCTACTGAATGGTACTTAGTGTGTAATTCTAAATCCTGACTGTGTTTTGACAAATGGTGCTACATGGCCTGTACTTGCAACTTTTCTTCAATGTACCAAGGAATGTGATTATGATTTCTTACTTGTTGCACCTAATGTATATTCTGTATACTATGCCATTCAGCATATTCACTTTATTTTTGTACCCTATCGGCTAAAAGATTTTGTTGCTTTGAAATATTCTGTGAGGCTGACATCTCTGGCACCTGATATAGAAAGCAGTACTGACAACTTAAATGCAGCACAGCATTCTGTCCATAATACTCTTATTTACTCCAGAGCAGTTATGGGAGGCTTACAGGAAGCTCACAAAGTGGATCGGCAGCTGCATACCAGGCCTTGAATCCTTTTGGAGTTGGTTTGGTATTTTATTAATCATTGGGGTGCTCCTTTTTGTGAAGTTTTATCCCCACAGGACTCCCGAACAATTTACCATGTACACCAATGTCCCTTTAAGGCAGCTGATTGAGGGTGACACAGAAACATATGCAATAATTGATAATGTAACCATATGTCGAACAATCTTCCCATCTCAGACCCGAGTACTAGGTTCACTGCAGAATAGAGAATAGCCACTCCACTCCTGTCTAGCAGCGACTGGCCAAAGACTTCTATGTGACCACTGGGTGCCAGGAAGCAATACAGTGTTCGGGGGGGAGGTAGTGGTTAGTGATATGTCCAAGTTTTGTGTATGTGCCTGTGAGGCGTATGTTGACTGAATTACACGAAGCAGCCAATGTAGCCTAAGCTATGTGTACGTGCCCTTTGAGGCCTATGTCAGCTGGTTCATTTTGAGCAGCCATGGGGTTAATACAAAGAGATGCAGGAGAGCAAACAAAGGTCACTTCTAGCTGTTTTTAAACCTACCTACCCTGACATATGCAACTTGTAAAGTACCTGTCTGGAACGTACAAGCTCTGCTCTACTTAGGCAGGGAGTACTGTGACCTTTTCCATATGAAAATCGTGGCTTTTTTGGCAAAGACAGTTTATGGGGTTTTGACATCATGGAGACTTGTTAGTCAACTATTATAGTATAAGAATGGGGGAATAAGGCAGAGGATCAGAACACTCTCCTTCCTGAGGTTAGGACACTGTGCTGCTGGGGGGATAAGCAGACCAAGAGACCCAGCTACAAAAATACATTTTGAGAGCTAAGCATTAGCGAAGGAGCATTAGCCCTGAGTAACTGTCTTGGTATGCTCTCTCTTTTTTTGTAATAAGCAAAGACTATTTCTGAGAATATGATGTCTGTTGTATTTAGATAAGACAGCTTATGGTTCATTATAGGTTCTGTAATGAAGAAAGTTTCACAGGAAGAATTTGGTGTCATCTCAGTCCTGTTCTTGTCCCTCTGGGGGCATAACCATGAATCCAAAACCTTTAATCATTACAACTCTGGTGACTTTTTTCCATTATGATTTACAATGTATCTAGAATGAACAAATACAGGAATAAAATATAAATGTGAAAAAAAAAATCAGCAGACTGAATAAACTAAAGAAATATGCACATGCATGATTTTCTTTGACTTATACTGTGTGACTAACTGGTACTGTAATCAGAAATGGAAACACATTTTTGTTCAACAGCAGAGTAGATAAAAACGTACATACCATTCCATTCCTCTGTTGCTTTAATTGACAGTGTTGTGCCATTTCTCTGCAGATCTCTATCTTCCAGATACCATTTTATGCTATATTTATAAGATCGATATTCAGTGCCACTATAGCAGTATAGAACAATTGCATCTCCATCAGAAACAACTGGTGTTTCTGTTCACAGAAATGCCCTTCCTAATTCAGAAACAAACAAAAAAATAAACATTCAACCAATGTACATTCTTTTTTTTTTTTTTAATCAATCTCCTAATTCAAGAACCACTGTAAGCACATGTGAAAAAAGTAATACATGCTGGAAAAAAATGAAATGGTTGCTGTATAGATATTTGTTTTATAATGCAGAGAATTTCTAAAATTATTGATCAAAAACAATCATGGATGACTATGGTCAACATGAATATTTATTTTTTTATTTATTTTATTTTCACTTTGGTAACTGGATAAGTGCACTGGCACCAAGTACCTTTTCCAGTAACAATCTGGGTGCAATTGCACAGACGTTTGAGGACAGACATACGAAGGTTTGGGTACTTGGTACAGAAAATGAAACATACACACGTTGATTGAAAATTACATACTTGATTACATTCTTGCAGCACATAGAAAGCTGATTAGTGCAGAGGTTCCGGTCAGTAACATCACAGAACAAAATAAAGTGGACAAAAATAAAGCGGCAAAAACAATGTCACCATCAATATTGGCAACACAAAATGTAGTGTGCCAGAACAATGCAGGCCACACAACATGCAGGTAGCAAACAACATTCACGCATAGAGGCACTGCACTGGAACACACAACTGCAGGCACCCGTGCACAGGAATAGCACAGGGGTGCAGGGAGATGAAGCAGGGCAGGGTGCAACCACCACTGGGGGAAGCAGGCCACTGAACACCTACCATGGTAATCTAATGGAACAGGCACTCACATGGTGGAATACCCCCACCCAGAATGCTGAGTGATGGAGAATGTGCACCAGGATAACCACTGGAGGACAGGTGGACCACGGCCACCATGTGGATGGCCATTTATAATGCAAGAGGCCTGGAGCACAAGCCAGCATGTCCCCAGCAACACACACAACACACAGGACAGGGGAGATGGCATGCTGGCTTGTGCTCCTGGCCCCTGTGGCTCTAGTGCAGTGTCTCCATGTGGTGGACACTGTTTGCTACCTGTGGGATCCACAACAGGTGTTCAACAAAATATTTGTTGAACGCTCCATCAGCAACACCAGCAGATCGACCGCATTCTGCAGTCAGTTGCCAATTCTCACGTTAGGATTATCAACTCAGTCAGAGCTGATTGGGGGCCGGGTGCAGGACCCCTGACAGACAGTGCCAGGTTCCAGTGGGTTTCCCACAGAGGCATTGAGCTGTAGTTGCTGTGGTGGACCTCGCTGGTGAAATGTCACTGTTGGAGGGGGTAACCGCTACCTGTGTGTCGTGGCCTGCGTTGTTCTAGCATGCTATATTTTGTGCTGCCAATATTGATGGTGGCACTGTTTTTGCCGCTTTATTTTTGTCCACTTCATTTTGTTGCACAATGTTACTGACCAGAACCAAATAGATGTGGGAGTTTTTAACCATAGTTCTTTTAACAAATCTTGCTAGTGTTAGGTTGGATTTGTGCTCTGGTGAAAGCCTGTTTAAAGTGTTCAGATAAAGGCAGTGATGCATCTTGCTGTCTTCCTGTTGCAAATCTGGCAATCTTGTGATAGAGGGTGTATTTCTTCTGTAACAATTTTGTTAACAGCATTGTTGACCAAGGAGCCATAGTCCAGTATAGGGAGCAGATTTTCCTGTACTATTCTATGTCTGGATTTGGGCGATAGGTACTTACGGATTCTGTACAGAGAGAAAAAGCTTTTGGTGAAGCAGGTTGGCAGTACTGTGAAAGTGGGTATTGAAGGTAAGGGTAGAGTCTAAGTGTACTAATAGATATTTAAAGCAGCCGACTTTTTCCAGGCAGTTCCCATTATTTGCATTAATGCAGAGCTTGGGGGCCATGTTTTTTGAATAGTAGTTAGAACCAAACAACACTGATTGGGTTTTCGGTAGGTTCAGAACCATTTTTTTCTAGAACAAACCATTCCTGTTAGTTTGTGATGCTGTTTCCCACTACGACTGATTTCATTGATGTCTTTGCTATGTGTGTGTAGAACTGCATTGTCTGCATAGAGAAGAGTATGTACAAGTTTTCAGATTGTTGGCAAATTGTTGATGAAGATTGAAAACAGAAGAGGCCCCAGTATGAAGCCTTGATGGACCCCACTGTGAATCACATTGGTACTTAAGACCGTGGTACCAATTGTCACCCTCTACTTTCTGTGGTTCAGATAATCACTGAACCAGTCCAGAGCACGAATAATTTTTGTACTAGGTCAACCATGGCCATCCATGGTCTGTCCATGGGTCATTTACCATTAGGTTTTGCTCATGAATACCCATGGTTAAAATCATGGGAGCCCATGAATGACTTTGGTTTCTGACCATTTATCACCATGGTCTAATCATGTAAACAATGGTTTATTAATAATCATAATAGCGTGACTGCATCCTGTCTGTGCCTGTCCAGTGAGATGAAGCAGGATGCTAAGGGGAAGAGCAATACATCAGAGAGCAACAGTACACAGGGAACTGTTTTAGGAAGTTTGCAGTCATTTAACATAGATGTGTGATGTGCCCAGTGTAACCCCCTAACCAAAGTTGAAGACTATCTATTTCATACCACTGGTTGCTGTGTCTGGATTATCATTTGACAACTGGCTAAGCACCAGATCTTCCTCTGTAAAACTTTGAACAGTACTTCTTTAAGAACTCTGCCAGTTGACAGCTGCCACGTGAGGCTATGTTCTGTTGTCTGCACAGAATGTTCCAGGTAAAAATCTGTGAGAAAGCACCAATCATAAGCTCCAGTTTACAGGACACCGTACTTACAGACTTGCCCAGGCCCAGGACATGGTAACCATGGAGACAAGTGGATGAATGAGGCTTCAAGTTCACTGCACTAGAAAAGGAAGTTGCTCACATTGTTCATTGCATTTTGGTTACTACTGTTTAGCCTAAGCCTGTTAACTTACTTGTCACAGAATTGTAGTTAGACCAGGAAACATTCCATTACATGACATTTCAATTGGCAATTTGTTGCTCAGCAGTTCATTGATGCATTGCACAACTTGGATTTCAATTTTACTTTCCTATTACTTCCATTAAGCAATACGGCATGACCAGGGGTTAGATTAACAGTCTATTAATCACCCCCTAGGGGTGCCATATTGCCCCTGGGGGTGATTGTTACTCTAACTCCTGGGAGTGTCCAGTGCTTGAGGATGGAATGCTGACAGGAATAATCCATGTGTCTTTGTGATCAGGCTATGCATAACAGTATAACAAGGATTAATTCAAGACTGTTGGATTCCTAATAGCCAATCAGATTGCAGCATTTCTGAGAACCTTTTTATAATTACAGCTCCTTGTGCAACAAAAAAGTAGGCATCTGGAGAAAGCATCCATTCTGTGGTTCACTGGAGGGAACTGTGACTAGGATTTGGGTTCATACCCATAAAGAGCAGGACAAGACTGTCATTGGTACTGCAGAATAAAATGAAGATGCTAGCACTGGATGAACTTTGCATGTTGAATGCTGGAAGTGACATAGTGCACTATGCTGACAGTAAAAATAATTTTGCAGCATGTGCTGAGTGTCAAATAGTGTGTTTTGTTTTTGCTGCGCGGCCCACGTTCTTGTGTCCTTGTCTCTCCCCCCCCCCACACACACAGATATATATACACTCTGGTCATCTGTGGGTTTGTTTTGCTTCTGGTAGTTATGTTTTCATACTCCCACTTACGCAAGCAATAATACCAGACAGTGTGGGCAGTATTGGGCTATACCCGCCCACTCAGGGGCATAATGAGGCCCGACGCCCACAGGCGGAGGGCCTTATAGCCCCTGGAAGGACGGGTATAGCCCATACCACCCACCCTGGAGGGTATAATTGTGCATAGAAAATGGAGCTTCAAGTATTTTTTTTTGTAATGATTTTATGATGAAAAAAATGGTAAAATAGTAATAAAAAGAATCAGAAAAAGACATTTCTGTAAAATAGTCCCTTTAGTTTATAACGTTAAATTGCCACCAGAGGGAGAGCTGTTGCTTATGATTGTAGTTTGTTGCTTTAGGTGTTTCTCTTGTTGTAGTATATTTTTTAGTTAACCCTCCCCCACTTCACAAACACACAGGATTTACTGATATTTGTTTTACAAATGTAATGGAGTTTGTTGCACAAAAAAGGAGAGGTGAGCGATCGGCTGAGCGCCACCAAAGTGGCAATGTGAACTGGAGGTATCGTAAATGGAACAAACGTCGCATGACACAGGCAGGCTGGGCAGCTGAAAGTGGTAGCTGGGTTTCTTCAGCTTCCCGATTGTGGACATGCATTGCAGGGTTGGACCCGTGACTTGGTCAGCTGTTTTTTTTTCTACTGTGCCGAGGCTGAAAACTTTTTAATAGTTTAAAAGTTGCAAAATTAGCTATTGAAGGGTGATGACAGTTTTGGCAGGTGGCTGCTAGTGAAAGAATGAGCACTGGGTAGTTAGCAATGGTGGCTATTTCAAATTCAGCCCTGTGGTTTTGGCCAATGAGGAAGCAAGGTGAGCACATGGGTATTTCGGTGGGTTATGTGGCACCTTGGGCTGGCACTCATTTTAGGTGGGCATTGTTCTTTGATAGATGCCTACCTAAAGAAATGTCTCAGCCAATCAGAAGAGACAATCATCTTTGCCCATTTTCTAATTGCATATAAAACTGTGTTCCCTTCAGTGCACTAGCATTCTGCATGCAGAGGTTTGGCGATTGGATATTAAGACAAGGATTAGGTTTTATTTTTAGCTTGTCGCTATGTTGATTGGTGTAAGAGCCCCTTTAATTCCAGAGTGAAGCTGCACTACATTCAGGTGTGGAGCTTCAGGTGGTTCTCCTTGGGAGGAGAGATAGTAAAAGAAATACTGTGCAACCCCATTTATCCAAACTGCCTCGGGGACATTTGGTCAGTTTGGATAAAGGGGAAATCGGATAAATGGGAGTTCAGTAATAATGAATGGCAAGCAAGCAAGCAATAGCAAGATGCAGCATAGAAAAAATATTTTATTGAGAAACAAATTAAAATCTTTAGAAAATAACTGAAATGGCAAGAAAGTGAAATGAAAGCAAGCAGCAAGAGTGATTATTTATAGTATTCAGTAAGAATTTTCTATTTTAAGTTATCATGTGAGTTTTGGCAGGCTGTCTGCCACAAAGCTCTTGGCAGAGTGACCTGCACAGAATCATATTCCAGTTGACTCTCTGTGTATTGTATGCACTTAGTAAACAATTCAACTGCCTCAGAGTGTTTCGGCAGTACCAGGACTTCAGTGTCATCTTCGTCCTCCTCAGTGTCTTCCTGTGCTGTTTCATCCTACTGCACCAATGCAAGGCTTGCTTCTTCAGAGAAGGGTTTGTGTCCTGGGTCCCCTACATTGCAATTCTCCCATTCTGTAATGTCTTTAACGGTTAGTGGGTTAGTCATCGAAGCATCCTGGGACAGCAGGTCATCATCTGTAGTGGTTTCAGAGGATGAAGGATCATGTTGGTCTGTGCAGAAATATGGGTTTTCAAGGGATGTTTGTATCCCACCTTTAATCCATGTTTTGCAGATGCTCTCCAACTGCACAGTGTTCCATGTTTCAGCACACATGTAGATTATATCCTTAAAGAGCAGCTGATGTCTTTAGGGGAATTTTAACAAATCATAATATTTAGACAGTTCAGCTGACATGTCCCATTAGTTCCATATTTCTCCTCACCATTCTTTATTACTGAGGTCATATACATGAAATCAAAATCTTTGCTCCTGAAGAGTTCATCCACTCCTGTTGCTTTCTCCCCACCTGAGGTCATAATGCACTACTTGTGACATCACAGCTACTTCCATGCACTAGATTGTGATGTCACAGAGAATTATGACTTGAAGTAGGGAGTAAGCTATAGATGTAGATGAACTCTAAGAGATAAGGATCATGTATTCATGCAGATTTCCTCAGTAATAAATAATAGGGAGGAGAAATGTATAGAATATATATGGAATCAATGCTAAACTGCTCCTAATTACAATGTTTTTCAAACTTTTTTTGAGGTGTCAACAGCTCTAAGTGACAGTGTCTTCATGATATCATACGAACATACAAACATATGAAGAAGACAGGAGAAGAAGGACATTTCGTCTGTCATGTCTGCTCATATTGCAGGGTCCACAGCTTGAGTTATTGTCCCTGCCCTGCTTCCCCACTCCTCCCATCCTCCCTACCCATGATCCTTACTTTCCCCCTATGCCTGTCCCAGCCTCTCTTAAAGCTGCCCACTATCTTCAACAAGACCACCTCTTCTGGCAGTGCATTCCAAGGGTCCACCAGCCTGTGTGTGAAGAAGTGCTTCCAGACCTCCCTCCTAAACATCTCACCCTCCAGCTTAAGACTGTGCTCCCTAGTGTTATGGTTGCCACTCAGCTTAGAGACTCTCCTTATTAACCTTATTTATCTCTTTCAAGTACTTCAAGGTCCAAGTCATGTACCCTGTCTCTCTCCTGTCTTCCAGGGAGTACGTGTTCAGTGCCCTCAACCTCTTCTCATATGCCTTACCCCGTGGACCCACTTTCATCTTTGTAGCCCTCCTCTGGACCTTCTCCAGCAGATCAAAGTCCTTTTTGAGGTGTGTGAACCAGTACTAAATATATACTATAGATGCTGCCTTACCAGTGACCTGTACAAGGGCAGTATACCCTCTTCTCCTACTACTGATACCCCTAGATATGCATCCCAGCACCTTGTTTGCCTTTGCTGCTGCTTTCTTGCACTGTATGAAGTGCTTCAGGTCACTAGTGATCATCACTCCCAGGTCCTTCTCCTCCTCTTATGCAGATACTCGGACTCCACCCAGGTAGTATTCTGTCCTGGGATTTTTAGCTGCAGTATGCATAACTTTGCATTTGTTGGCATTGAAGCCAAGCTGCCAGATCCTGGACTACCTCCCCAACTTTTATAGATCTTCCTGTAAGTCCTATATCCCTTCTGCTGTGTCCACTGTCCCGTAGAGCTTGGTGTCATCTGTGAATAGGCACATTTTGCTCTTAATGCTATCCCCAGTGTCATTGATGGAGACATTGAACAACACTGGCCCCAGCACAGAGCCCTGTGGAACCCCAATGGTTACCTCTCTGGTACCAGGTAACTCTTCTCCCACAATCACCCTCTGGGTTCTGTCTCCCAGCCAGTTTTCCACCTATGTGGCCATCTTTTCCCCAACTGCAAGATACACCAACTTCCTGATTAACCTTTTGTGGGGCCCAGAGTCAAAGTCCATGCTGAAATCAAGGTAGAGAATGTCTACTGTTTGGTCCCTGTCTACTGTCTTAGTGACACAGTCAAAGAAGTCAATCAGATTTATTTGACATGCTCTCCCCCCATTAACCCATACTGCCTTGCATCCTGGAGACCACATACCTCTAGATAATCTGCCAACCTTTCCTTTAGTATGGTCTCCATGAGCTTGCCCACAATGGAGGTCAACCTGACTGGTTTGTAATTCCCAGAGTCATCCTTAGGACCGCTTTTGTGGAGGGGTACTACATGTGCTGTTCTCCAGTCCTGCAGAACCATGCCCGACTCTAATGAACTATTAGATTGGTCTGCCAGTGGCCCTGCCAGCTCCTCAGCCAGTTACTTTAGCACCCTTGGATGTACTCTGTCTGGGCCCAGTGATTTGTCCACCTTCATTGCCAGCAGACCCTCCTTCACTCTATGCTTCTCTATGACTACATCTGTGTTCCCCTCCTTCCCTGCTTCTCTTTTCCCTCCTGAAGGCACTGGTCCATCTTTCTCCCTGGTGAAGATGGAACAGAAGTATTCATTTAGTATCTCTGCTTTTCCCCCATTAGCCTCCACTCACTCCACCCCTTTCTTAAGCCTTATTAGGGATATCTGATGGTTTTCCTCAGACAGCACTGAAATTAGCATCTTCTTCTTATTCTCCTGTCTGAACCACATATCGGCAGCATAGTACGACTGATCATCTTTGCAGGAGTGCATATTTTTGGAATCCTCAGCACTTGACATGGTCTCCATTTTCAAGGCAAACTCATTGAAGTTTCTCTTTTGCTGCCTTTATGTTGCTAATGGTGAATTTACCCACCCCATATTCTGGCAAGAACCATTGCTCTTTCCCCATACTTGAAGTACTCTACAATCCACAACTTTTGTGCTATTTTAAGCACAACTCGCTTTCTCTTGCCCAGTAATCTTGGAAGCACAAAGGTGAGTGTATATGTGTTGTATTTTTAACTTAATAGACTTGACTGTTTCATACTAATCAGTATGCAAATCAGGTGCTAATTGGAGCAAAACAAGAGCTAAATAGGAACCAACATGATTAATGGTTAAAAAAGCAGTAGCCTCTAGATGTTAATTGTGTGAATGCAGCACTTGAGTTAGCTGTGGAAGACATATGCAGTGGTCATTAGATAGGAAGGTTCAGATGAACGGGGGTCGGATAATCTGGGTTGGACTGTAAATGTAACTGTAAAAGGTGGACATTAATGAAAGTGTAATGTTGCAAAAAAAAATAGCTTCAGACAAATGGCTCTAAAAGGATTCCTAAACAACATTTTGACAACACACTATTCAAAAATCTGACTTCATGGGGCACTAAAGGAAAGGCTGCTGAATTCATTAATGCTAAAATTACGGTCTCTGTTCTTCAGTAATTTTTTTATCTTCATATTCATCCAAAACTGGGATTTTATCGTTTTTGTTATATTTAATCCTGGTAGGAACAAAAAGGTCTTCTATCTCCAATAATATTTATTTAAAATGGATCCATGCATGTTGTATTGATTCTGAGCCCAGAGCCATTCTCTAGTGTACATCTAAAATCATTGAACAGATTTTGGAAAAATCAGCTTTATGGTAGTCTTTCACCATAATTTTGGATCCTGAGTAATGTCTTCCTTTAATTAGGTGATATCTGATAGTAAAATGATCACTATTTCCCAAGGCTGGTCCTACAATTATATTTTCTAATTAATTTTTGATATAAGTCAATAACAAATCCAATAGACTATCATCCCTTGTTGGATAATCTATAACTGGTTTTAACCCACTGTTAATACAAAGGTTAATAAACGTGCATTCTTTTGCATCAGAACCATTAAAATCCGACCAGTTATAGCAATTCCTGGGTAACTGTAATCACCCATCAATATTGCATCTCCCAATGTACACATATTAAATATTTCCTTATTAAGAGTTTGATTATGTTCATTATTTGCTGCTGGTGGTCTATAACAATTTCCAAGGATAATAGGTGATCTGCCCAAGGGTATGATTTTGACCCAAACGGATTCCAAAATAATATTAGATAGAAGGGGAGGGTCAATGCTACTAGATTGAACCGACTCACGTACATATATACAGACACTACAACCTTTTTTATTTCCTTCCCTATCCTTTTATAAAGCCTGTAGCCAGATATATTCATAATACCATCAGAGTCTTAGTCCCACCAAGTTTCAGTAATGGCTGCTACATATAAATTATATGCAGAAATTAATGCTTCCAATTCCTGTTTTTTTAGTTAGATTTAAGCTTCTTGCATATGTGAAGAAAATATTACAACCCTCGGTCCCTGATACGCTAATATGCAGTTCTCTCTCCCACCCCCTTATTCAGTTTAAAGACTTGGAAATAGTTTTCAAAAATTTCTTAGCCAATAGATTACTTCCCCTTTTATTTAGATGCAGACCATCCCACGCAAATAAATGTAGTCTGTCATTGAATTATTCCCAGTGTGTAATGCAATTAAAACCCTTATCGAGGCACCATTGCTGCAACCAGTTATTCATTATTTTAATTTTGTTAATCATTACATTTGTTGCTTCTGGTATTGGTAGAATTTCAGAAAAGAAATATCACAATATCTGGCCATCAAAATGTTGCTTAATATAGTGAAATCTTTCTTTATATCTTATAACTTACTTCTGTTGATATTATTTGTACCAGCGTGTATGATTACAATTGGTTTACTCTCACCATTCCTCAGAATATCGGTAGCCATCAATGTGATGTCTGATATAGTGGCACCTTTAAAACTACTAGATGTTCTGTTCTATTTGTCTGGGTTACATATGTGCCTACCAATCTGTTTAATCATGGAGTCACCAACTACAAACACTTGTTGTGATATTTCATTTTCTAGAAATTCTTGCAAGGGGAACTCAGTTGTAATAGTTTTGTTTGCAGAGGGGCAGACTGAGTCATTATCATTTTTATCCAAAAACTCAGGGGACAGAGGTTTGGGCCAGTAAGGTATGTTGGATGTTTTTATCACATGTCTTAGGGTTAACAACGCGATCATTCTCTGGACAATTAAAGGGAACTCTTTCATCAATCATATTGGAAACATCTTCCATATCAATGCTATCTTCCCAATCGCTCAATATAGAGTACTGATCATTGAGAGATAATGAGACTACCTTAGCCCTTCTATCTCTTTTTGCTTTATTGCCCGTTACAGTTGACCATTCAAAACTATCATCCTCTGACCACTCAATGTCAATTTCCTTTCTCTTTCCACCTCCATCTCCAATAATACTTTGTGCTACAGGCGCAGCTGGTACATGTACTAAATTACTCATCATCCTAGTCCCACTAATCTCATCCTGTTCCCTATGCTGGATAGATCATATGGGGTTGACAATATTGCTCATAAGCATCTGAATATTTTTTGGTTACTTATAACATCATTAATTTTAAGATGTAATGCAGCTAACTATTTCTGCAAGGTAGCCATGTAGACACACTTAGTACAGATGGGGCCTATATCAGATTCATCCTTGTCCAACAGTGTAAACATACCACACATGTTGGCATTTAGCTGCCCTATCTCCCTCTGGGGTAATAATTCTGGTGTCCATTTGATGTACCTATTTCACTTTACCTAGTTTAACTTATAACAATTGTCCCATGTATAGTTGTACTTTTAGTAAATCCTTACTCACCGCTACCCCTACGGACACTGCAGATATGTGCAAGATGCATGTCATGTGTCTTGGTGCGCGTCTTTGCACGTGCTTGCCATTGCGCAGTTGTTCTGCTTGTAGAGCGTGCCCTTAAATGCCTCGCACCTGGAAGTACTTCGGGTGAGCTCGAGGGAAAACCCACAGCAGTTTAAAACACCAACAATTAAAATAATAGTGGCTAAGGTCCCTGTATATTGCAACTAGACTGCAGCAATACAGTTTAGAATGGAGCAGTGCTGTTCACTAATGTGCTCTCACCCTCTGATACTTATTGCTTGGCACTCCAGGAAGACCTAGTTGTTGGTTAATGAGGTGGGAAAAAAACAACAGGGGGGACTGTACATACTTCCTTCACTGTGGAAAAGGGTGACAATCCACTCAATCTTTAATGTGGGAGCAGATGTCAAAAATTGGGAAAGTGGACAGTGATTTGGGTGGCATTTTTTTTAACAGTGCCAGCTGATGAAGCGTATCTGTATAGGTGTGCACAGAGCTCTGAGGTACACGATTACAATTTGAGGTGTGATAATTCTCTTCATGAGACTGCAAGCTCATATGTGGCCCCAGGCAGCACTAATGACAAAGTATGGATGATGGGGTGTTCAACAGAAGGCAGGCAAGGTGCAGGTGGTTCACATGGAAAAAGACTGAAAGAGAAGCTTATTTGTGCATTACCAAGAAAGCATGAGCTTTGGAATTCATCTAGACCAGTACTTCCCTACAGATTTCAGGGTATCACATAACCACTAGATCATCAGCTATTTGAAGTGTTGCACTCATTTGCCAAAGAGAAATTCAGATGGATTACAAAACATTAAAGGCAAGTTAAAGCAAACAAAATGAACAAAACTACTGCAGTACATGTTTTGATAGAAGGGAGACTGTCTTCTTTAAAAAAAACACACTTCTTATTTCAGTTCAAAATTCATTTTATTCTGTTCCCCTACACTTAAGTGTTTTCACATTTAAGTGGATTATTAAGTTATACTGGCAAGAGAGCCTGATGAAAGGTGATTATAAAAGTTATAAACATGTTTTAAAACAGATGAAATATCCCCGTGAGCAAGCTCAGAAGGAGCAAAATGTAGGGAAACAGAATAAAATGAATTCTGAACTGAAATAAGAAGTGTGTGTTTTTGAATGAAGACCGAGTCTCCCTTCTATCAAAACATATATTACGATGTGATGGCAGCCTAACAAGAAGCAGCAAGCTCCTCTTGCTCCATTCCTCTCCCGCTAAAATCTGCTACTGAACACTTCATTTGAATTTGGATTCCTTCAACAACTCATCAAAATTGTGCCTGATAACTGCCCGGCATCTGCAGACTCCAAAACATGGACATTTAAATGCACAAAGTGCCACTGCGGCACTCTCCTCCGCCAACGCCTGATTAAAGGCCTCCAAGTGGCCTAAACAACAAGCTGCTAAATCTACAATGTGGCCTATAGCTCTAACAGAAGAAAGATTCCTAGATATCATGAGACCAATGAAGGATTCGATTGCCAACATATCGGACAAATTGCATCATATTTAGACCTCAGTAGACTCTCTAAATGTGAGAGTTGGGGACTCTGAAGCAAGAAATGCATCCCTTGAGAAAAAACATGACAAGGCTCAGCTCGACCATACCAATATTTCCAGGAGACTTAAAAAAACTGGAGGAGAAGTTGGAGGACCTAGAAAGGAGAAGTCGACGAAACAACTTGCTCATTATTGAGATTCCAGAAAAAGAGGAAGGCAGCTCCCCAATACATTTTATTCAAAAATGTTGTGAAAAGATAGCAGGTCCCTCCCCAAATGGTACCACATACATTACAGAGAGAGCTCACTGGGCGCTTCGCCCACCACCACCCAGACCTCTTATTTTTAAATTGATTAACTTTTTAGATAAGCAACACATCTTGGTTCAGGTAAAGACCCTTCAGGAGGTACAATGGGAAGGCAAAAAGGTTAGAATCACAAAAGACTTGCTGCAATCTGTCTGTGTGAAACAACAAGAATTATATCCACTTGTTTCTAAATTGATAGCAGCTGGGAAGCCGTTCAGGGTGAAATACCTGGCTACACTGCAAGTAAAATTTAGTGACCAATGGCTAACCTATGAAACCCAGGAACCAACCCTGATCAAGCTCAAAAAAGTGCTACAAGACATTTTTAAATGAGCTCATCTGATCCATCTGTGGGTACAACTTGCAGCGCATAACAGAGGAAACTTTCAGGATTACTTGTCTTACAGAGACTTATTTCATAGAGTCTGATTAGGAGCTCCATGCCTGGGACTTGGAAAGGAATGTGAACTGATCAGACCTCTGCAGCTTATCTAAAATCAGTTTCTCTCATGAACTCCCTGAGAGATGAGAAATTATAATTGCGACTGTAGTGGTACTCTTGTTCCATTTGGAAATGCTTACTTACCCCAGGAAAAGTGATCAACTGTTTACTTTCATCCTCAACATGAGTGACTATTGGTTTAAATTCTGCCTATTACTACTGAACATTTTACCTTAACTTTACTCCTGTGACTCAAACAGGAAGACTCACTTTTCATATCAACAGGATTTAATTTTCCTGCATTTTCTGCCTAATATCCCAAGCCCTGTTTGGTTTTATAAGCATGTTTAGCTAAGTGCATAATCCTTATTAGTGGGCAGAAGCTATAAGCCAAGCTAAATATTTTAAAATCGCCACTGAGAATGGAGGCATAAGGCAAAGGGCTGATTATATACTTTAGTTCTGAACACAATTTCTTTAGGTTTCTACTAAATATAAGTTAATGTCACTTGATAATTGGGTAGCGGAGAATGGGGAAGGGGGAAGGGTAATTGCTTTTGGGTCTGTATTAGAACATCATCTGGCAGAATTAATATGCCAGTGCAGTTTAAAGAACTGGAGATAGATACTAAAGCACTAGATAACCACACTGTTTTGTTAATCTTGGGGTTCGGGGGGAGTATCAGGGTGGGGTTGGAAGACGGTTACATTTCATGTTTGGATTGAGGGGAGTACCAAGTTTCAAAGTTCCCTGAAGTCTGGCATTGTTGACCCCTTATTGGCTGCTAAATTAACACCTATTATCTAGCAAACATGTGGACTGTACACTATTCTGAGTTGGAACACCAAGGGTGCTTGAGATAGATGTAATAATTAGGTCATTTTAAAACATTTACTACATTTTTTTTCCCCAAAATAATTAATTGAGTGGTTCAGGAGGTACAGGTTAAAATGATAGATACATCATAATGACATATATATTCAGGTCCATTAGCATCTCATGCCATCATAGCAATACATGTCATCAAGCAATTATGGTTACAGAACTGGACTGCTAGATTGTGCACCATACCCATTATAACAGTAATAGCAGTACATAGGTCACCGGCCAGATTTCCATTAACAACACTCCAAGACTTAGTAACAAACATAATGAACCCTGACACCAACTCCTTAGAGCATGGATATCTAGAGAAATCAAAGATTCAGTGGCCTCGCTAATATTTAATTGTATAATTTGTACACACGTATAGAACATGAGGTGCATTAATAAGTGCAGCTCCAGAGTTCTCAGGGAAGAGCTGCCTCTTGTTTGGTGGGACAACCAGAGAAATAACAAATGAATTCTGGGTTCAATTTTAATGTACATGGGGAAGCAACCCTTTTCCAAAGCATTGATCAGCTGACCCCATGTCTCCCAAAATTTAGTATTGAGACCCAAAGCTCCCATCTGTGCCCTCTCCAGGGCCACACATGAGAGCAGATTTCTGGACCACCCGCCTATGGTAGGAAGTGAGGCACTCTTCCAGAGCTGAGCTATCATCCTTCTAGCATTCACAAGGGCAATATCCCATAACAGGTTTCTCAGTTTGCCATTTGGGTGCCTTGGATCAGACCCCAGTATAAGCTCCAGTGAGGATTTAGAAGGGGTATAGCCCAATATCTGTGACATTATTTCATGCATATTATGCCAGAATGGCGCAATCTTTGCAGATGTTAAAGCCATATGTAGGAAATCTCCCCTGTCAGTATTGCATTTGGGACATACCTCAGACTTGTTATTGTCTATCCTGTGAAGCCTAACAGGTGTAATGTACACTCAGTGCAGGAAATACATTTGTATCTGTCTGAGATTGTTACTGTAAGAGCAATAAACATAATGGGTGCAAGCTAATTTCCATGTGAATGAATCAATATGAACACATAGATCCTCTGACCCTCTGTCTGCTCACTTCAGAACTTTCCCTGATCTTCCCCGTTATGGTGTTGTAAGAGACAGATAGTGGACTCCCACCTGGCTGCTGCCTGTAAATTTGCTCCTCAAACAGAGAGGTTGCAACCCAGCCCTTCTCTGCTATCAATGATCCCAGCTGTTGTCTAACTCACAGGTATGCAAAAAAATCTCCAGGTTGTACACCCCATTGGGCGCAAACATTCTGAAAGCCTATAATCCTCCCGCCCTCATATTTGGGTTATTTTGGACAGCCCCGCCTTTTTCCATTGCTTTAGACGTTGTAGCAGCTGTATCGAACAAGATCCTCTGTTTCATAGTCCAGATCAAGCTGATATATAGGGATAGAACTCCCTTCCATTCAATATGTCGGTGCACTCGTAGCCTTATTCTCAAGGTGTTATTGGTAAAAGGGTTGGAGACCTGTTGCGCAGTCATTGACAATAGACTACCACTTAACATTTCAGTTTTAAATTCCCCTGCCATTAATTCCTTTTCTAGTCTCAGCCAAGCAGGGACCTCACTACTTGTACCCTGCGGTATAAAAGCCAGCTGGGCTACCCAGTAATATGCTTTAAAGTCTGGTATACCAACACCACCCTTCCCAGTAGTGACAGCCAACATTACTCTTCGGATTCTGGCACTACCTCCCCTCCAGAGAAATGTATGCAACATTTCATTATATGATTAAAATGACTGTGGCACTCTGACTGGAAGTGGCTGATACAAGCATAGGCATCTAGGGAGAATTGTAATTTTTACAATGCCAACTCTGCCCATTAAAGAAATAAGCAGGGCAGTCCAACGTTCACAGTCTTCTAGAAGTTTAGCTACTAAGGGTTTATAATTAAGAGCATACAGCCGACCAATTGCAGCAGTGAGCTGGATAACCCAGGTACTTCAGCTGGGTAACCAACTGCAATCCCCCAAGGCTGGTTATTAGTTGGACTGTGTTGCAATTTCCTATAGGAAGCAACTCACTCTTTGTCCAATTCACCTTATGCCCTGATAGTGTACCAAATTCCTTCATAAGCTTATGCACTGCTGGCAGATCCCTCGCTGGGTTTTGCAAATAAAGCAACTGATCGTCTGCACACACAGAGATCTTATGTTCTATGCCCCCCCCTTCAAATCCAGCCATATCCATCTGCTTTCGCAGGACTGCAGCCAGCGGCTCAAGTAAGAGAACATATGGAAGAGGGGACAAAGGGCACCCCTGTCGTGTGCCCTGTTCTAAGATAAATGAGTTAGAAAGACACCCATTCACTGCCACCTGGGCTAGAAGCTTATTTTACAAAGTTCGCACCCATCTACAAAATCTGGGACCCAATCCCATCCTTTCCAGAGTTTCAAACAAATAACCCCACTCCACATGGTCAAATGTCTTTTCTGCATCAAGGGCAACTATAGCTGCTCCATGATTGCGTTTCATTCACCTCCATCTATGTAAAATATTAAGAGTTCTTCTAATATTATGTTTACCCTGATGCCCTTTAACAAACCCAGATTGATCTGGGTCCACCAACTTTGATAACATGGGTTTGAGCTGGGAGGCCATTACCTTGGCCGGAATTTTATAATCTGAGGTTAATAATGAGATAGGCCGGTATGAGTCACATTTTGACAGATCTTTACCCGACTTTGGCAGTACGGTGATCACAGCAGACCATGTGGATGGGGGTAAAAGTCCCAAGGACAAACTTTCTTCCAGCATATCATACAGAGGGTCAAGTATGATGGAATGGAAGGTTTTAAAAAAATCTATGGGAAATCCATCCGGGCCAGCTGCTTTCCCTCCCTTCAAGGCTCGAAGTGCTTTACACACCACCTGCTTCCCCAGAGGGGCATCTAAGGATTCAAAAGCCTCTACAGTCAACTTTTTAAGGGGAGCTTTTTTGGAAAAGGAGTCAATCTCCTCTCTGGGTGGTTGACACTCAGACGTGTATAGATCTTTTTAGAATTCAACAAAATCCCTTCCAATCCCATCTGTGTCCTGTACTGTACACCCATCATCCTCTGCAATTGCTCCTACTTCTTGTTTCTGCCTCCCTGCACTTGATTTGCCAGGCTAATAGCTTTCCCCCTCTGTCACCATCAAAATAATTACCTGCATTTGCCAAAATTATGGAACGTTTCAGCTTAGCACTATTAAGGTATTAAATTTGCATTTAAGGTGCTGTATGAGATAGTACAACTGCCTAGAGGGTTTAGATTTATGAGCTAACTCGCATACCCCAATTTTTACTCTTAGAAAGTTTAACATTCTCTTCTCTGTATATTTTTTGTGTGAGGCAAATGAAATAGTCTGACCTCTAATGAAGGTTTTTAATGCCTCCCACCTAGTTCCATGTGGTGTGTCCTTTTTATTAAAGGTCAAAAAATCATGTATGCTATCCCTTATTTGGCTAATATATGATGAGTCCTTTAAAAGTAAGGGATCCAACCTCCAGCCTCTCAGAGTCCCATGCGCATCCGTTAGGTTCAAATTTATATAATGGGGGGCATGGTCAGTCACCAGTATTGGCAGAAACTTCGCCTCCCCAACCCCCAGTATGAGAGAATTAGAAATCAGCAGCCTATCAAGTCTAGCATAAGAGTGGTGGGAGTGAGAATAAAAAGTATAATCTCTGTTGGCAGGATAAATGTGGTGCCAAGCATCTGTTAACCCCAACTCCTCTTGTATTTGCTTTAATGCTTTAGCATTCTTCGACAAGGGCACTTCAGATGGATTTGAACGATCCAGCACTGTATCCAGTACACAGTTGAAGTCCCCCTGACAATCTGTGGGCCATCCACCCTACACTGGCTAGCTTTTGAAGAGCCAGGAATGCATTATTGGGAGTGGGTAGACCCAATTAATGTGCTACCACCAGGCATGCGCAGTTTGGCAAGCGCATAGCGACCCCCTCAAGTCCACTTTTGAATCCATAATTTCAGCCAGGCATCCCCTAGGCAGCCAAATCAAAGCCCCCCTGGTCCTGGATGAATACACAGACTAGACCCACGTTTCCCCCATGAAACCTGTCATCCTACTAGCCTCCGTGGCAGAAAAATGGGTCTCTTGCAACAATACATGTCCCTTCATTTTTTAATCCGTCATAACTTTTCTACACTTCAAAACTGTTTTCAGACCATTCATGTTCCACATAATCTTAATCTCAGACATTTCTGTAGTTATTGGAACTGCACAACATCCAATCGAGCATCCTCACCTGAACACTCCAAACCACATTTTTTTAACATAAATTTCTCCAAACATTTCCTAACCCCACCATTTCCCAGTACATATCCACCCACTATTTAACCTCTCCAGTATGTGCTCCCATCTGTTCTTACAGGGTCATTGAACAGATCTTTTGTTGAGAGTGTTTGACAGCAATATTATACTTTCTAAGAAATGTACTGTTTTTCCCTCCATTAAGCAGAGAGCACACTTCCTCCCCTAACTCCCCCTCAGAAAAAGTAACTAACCTCCAACTGTCTCAATAACCACGCCCTTTCAGTTCAAATACAAACATTATAATTAACACAAACTATCCCCTGCTTTTCACCCTCCCCCCACGGACAGAAAAAGGACTGCCCATATTCCCATTACTAATCTACGGCAGATAGAAAAAACTGTCCATCGCTAACTGCATGGGGCACCATTTTTACTTATTTAATACATATTAAAAACTACATAATTCATAACTTTAGGTTATAGTTCTGATGAGAACATTCAGAACATTGAGATCTCAGGAAATGTGGGCCCAAACGAGTCAATAGCCAGCAGTGTGCTGAGCAGGCCAATAAATATTCTGACCCAACAGCTTCCATAGTTAAGGACATCCACTTGACAAATCAGGATTCCATAATCAAATGAAGTGATGGCAGTTCAGCCTGTTTGCATTTTAATGTTCCAGCCTTCTCACCAGTACCTGTGTCCCTAGACATGGTCAGAGTATCATGCCGATAAACTCTGGCCACCAGATATCAGTACTGCCCTTCTAATCAACACTGACTCAAACCAATAAAGAGTAGTACATATCCGTTGCTTCAGGGTGGGAGCACCGGACATAAGAGCCCCAGAGAGATTGGGCAAGGTAAATCAAAGTAGTGTGCTTACATAGAAACATAGACTTTGATGGCAGATAATGACCGCTTGGCCCACCTAGTCTGCCCATTTCCCTACCTATAGGATAAGCCGCAGATCCTAGTTAACCAATAGCCTATTTCTTCCTACCCTCCACAAGAATTGCCTTATGTCAGTCCCATGTATTCTTGAATTCTCCCACAGTTTTAGACCTCACAACCTCCTCAGGAAGGCTGTTCCATGCATCCACCACCCTCTCTGTGAAAATACTTCCTCATATTTCCCCTGAACTGCCCCCCTCTATCTTTAAATTGTGTCCCCTTGTCCTTGCACGTCTCTTTTTCTGAAAGATGCTACCCTCCTGGACTTTGTTGATTCCACTGAGGTACTTAAAAGTTTCTATCATGTTCCCCCTCTCCCTACTTTCCTCAAGGGTATACATATTAAGCTCCTTTAGTCTCTCCTCATATGGCTTCTCTTGCAGACCCTGCACCATTTTACTTGCCCTCCTCTGGACTGCCTCTATCCTGTCTATGTCCTTGCAGAGATGGGGTCTCCAGAACTGGATGCAGTACTCCAGATGGGATCTCGCCAACTGTCTGTACAGAGGGATAACAGCTTCCTGTTTTCTGCTGGTGATGCCTCTCCCTATGCATCTCAGTATATCCCCAGCCCTTTCTACTGCCTTCTCACATTGCTTGCTAACCTTAAGGTCATCTGATATGATTACCCCCAGGTCCCTTTCCATTTTTTTGTTGCTACTACCCCCCCATTGTGTAATCTCCACCTGGGTTTTTGTTTCCCATATGCATTATTTTGCACTTCTTTGCATTGAATCCAAGCTGCCATACTTCTAACCATTCCTCCAACCTTGCCAAGTCCCTTGTCATCCTTTCCACACCTTCTTGTGTATCAACACTGTTGCAGATCTTTGTGTCAACTGCAAAGGGGCATACTTTTCCTTCCAGTCCCTCTGCAATGTCACTTACAAAGACATTAAAAAGGACTGGACCATGTAGTACCCCACTAGTAACCCCTCTTTCTTCAGAGTGGACTCCATTTACAATTACCTTCTGGGTCCTGTTGTCCAGCCAATGTTTTACCCAGGCTACCACCCCGGGACCCACTCCCAGGCTGGTTAATTTGATTATTAATCTTTTGTGTTGGATTGTGTCAAATGCCTTGCTAAAGTCTAGGTAGGCCATGTCCACAGCCCCTCCCTGGTCTACTACTTTGGTCACCCAGTCAAAGAAATCAATTAGATTCATCTAACATGATCTTCCCGCTGTGAACCCATGATGCCTTGAGTCCTGTGCCCCACTGGCCTCTAGGTACTCAACAATTCTTTCCTTCAGAAGTGATTCCATCACTTTCCCTACAACCGAGGTCAAACTTCCAGGTCTGTAGTTTCTTGCCTTTGTCTTGGTCCAGCTTTTGTGAAGGGGAATCGCATCTGCCTTCCTCCAGTCCTTAGGTACCACACCATCCTCCCATGATTTGTTAAAAAGAGTAGTCAGTGGTTTCTCTAGTTCTCCCCCTAATTCTTTTAGAATTCTGGGGTGAATTCCATCAGGCCCTATTGCTTTGTCCACCTTCAGTTTTAGGAGTTCTTTCGGAGCCCTTTCTTCTGTGAAAGGACTGAGATAGACCCCCCTATCAAGAGTGCTTCTGTTAACTGGATTAAGCACCTCCCCTTCCTCTTTTGTGAATACTGAGCAGAAATATTCATTCAGTATCCCTGCTTTTTCACTGTCCCTCTCTGCCCACCCACTGTCCATTCTTTTTAGCCTCACTATCCCTGCCTTTGTCTTTCTATGCTCCCTGATGTACCTATATAAGGTTTTATCCCCCTTCTTAACAGAGTTGGGCCTTTGCAATTCTGACTTCCCTTCCTGCTTCCTTCTGCCTTAACTGGTACAGCTCTCTGTCCTGCTCCTTCTGTGTTTCCTTATACTTCCTGAATGTTATCTTTTTCTCCCTGACTTTCCCTGCCACCTCTTTTGAGAACCATAGTGGCATTTTCTTTCATTTTGATGTGTTTATTTGCTTCACACAAAGGCTTGTTGCCTCTGTGATGGCAGTTTTGATGTTTCCCCATTGTTGTTCCACCCCTCTTTCTAGCCTGTTTGCTAGTGCTTTTCTAAGGCATTCTCTCATCTTGCCAAAGTCAGCCCTCCTGAAGTCCAGTACCCTCACTTTTGTATGGCTTGACTCTGTAGCAGAGATTGACGTGAACCCCACTGTTTGATGGTCACTTGTTCCCAGATGGCAACCCACTCCTAGATCCAAGATCCTCTCCCTGTCCCCATTTGAGAGTATGAGGTCTAAGATTGCTCCCTCATGAGTGGGTTCCAAAACCAACTGCCTGAGGCATGCCACCTTTAGGGCATTGAGAATAGCCCTGCTCTTGGATGTGACTGCAGCAAATGTGCTCCAGTTGACATCTGGCATATTCATCAACAGTAGCTCTCCTTTCTCTGCCATCCTAAGAATGCCTTCTATCATATCCTTGTCCATTCCCTCCCCCTGACATGGGGGTCTGTACACAACCCCTGTGCAGATTGTGGTGCCATTTCCAGTCTCTATGGTGACCCACAGTGCCTCCTCTCCTCCTCCTTTACTCTTTTGTTCAGTTGCTTTTCCCCCCCTTCCTTTACATAGAGAGCTACTTCTCCCCCTCTTCTCCCCTCCCTGTCTCCCCCGTAGGTTATGTAACCTGGTATGTTAACATCCCAGTCATGGTTCTCTGTACCATGTTTCTGTGACTGCTATGATATCCAGGCATCCCTCTTCCATCAAGGCCACCAGTTTAGGGAGCTTGTTGCCCAGACTATGGGCATTGGTACTCATTACCCTCCATTTCCTGATTGCCTTACTCCTTTTTGCTCCACCCCTGTCCTTCTTGCCTTTGTCAGTTTCTCCATTTCCCCTGCTCTTCTCCCTATCATCATCTCTATCTTGGTGCTTACCTCCCTTACTAACTTTACTTTTTTTGGGGGGCTAGGATTTCCTTGCTCCTTTCCAATGCCTTCCCCCTTGGCTAGTTTAAATGTTTGCCAATGAAGCATTTAAACCCATCACCTAGGATTCTGGTCCCCCTCCTGGACAGATGCAGCCCATCATGCCAGTATAGGTTGGCATCACTCCAGGTGGACCCCCAGTCCCCAATGAAGCCAAATCCCTGAGCTCTGCACCAGCTTTTCAACCACTGATTGACTTCCATGGTGTGGAGCACCCTAGCCTCTCCTATGCCATAGACAGGCAGCACCTTCAAGAAGGTTACTGTGTGTGCTACTTGTCTAAGGCCCCTCCCCAATTCCACAAACTCTTCCTGCACTGCTGTGATCCCTTTCTTAGCCAAGTCATTTGTCCCTAGGTGGACAATGACATCCAGCTCCCTCCCCTGTGCAGCTACCCCAGCGATCCTGAGGATTTGCACCCTGTCCCTCCAATTCATGGTACCAGGCAGGCACCTTACCTCCCTCTCCCCTTCCTCCCCCAGTTCTATATTCCTAACAATGGAGTCCCCCACCAGGAATTATTTCCTTCCCCTGTGGGGTCCCATGCCACCCTCCTGTGGGTCTCCTCTGTGGAGATTCCCAGTATCCTCCTTGGTCTCCTCTGCGGGTGCCTCCATAGATGAACTGCACTTTGCCAGAATGGCATAGGAACTGTGGAGAGATGCAACTGGAGGGATGCACCTCTGTTCCACTACCCTGAGCCCACTGTGGTCCAACTGCTCCTCCTTTTTGGCAACTTCTGAGGCAACGGCAGTGGCCCTGGTGGACCCGGCATGGAAGAGGAGGTCCCACAAATCCTGTCCAACTCAGCCTAGAGATGAGCAACCTCCTCCCTCAGCCCAGAGAGGTGCCTACACATGGGACAACACCACATCGTTCAGAATGTCTCCCGGAAGACTGCTGCTCCACAGCCACTGCACTGCACCACTCCCATCATGTCTTATTTCTGGCCCCTTCACTGTTTGGAATCCTTCCTCTTTCCTCTTTTTTTCTTCTCTCTCTACTTACTTACTGTCTCTGTACCCTTTAAGCTCCTGATTGTCCTGTTCTAAGACAACAAGATCCTATATTTCACAGTAGACCCCTTACTTGCTCAGAGGCAGACTTCCAGCAGCTAGAGGGGGCCGGAGAGCTACTCTTGCCCTTCTAGGATGGTGAGTCTTTGGTGGCTCTGTGATCACTCACTTCCTGCTCCCAAACATGAAGTTCCTGTTGTCAGTCAAATCCTGTGCCTACAAAAGTAGAACTAGCTTTGGGTGGGAAGGAGGACAATATAGTCTCAGTAGAGAAGTCCAGTCACACTGCACTCCTTCCTCCTGGTGTTCTCTGCTAAGCCACTGGCAGAATCTTTCTAAGGCAGTGCTTAAATCTAGCTTCCTTCTAGCTAAATCACTCCCCCTACTTACTAGATCTTTCTACGTGTAATTAAATTGCATAGCTAGCAATCCCCTTTAACCACCTGAGATTTACACCTAGATAACTGCTCAGATAACCTTTCACTTCAACTAACTCAGACAAACACACTAACATTTTTTTTGTTGTTTTTTTTCACCCTAAATTGATGGTCCCAGTAGAAGAGTTCTACTTCTTTAGTCCCAGTAGAGATGTCCAGTCACACAGCACTCCTTCCTCCTGGTGTTCTCCGCTAAGCCACTTATCTTAGGTCAATTGTTAGCCTGTCTGCAATCTCTTCTGGCTTCCTCCTCAGCAACTCACTTCTCCATGGCCTTCAGGCATGAAAAAGATTGTGGCCTTTGACCCGGCCGATCAATCTGTAGATGAGCAGGATAGCGAAAGTTGAAGACCCATCCCATGCTATGTAACTTGCTCTTTATTGGGGTACATTTTTGCCTCTGGGCCTGTAGATCCAGGCTGTAATCCTGATACATGTGCACCTTCCCATTTCCATACACTACGGGACTGACTTGCTTGGCCTTTTTGTAGAATCTTTTCTTTCACAGTGATTCGCAGGTATTTGATGATGCAATGTCTTGCCCGATCACCAGGCCTGGGAGGGGGCCAACATGATGTACATGTCCTATTTCAAATTTTAGATAATCCTCTGGAAGTCTAAGATGTTTCGCCAACCATTTGTGTATGCCCTGCGCTACATCTTCCCCTCTATTCCTTCAGGCAAGCCTATGAGATGAAGGTTAGATCTCCATGATCTGTTCTCCTGATCATTAATTCTAGCCGCTAGTTCCCCCAGTTAGGTTTTAAGCTCATTTCTTTCAGCCGACATGGCTGCTAAAGCATCTTCCAGCGTGCTGACCCTCTTCCAATTCTGTGATTTGGCTTGTATGTTCAGACGAGGTTTCAGTTAGCCCTGTGACAATGCCCTGTAGGTGAGTAAGTTACACCATCAAGTTTATAAACCCCAATTTCATCTCCTGCTACATCTGCATTAAAGTAGCTGGAACTCCAGCTAAGGACTTTGAGAGCATTTCCATCTCCGTGCTTGTACTCGTGCTCACACCTCCGCTCTCAGCAGCTACGGCCTGCAGCTTCAGATTGGCCTTAGCAGATTTTCCAGGACGAGGAGTGTTAACCGCATCAAATTGCAACTTTGCCTGACGTCTTTTTTTGTTTTCCTGACGCCATAAGCAAGTGTTACCAAACAAATGGTTTCACCAGAGAATTAAGGCAAATTAGTAGCTTTTCAGTCAGTTTTAGCACGAACACCTCTGGGAGCTAACTAGCACATGTCTACCATGTTCGACAGCTAGCCACGCCCCTTCCCATTTACTACATCTTAAAGCTGGAATTGTGTGTCTGCAAGAAACTCATCTGAGGAAAGAGGACACCTTACTATTGTGAAAAGGCTGGGTCAGACAAGCTTTTGGGGCAGGAGTATCCACCAACCGGGGGGAGTTGCTATTCTAATTGGCAAGACTATACCCTTTAAGCTAGAACATGATGTCTGGGATAGTTATGGATGTTATGCATTACTTAGGGGACTGTTAGACTCCCAACAGATTTTGATTGGATCCATATACGGCCAAAACTTGGATTCCCCACAATTCTTTACACACTTTTTTGGCCTAGTGGTTTCTAACCCAGCTAGAACTACATTCCTGGAGGGGATTGGAACATTACACCCCAACTACAGCTGGATAGGTCAGACACTAGAAGATATGGTCTCTCACTGGCACAGAGAGCATTAAAGGACCTTAGGTATGGGGCAGGGTTAATAGACATATGGAGAGTTCTGAACCCAGATGAAAAGCAGTATACCTTTTTCTCCTCTCCCCATCAAGCTTGTTCAAGAATAGATTACATGTTGGTCAGTTCCCATATTTTGCCAGGAACTCTAGATGCATTTATTCACACCCGAGTTATATCGGATCAATCCCCTGTTTCCCATACCTAATTACTAGGACCAGGAACCAGGACAGACTCCATCTGGCATTTAAACAACCAATTACTCCAAATCCCTCAAACTCGGGATCATCTCAAGGACTTAGTTTCCCACTTTCTGGAGACCACCCTGGGATCAGTTACTAGAGTTGATATGGTTTGGGCAGCCTTAAAATGTGCATTAAGAGGAGAATGCATCCACCTTGCATCCATGAGAACCAAAGAATTCAAGTCCCAAGTCAAAGACTTACTTGATTCTATTAAATCCCTCAAACACAATATCAGTCAACGTACGTTAGAGACTGACTGGATTAAGTTGCACAGGTTGCATGCCCAATTCTCAGACCATATGTCCCAAAAGGTTGAACTCTCTCATAAGAGAACCAAGCTTAAATACTTGGAATTTGATGAAAGGGTGGGAAAATTGCTTGCCATACAGATCAAACAGGTAGAAAATACACAGTTCATACCTAGCTTATTCCTAACATGAAATGGTCCTATAACAACAGACCCAAGGGAAATAACCTCTGGGTTCTGACAATACTTTCAAGCCCTTTACACCACCCCAAGGGAAGAGATTCCAATGGGAGAAGATATTTGGAAATATTTAGACTTGGTTGACCTCCATGACCTACCCCCAAATTAAACCTCCCTACTGGGACATCACATTGAGGAATGGGAAGTCAAGCAAGCAGCTGTACAACTCCCCTTAGATAAATCACCAGGGCCAGATGGTCTCTCAACTAATCTATATAAATCTTGTATCCAGAACTTTTCTCCCTCCTAACAACTGTCTTCAACTCATGGTATGAACATGGATTTTTTGACCATAGCTTCATAGAGACACTTATTAACCTTATCCCCAAACCAGGTTGAGACTCTCGATATCCAGAGAACTACAGTCCCATATCGTTACTCAATGCTGACATTAAAATACTGGCTGAAGTACTCGCCAACCGTTTGGGACCTCTGATGAGTAAGCTCATTAGTGATGAACAGATTAGTTTCATGTCAGGTAGATCATCTCGTGACCATATGAGCCGATTACTATATCTATTAGCTATAACTAAGAACTCTGATGTCCCAGCTGCTGTCATAGCATTAGATGCAGAGAAAGCCTTCAACCGAATTTCTTGGGATTTTCTTTTTGCTACCCTTTCATGCTTTGGTCTCCCACAAGAGTTTATAAAACTAGTTAAGTTATTATATGTCTCCCCAACATCCCATGTCTGGTGCAATGGTGTCCTTTCTAATTCATTCCCACTGTACCGTGGCATCAGGCAGGGCTGTCCCCTCTCTACCCTCCTTTTTAATTTCTACCTGGAACACCTGATCTGAAGATAACTCTCCTCCCAAGACCTTCATGGAATTGCAGTTGGGAAGCAACAACATCTTCTATCAGATTATGCTGATGATCTGTTGCTACACATAGAAGACCCTGTGGCCGATATACCAGTCTTATTACAAGAAATTGGTTATTTCTCAAAGATCTCTTATTATAAGCTTAACCTTTCAAAAACTAACATTTTTTTCTCTGACTGGGATGCTATTAACAATGGACATAGAGGAATATGGCTTAACATGGGAATCAAAGTCCTTGACCTACCTGGGTATTAAAGTCTCTAGGGAGATTTCTACAATAGTAAAATAGAACTTTTCCAATCTACTAAACATAATAAACACAGATCTGAAAAAATGGGGTGCACTACCAATCTCTCTGTGGGGTAGGATCAGCACTATTAAAGTAAATGTACTACCCTGGATCCTCTATCCCTTAAGTATGCTAGGTTTATTCTTCCCTAAATCCTGGTTTACCAACCTTCAAAAGCTGTTTAATATATCTGGAGAGGGAAGGGAGTCAGAAGAGCCTATTCCAAACTCACAGCACCAACACTACAAGGTGGCCTCTCCATCTCTTCCTTCTTCACATATTATGGGGTGATCCACATTAGCAAACTGGTACATTGGGTTCGTTCACTGGGCTCAGGCCGCCTGTGGTCATATCTCCCCCTTTGGCTGGATATTGAAAAGACTTTGGCCATTAAAGCCTCCTGCACCCTTCTAGTTTTAATTTATTCCTCTCAGAGGTATATCCCAAAAGACTTATGGAAAATCCAATGGGGTGGTCCCTAAAAGCTTTGCACCATATACAGCCATCCCTGAATCTTGACTGGCATAAATCCCTGGAACAGCTTCTACTTGGTTACCCCCACTTTCAAATTCAAAATCAGCCCATCTCTTCTACATTTTGGGCTCCTCTAGTGGGAACTCTGCTCAAGGATGTTGTTCCTCATGTCAGAGACCTTCCTTACTTTCAACTTCAACATGGTTACCCACTGTCCAATTGGAAACCCCTTCAAATACTGGCAGGTTAAACAAGTAGTGGCTTCCTTTATGCAAAATCTGTCTGGACTTGCCCCTCCTAAAGTAGAACTATCTTCCCTCCTACAAGCAGCTGACCAGCCACATTCAGTCTCCAGAGTTTATCATGAACTGCAATCCCTTGATCCTCAATTGCCTCAGGGTATTTGTTATTAGGTTCATAAATTATCCCTTGAGGAGGATACCAATACTTGTCAACAAATCTGGAGTAAAATTTACAGGTTCCTTAAGCAAGATCGACTTTGGTTAGCGCAATACAATATTATGCACAACCTATACTTTACTCAGGCAAGGTTGCACAAGATTGGGAAACTCCCCTCCCCAGCAATATCACCAGTGTATGGGAGCAAATGGTAATCTATATCACATGTTATGGACCTGCCCAAAAGTCCAAGTGTTTTAACAAGCCATACAAAGCTCACTAGACCCCTGCTGGACTTGGAAACATTGTTTTTGCCCAAAACCTGCCTGCCTAACTACTTCCATCCAGGGACAATCAGGATGAGGAACGCTTATATAGCCTTAATATCTGCTGTGTCTAAACTAATAATCATGAGACATTGGAAAGAAGATTCCCTGCCCTCTGTGCTAGAATGGCACAGATAAATATTGCTAGCTCTCCAATTAGAAAAGCACATAGCCATGATGAATGATAGACTGCAGTCTTAGCTAGATAAATGGGGTACTCTCGATGCTTTACTTGTAGCATGGAAGCCTTAGAATATTGTATAATTTACCTGAATGTCAATGTTCTTTTCAGAATGGACTCCTGCACTTGGTACTAATGGGAGGAAATTGGGCATGGGAACGTATGTATTTGGAAAACATATCTGAAAATATGGCCTCATAGATCTATGTTTATCTTTGGCTTTATAACTGAGGCTGTTCTGTGAATCTTTTTCTGTATCATAGAGAAAATATGAATAAAGTATACTGAATAATAAAAAAATAAAACATATACTGCATTGAACAAGCAACCTTGGGAGACCCACAGGACTATTATTTGTGGACCATTACACATTAATTGTGATTGAACAAAACCATTGCCTAACAAGTTTACTAATCAAAATAATCCACTTATAATAACTGGCTTCCCCTTTTTTCCATAGGGAAACCGTGGCATAATTTGCCATTATAAAGGAGTGTTTACAACAGCAAACACATGCATGGTTTCCCTTACTCTGCAGATTCATCCTCCTGAGTTCCTGCCATTCCGATGCTGTCCGCTTTCCTTTTTGCCAAACCGCGAACCACCACTCTGACTCGGTGGTAAGTGTTTTTTGCAACATAAATTTGCAAAAATTATACTCAAACATATGCCTGCCCTACCAAACAAAAAAGCAAAAGATGAGTCAGTCCTGATGGCAACCATGGACCTCACACTGAAACCTGACCACAGTCGAAGAGCAACAGCTTTTTATGTTATATATTTGCTGTGGCAGAAAAGGGAAACCCAACAATTATATAAAAAAAATGGGTTGGTGTGTGCAAACTTGAAGTTTACACACACCCTCTGGGTTAGATGCTTTCAATAAACCCCTCAAGCTTCACGCTCAGGGTTTATGTAGCATCTAACCCCTCGGGTGTGTGTAAACTTCTTGTTACGCACCCCGACCCATACTTTATTCTCTATGTTAACAGATGGTGTTGATCATTGTGGTGAAATAATTTAAAACAAAGGGGAAAAGCAGAACTAGTTAACACTACAGGGAGTCATGTGGGTCTCTGCCTGTAGCTCCAATGACATTATCATGACTCATCGCTTAACACACTTGGAAGACACTTTAGGGAGCAATCAAGGCCGTTTTTTGAAAGTGAAAGGCTGATGTTTACATTTTTCAAAAGTTATGAAACTGTATTTATGTTATTTACATAAATGTAATTTTAGCATACATGTAAATAGCAGCCTTTACTTTACCTCGATATGAAGCCAGATTTTGGAGTTTGCAGTTTTACAAAAAAATACATGTTTAGGTACCCCGTAACGTGCAGTTTTACAGCAGTACCCTTTGAGAGTCTACAACAGTTTAAACAATACTCAAACACTGTGAAAAAGCAGGGAGAGATACACCCACAGAACAGAACAGTTTTGTAGCTTTCTCTGAGGTCTGAGGAGTGTTGTGTCTATCTGAAAGGTTTCTAAACAAGGTTAAATAGTTAGAACAATGAATTGTTTGCACTTTAAAAACACAAAGGCACTGTAAGTATTCATTTTCTGTTATTTTGAGTTGCTACTAAGGAGGCAGTCAGCCACTCACTGCACATTTTTATAATATTGTAGATTGGTGAGAAATGGTCGCACTGCTACGTGCTCTCTGTGCTGTGGAGGAACTGAGAGACACAGGGAGACAGTGACATGAAAGATTTTGTAAAGGTATGCCACCTATACCTAGAAAGTTTGTCTCCTTATCAGTTCAACTTTAAGTTGTGCCACCGTTGTGCTGCTACCTCTCTGTGTATTTCTGTCCTACTACAGGAGGAAAGCCCTGAAAGGTGGTGGTCAGAGCAGGACCATTGTGAGAGGCAGAAGGCAGTACAAGGTGGCTGGAAAATATGCAGAAGTAGTGGAGTGCATCAAGCAACATTTGTTTCCAGTCTACCTGTTGATCGAATAAAGCTGTATACAGCTGTACAAAGCAGTACAAAGGAAAGTAGTCTGTTATTTGAGTCATGGACTCTGTTAGTTGAGATGGTACCCTGATATGAGGGACTAATCTCAAACAGAATAAAAGTTATTTTAACTGGATCCATAGAATCACTATTGCAATAGCTAGAAGGGAGCAGCCAGATGTCATTGTCCACCTGGAGACCAATGTCCTGATCAGGAGAAGGATTGAGTTAGCCAGAGTTCAGGATGATTTCAGGAAGCTCTGGGGAAACCTGAAACAGATGGCATGCTCTGTCTCATTCTCAGAGGTGTTACCTGTCCAGGGTACAGGGGAAGCTAGGGCACTCCACATCCATATCTTTAACTCCTGGTTGAAGGACTGGAGTGGAAGGGAGGGTTTTAGCTTCATAGAGGACTGGGGTCTGACCTGGGCAGATGCAAGCTAATATAAGGAGGATGGCCTGCATCTGTCTGAGAAGGGGACCTTGGTCCTTTGTGAGAAGTTTAAATGAGTCAGCTGTGAGCATTTATACTGGCCAAGAGGTGAGACCCAGGATGCTTTGGAACTCCCCCCCCCCCAATCGGAACATGCAGGAACATAAGTTGACTACAGGAACAGAGAAAATAGTCAGGAAGGGGCAGGCAGGTGAAGATCTAGAATGAGTAATATAGGGGCGGCAGGAGCACATATGAAAAGAAACTGGGGTGGGGGAAGATGCTGGATAGGGAGTACAAGAGCAGAGGGAGGGCAGACCGTAAAACATGGAAGGTCACGCTAACAAATGCCCATAGCCTAGGAAATAAGGTACCAGACCTGGGGTCTTGCTGGCAGATGCAGACCTTAATATAGCAGCAATAACAGAGACATTGTACTCTCCTAATCAAGGCTGGGAAGTCAGTGTACCAGGCTGTACATTGTTCAGGAGGGACAGGGATAGTAAAAAGGGTGGGGGGGGTGGCCCTGTACATCAGAGATGGCATAAAGGCTACAGAAGTTCAGAGAAGGCAGGGGGAGGCTGAGGTAAAGTGGTTCACCCTGGGACCAGAGAATGGAACAGCAGTACACACTGGGGTGATCTACAGACCTACAGCACAGAGGTAGGAATTAGACAGGGAACTAGTGGAGAACATACATGGCATGGCAGCTAAGGGCACAATCCTGCTACTGAGGGATTTCAATATGCTGGTTGTAGATTGGGCCACCCAGATGGCTTTTTCAGCCAGAATCACAGCCATCCTAAAATCCATGCAGGTGGTTGGATTCAGGCAGCTGGTGCATGAGCCAACCAGGGACAATTCAGTTCTGGACCTGGTATGGACCAATGGGTGCAGAGTCAAAGAAATACAGGTGCAAGGGCAGCTGGGGTCCAGTGACCACCACATGGTGTGGTTCAGCATGGAGACATGGACTCAATTAAGCCATACAAGGGCAAGAGTATTAGATTTCAGGAGGGAAGATTTCACTGAAGTGGTAGATGTATAGAAGCAGTCCTGGGGAAGGGAGAAATAGTACAGGGGGTGGAAAAGCAATAGGAGAAACTGAAAGGAGCCATAGTAGATATAACAAACCAATGTGTTAGGACGGTGGGCAAAGGAAAAAGAAGGAAACCACTATGATTCTCCAAACAGGTGAGGGACAAAGTCGGGGCTAAAAAGCTAAGTTTCAGGAAATATAAGGGGAGCCAAAGGGAGGAAGACAGGAAGGTGTACCTTGACTGTCTAAGGGAAGCAGCTGTTAGGAGGGTGAAGGCACAGTCAGAAGAGACCTGAGCACATTCTGCAAACAAAGAGGATAAAACATTTTATAGGTACATTAGTGAAAGAAGAAAAAATGGGAGGGATTGTGAGACTGAAAGCCAAGAAGGGAAAGTGTTAGGAGGGGTATCTGGACAAGCAGAAATACTGAACAAATACTTCTGCTCAGTATTCACTAGGAAAGGGCAGATCAAGGACCACAGTTGGGATGAGAGGAAATGGGGGAAGAAGTGAACACCAGTCCATGCACAGTGAAATGAGCGCTGGAAGAACTCACAAAGCTGAAGATGGATAAGGCCACGGGTCCAGACGGCATCCACCCAAGAATATTAAAGGAGCTGCGAAGGGAACTAACGGCGCCTCTGGCAGCCCTGTTCACAGAGTCACTCAACATGGGTGACATTCCAGAGGACTGGAGAATAACACATGTAGTCTCACTGCACAAGAGTGGCAGTAAGGATGAGGTGGGGAAATACAGACCAGTCAGCCTCACTGCAGTGGTGGGAAAGATCATGGAGACACTGCTGAAAGAAAGGATAGCGACACACTTGGGATCTAGGGGTGCGAAGGTTTTGAGGCAACACAGATTCACAGCAGGAAGGTCGTGTCAAATGAATCAAATTTTTTTTTTTAAATTGGCTGACAAGGGAACTTAATCAGGGAGGGGCAGTAGACATTGCCTATCTGGATTTCAGCAAAGCCTTAGGCACATCCCACATAGTAGGCTGATTAACAAGATGGGTAGTCTGGGCATGGGAGACAAGGTGGTTAACTGGGTTAGGAATTGGTTTACAAACAGGAGACAGAGGGTTGTAGTAAATAGGATACAATCTAGGGAAAGGGGGTGATCACTGGTGTACCACAGGGATCAGTACTAGGACCAATCCTGTTCAATGTCTTCATTAGTGACATTACAGAGGGGCTAGAGGAAAAGGTCTGCCTGTTTGCAGATGATACCAAGATCTGCACAGGGTGGATACTCCTTAAGGAGTGCAGAAGAAGGACCTGGAGAAGCTTGAAAGATGCTCAGAGATGTGGCAACTGAGGTTCAATGTAAAGAAATGCAAAATAATGCACCTGGGTAAAGGGAACTCTGGCGTGAGCTACAGGTTGGGGGGAGGAGCTGACTGTCACCAAGGAGGAAAGGGACCAAGGGGTTGTCATCTCTGATGACCTTAAGGTATCAAAGCAGTGTACAAAGGCAGCAGGGAGGGCCAGTGGCATGCTGGGATGCATAGGCAGAGGTATCACTGGCAGGAGGTGGTGATGTATTTGTATAAAACATTGGTAAGGCCTTACCTGGAGTACTGCATGCAGTTCTGGAGACCACACCTGCGCAAGGTCATTGATAAGGTGGAGACTATCCAGAGAAGGGCAACAAAGATGGTGCAGGACTTTTACCACAAAACATATGAGGAGAGACTAAGGGACCTCAATATGTACTCATTGGAGGAGAGGAGACAGCAGGGGGACATGATTGAAACTTTCAAGTACCTTAAGGGCATAAATAAGGTGCAGGCAGGGGAGCTTTTCCAATGCAGAAAAAGTACTAGAACAAGGGGGTGCAATATGAAATTGGAAGGGGGTAGATTAAGAGGTAATGTTTTTCTATACAGAAAGGGCGGTCGACACATGGAATAGTCTGCCAAAGTAGGTAGTGGGGTCAAGCACAGTGGAGGGGTTTAAGCATGCTTGGGACAGGCACAAAGGAAGCCTGAGGGTGGAAGGAGTGATGACAAGCCATTGATCACATAGGGACAGTGACCACATGCAATCTATAGGGCCTATGGGTAGACTGGATGGGCCTAGCGGTCCCTATCTGCCGACAATTTCTATGTTTCTGTGTTTAACCACACATCCATTTATTTTACTTTCAGTGAGGCTAACTAGTGAGGTTTACCCTACTAAGGGTCTTTATTTACCCCTTAATATTTAAAAAGTTTTAATTTTTGGATTTTGAAGGGTAAAAATTAAAATCACAGTGCCTTAGACTATTGGTTGAACAAATCACTTGGTTGTACACTTGACAAAGATGCAGGTGAGCTCAGATGAGTTGTTACCTTTATTGTGTAAACACCCTGAATGCTCTGAACAAATGTACCTGGTGTTGGAGTCTTGGTGATCCAGCTTCTCAGAACTCCCAAAGTTTCATGGCATGAACATGTTTTGAAAAATGCTGGCTCAGTTTATCTTTCGCCTCATTTGTACTCGCTGAACTTCTGCTTATTTTGCTTGTTGGTAAAAACAAAAAGATAGTCGAGGTAAAAATCTTTTGCCATGTTGCTGAAGTGACGCCACTGGGAAGAAGGCTGTGACATTTTCTTTTTCCCCAAACTTGTGCTGTTTTAATGGCAATCAGTAAGTTTGCTCCGGCATCTCTTTCAATTATTTTGTATAGGTAGGAATCTGGTCAATATTTAGTGGTGTGGGTAGAGACATTGTTTTGTCAAATGATTCTCACTTATTTCTACCCCCTTTCTTTTTTCTTAGTGGGCGTTACAAAACAGCGAACTTGCACTGATGGAGAGGTTTACTGGATAAATCTTATAGAACAAGGCATAATAGAAATGAAGGTTGAGGATCCAAAGGACTGAACAAAAAGAAAACGAATACAATCAAGTGTTGATGGTCCATAACCTTGAGTGTCTGAAAGAAAAGGTTTTAAAGAACATCTTTACCCTTACTGTCAATATTTGCAGGAGTTTTTGTGGCAAGACTGCATCTTAAAACCCCACTACGCACAATGGACTGCTGTTAGGAGGGTAACAAAATCCTGCTTCTATATGTTTAAAACTGTTGAGAACATTACATATTGTTTCTTTGTTTTTATATCTTATATTTATTGATTTTTAGAAGTGTGTATTTTTGAGAAGCATATTGTATCCTAAGCACTGAAATTACTAGAAACATAGAAACCTAGAATTTGATGGCAGATAAGGACCACATGGGCCCACCAACTCTGCCCATTTCCCTACCTAACAGATAAGCTGCAGATCCTAGTTAACCAAAAGCCTACTTCCTCCTACCCCCCACTAGAACTGCCTTATGTCTGTCCCATGCATTCTTGAATTCCCCCACTGTTTGACTATATGACCTCCTCAGGGAGGCTGTTCCACGCATTTAGAACCCTCTCTGTGAAGAAATACTTTCTCACATTAACTCAGCCATCCCCCATCTTCAAATTGTGCCCCCTTGTTCTTGCATGTCTCTTTTTCAGAAAAGTGCTACCCTATTGGACTTTGATTCCCTTGAGGTATTTGAAAGTTTCTATAATGTCCCCCCCCTTTCCTCGAGGCTACATATCTTAAGCTCCTTTAGTCTTTCTTTATGTGTCTTCTGGTGCAGACCCTGCACCATTTTGGTTGCCCTTCTTTGGACAGCCTCCACCCTGTCTATGTCTTTATGGAGATGGGGTCTCCATAATTGTACACAGTACTCCAGATGTGGTCTTACCAACTGTCTGTACAGAAGACCAACAACTTCCTATTTTCTACTAGTGGTGCCTCTTCCTATGCATCCCAGTATCCCCCCAGCCCTCTTTACTGCCTTCTCACATTGCTGGCCCACCTTTAGGTCATATGATATGACTACCCCCAGGTCCCTTTCCATTTTTGTTGTTGTCAGTATATCATCCCCATTGTGCACTCTTCCCCTGTGTTTTTGTTTCCCTGGTGCATTATTTTGCACTTCTTTGGGTCGAATCTAAGATGCCATTCACTTGACCATTCCTCCAACCTTGCCAAGTCCCTTTTCATCCTTTCTACCCCACCTTGCGTATCAACCCTGTTGCAGATCTTTGTGTCATCTGCAAAGAGACATACTTTCCCTTCTAGTCCCTCTGTAATGTCACTTATAAAGACATTAAAAAGGACCATCCCCAGTACTGAACCCTGCGGTACCCCACTAGTAACTCATTTCTTCACTCTGTTCTATTTTTAATTGTCTAGAAAAACATTGTTTGTGAATAATGGTCCAAACAAGGAAGCAATTGCTGAAAGTGGATATTAATCAGCTTACCCCTATTAATGTCCTGAACTCTATAAATTCCCAGTCTGAGTTTGATTTGAATCACTCAAATGTTTTGGAGGGAGGGGTTAGAGGTGGAAACACTGAAGTATATTCAGGAGACCATTTAACTCCCATCTTAGAAAGAGTTGGCTGTAACAAATGTAAGGGAAAAAATGGTAAGAAAAAAGGCTCAATAAAATAAAAATGAGCCTTGTGGTTTGGAGGTTAATAAATCAGTTTAAGGGACAAAAGATAAGACTGTTTTATAAAGGGAAAGCTAAAAATATTAAACAAAATAAACAGACAAAAATAAGCGACCATTTCATACATAAAGGGGACTCGGAAACTGTTTCGTAGGAAAATTCAGATGAGTAACCTATCCTAGTGCCTAGTGTTATAACCCAAAGCCAAATTTGCCTAGGCACTGAGGGTGGTAAGAGGGCTAATTGGGCTTCAGACCCATTTAATTCTAAACAATTGACTGTTAATAGGGAGGCTACTGTCTTGAATCAAACCAGATTATCAGATTCCGCTAATTTGGATTTAAGTTCAGCCAATACTATTTATGGCTGAAATAACTGTATTGAAACCCCAGGAAACTCAGAGGGAATTTTAGACCAATAATTCAAATTTTGGAGTTAATGAGTGTTCCACTTCTCACTCACTGGCTTTTTCACCAGAATTCAGTACTTTATTGAGAACAATCAAGAATCTGTTATATCAGCTAATTTAACTCATTATACCCTGGGTGGCCATTTTGTTTCAGGAGAATCAACGGATGGTTCGGACTTCATACAGAGCTATTGGGTACAATGAGTTATAAAAAAAAATTTGCTAATGATTTACAAGAAACAATTAACGGATTAAAACATGCAAATATCCCTGGTGAGGAGATGGTACTAGGGAAAAATGGAAATTAGAAAAACAGGATTATAAACATTTGAATGATTCTGTCCTTAACTGTCAATTTAGGAATAGTGAGGGCTTAAAGGCTTTTGCCCTTAATCCATATGCATCCCAATTTATGATCCTGGAACAGCTATTTAATTTTAGATATGAGATGGATATGCTTAAGGCAGATATTGCAATTAATAGTAGTAGGTTGGAAGACATACTAGTTAAAATGGATAAGCTGGTTCGACTGGAAGGCTCTCTATCTCATTTATAGGAAATCATGAAACTCTGCACCCCGACTTCCCCTCTGTACAATTCCCTGATTCAGTTAGGAAGGAAAGAGAAGGAAAAGAAATAAGGTAGAAAAGGGAAGGAATGAGGTAAAGATAAAGAAGCCAGCAGAAAGTATGTCTGATAAAGCAAAAACAACTTGTAAACAAAGTAATTATACTGAAGAGCTGCAACTAAAAAAAGTTCTAGGGTAGTCTGTCAAAAAGCAATATCAAATAGCATCTGAATGCGTGGATAGTTCTATAACCACAACCCTTGAAGAGCCCATACCAGGGGATACCCAATAGGGTTTTTTTTTCCAGCAGAAGATTTTATTAGTGACAATCTCATAACAAATAAGACAGGTAGATGTACATTTCTAGATTTTAGAGAAGAAGTAGTATCACAGAATTTCAACTTGGTAAACAAGCCTGCATCTAGTGGCACTATTAGTTGATTCAGAAAGGGAGTTGGTAAATTTGGAAGATTGTGCAATATTAACCTTTTATGGCTACGAGTATAAGAAACCCTATATTGATCACAGTTACAAACAGAAAATTGTGAACCTATTAAGGGCAGTGACTGGCGTTAATCTGAACAGATACTGTACAAATATGGAGGGATAGAGATGAGAAGGGAAGGAATTGCATTTTCATTTTCTGTACTGCACCTGGGTAATCAATCATACTTGGTTAAGTAATGAATCTTTAAAAAGTGTAGGTTATGAGTTTGATTATGTTAACAGAGATAAAAAAAAATGGAAATACACAGAGAAGAAACAGCAGTATTAAATAAGCATTTTTGGCCTGAAACCCCTTCCTAATGAAACAAAGGGCAAAATTAAAAATGTTTTACACAGTTTGTTCGTACAGACTCTGAAAATGAATCCCAATGGATTCATAATTCAAGATGCCTATAGGTGGAAAAATGAACAGGATAATGGTCAGGTTGACCTATTAATACAGAATGTTGCTATTGCTGAAACAATCTTGCAGAGATCCCCAATATTAGACAAGGTTGAGCTTCATCTACTAGACAGCTCAATTTTATTAAAGAGAAGTGCTAATGTTAAAAAGGATAAGGAGAAACAAGATAGGATAACAAATATATTGATACTATTTGGCATAAGTAAAATCAAAAATAAGACTTACATCATGCTAAAAAAAGGTAGTAATCGACCTCTTTGATCAATACCTAAACACTGTAATAAAAGACTGGGGAGCCTTAACTGTAGAATAGTGATGGGTGAAGTGGCCTCAAGTTGCTCCATGAAGTGATTCATGGAGCCAAGGCAAATTTGCAGAGTACTCCTCAACGTGAAGCAGAGTAATTTGTGTTATGATGGGTAACACAAAGTCCACTGAAAACAATGACTTTGCATTACTCCACCTTCCCAGACCACTACTCCACCAATTTTAAAGGCGAAGTGCATTGACAACAATGTACTTTGCCTCATTTCGCCTTGTTTTTAAGCTTCAAAGGCAAATTTTGCAGTGATTCATGGGATTTCAGGTCACATGTCCTCTACATTGATCTGCACAGCCTCAGTTCAGGGTAGTGTGTGTAGGAAGCTGTAGGAGACCATGTGCTCTGAGAGCTGTCTGTGATTCAAACCTTCTAAAAGCTGTTAAAGCCTTTTTGAGTATTTTTTTTTTTTTTACTCAAACTTTAGTTTGATTGTAGGAAACTCTCCTGTGCTCATACCATTGAGAGTTTTTGTTTGTGTGTGGATTCTGAAAGTTAATGTACAACATTGAGTCTGTGTAGTAAGAGACAGTGAAACTTTGCTTTGGGGGAGGGGCATATCTGTGATGTAGGTAGATTTAATTTGGAGAAATAGGGTGTCCTTTGTTTTTTTGGTTATATTTTTGTTATATAACTGACTGTCTTAACGCACATACAGTAATATTGTCAGTACTTGTTGAAATGTTGCTGATTGTATGTTGTGTGTATTTGGTGCAACAGTTCATAATTTCAGGTTGTTTACAATAAGTGGTATATTACTGAACTTTTCAATTTGCTACACATTACTTGCAGACAAATTGTGTGTGTGTGTGTGTGTGTGTGTGTGTGTGTGTGTGTGTGTGTGTGTGTGTGAGAGAGAGTATATGTGAAGTGGGTGACATCAAATAATACACCTTTTATTGTGCCACGGTGTAATTGCAGGTGCAGCAGTGTGAACCTGCTATCCACTGCAGCCGAGTGATTTTGTACTGCCGTAAAAATCTGCAGTCAATGCCCTCCCACCGGCAAAAGGACTTCTTTTCCAGATTGGATTGTTTGTGACTTCAGCACCACTGGTTAGTTAAGGTGTTGTTTTCACTTGTGAATTTGCATCGCTATCTGTTGCTGAAGCCACAGTTTTTTTTGGTTTCACATCCAGCATTCCCCCACCCACAGTGAACATTCCAAAATCTAAATTTGTTTAGAATATTGTTGTTGATCCTCAAAATGCCCACAAAGAGACATGCAAGCAAAGCTGGCTCTCACCATGGCACTGCTGCCAGTGGTAAGATTGTCTGTGGGCATGGTAGTACGCAGACTCTGAAGTGCATTGCTGATGTGAGGAAAGGTATTTCTCCTGCAATGTTTTTTTACAGTCCAATCAGTAGCTTCACTCATAGTTGGAGAAGATGGTGTTGTCCCAGCTGGTGGTGTTAGTGCAGTTGCTGGTGGTGGTATGAGTATTGCTGCCTCGAGTTCCACTTCTGACCAGTGTAGTGTCCAAAAATATAGTGGAGTGTGAAGCAGTGTGAGTGAGTGACAGTGTAGATGTCATACATCCCAGTAACATCCCAGTAACTAAACATGAGGATTCTGATAATCATGTCAACGATAGCATACGATATGATATTTCTTCCATGCGGTTCAGGTCATACATTTTCCATGCAGTGATTCCCAGTGTGGTGAAAAAATATTGGGTGGTGATGGTGGTGTTGTTGATGATGATGTTGCTGTGGTTGTAACATGCAGTCCACATGCCAGCATCCAAGCAGAAGATGTGGATGTGGGTGATGTTGATGAATAATGATGATGATGTAATTGACCCCAGTTGGGAACTGGAGAAAAATAAATTCAAGGTGGCTGTGTCTGGGTCTGTTTGCATTAATCCCCCTCCCTTCCCCGGTAAAAACTTGTGATTTATCAGTTTCAGTTGATGGTGATGATGATGACCCAGTAATGATGATAGGTAGTCTTGGTGGTCAGCTGCAGTCCAAGTGTGCTCTGCCCGAAAAATCATGTAGCACCCCCCACTTCATGGCTTAAAAGAATGGAGTCCAATAAGCAGCATCAGGGACATGTTAAAAGTAGAGCATCACAATCCTCTGTTTGGGATTTTTTTGTGCAAGATGCAAATGATGAATCAGTTGCAATCTGCCAGGTTTGCCATGTGTGTGTGTGAGTTGAGTAAAAAAAAAAAAAAAAAGAGCCATCTGGGCACAGGAAGACAGCATACGCATCCTAAGAATAGGCACATGGGTCACGTGATGGCGATCTGAAAGGTGGCAGCATACTGCCGCAGCTCCTCTCCCTTCTCACCAACAATCTCTAATTAAAATTGTGGTTGTGCCAGATTACACCAGTAAAAGGACAGATTACCTGATAGATTATCTCTGAAAGTCAGATTGAACAGGAAACATGGATGTTTACATGAAGAAGGCTCCCCCGTGACACACTCTGCCTCCTAGCCCGGAAAAAGATAAGGCCGCAAAGGGCTCAAAACAACAGGCCGTGGGCTTGCCCAAGTCTTCTGTGACACAAGCTGTGCTAACTGAGGACAAATTGCTAGAAATTATGCAGCCGATGCAAGCAGTTATTGCAACTATGTCGGTAGATTTGCAATAGATCAAGTCCTCGGTCGCTTCTCTAACAACTCTGGCAGGGGATTCTGAAGCCAGGATTGCCTCCTTAGAAAATAAGCAGGGGAAAACTGTACAAGACATTGTGGCAACAAATAGGAGGCTGAAAAAGCTGGAAGACAAATTGGAGGAGTTGGAGGGGCACAGTTAGCGCAATCACCTTCTAATCATTAGTATTTCAGAACAGGAGGAAGGCAATACACCCACACAGTTTATCCAAAGGTTCTGTGAAAAAATTGCAGGTGCCCTTTCTGAATCGAGCCGCCTATATTATTGAGAGAGCTCACCATGCCTTACACCCCCCACCACCAGCTGGCTCCCCACCTAGGCCTCTCATATTCAAACTACTTAACTGTTTGGATAAACAGCACATACTGGCAAAAGTTAAGGAACTTAAAGAAATTCAATGGAACAGTAGGCAAGTTTGAATCATGCAGGATCTCCTGCACTCAGTATGAATCAAACGGAAGGAGCACCACCCAATAGTAACAAAACTAATTGCTGCAGGGAAGCCTTTCCACATTAAGTATCCTGCCATCCTACTAGTCAAATACAAAGAACAGTGACTAACATATGAGACTCCTGACCAAGCTAAATTGGAGCTCAAAACCCTGATCCCAGATCTGTTTAAATGAGCTGGCATTTATCTCATTTCTGTGGTTGTGCTATGATAGCCAACTAATCAATTTATTTGGGAGATTGTGACAACCGAATTATTCTTTTTGTGCTGCATGTCTAACTGGTGTATCAAATGGTGGTGATGAAAGCCCAATACAGCAAGCAGCGTGGAAAGACAGGTACATTTCAATTGCTGAATTTGGAGTTTTCTGATAGTTTAAGAAAACCTCAGTGACAAGATACGATGCTCTGGACTACACGGGCTCTTCAAAACAGATTCAGGTTTGTCACTATAATAAGGTGGTTAGAATACATCTACATGGTCCATGGGTACATTTAACTTGCCAAGCCAAGAGTTTTCTGAAAGTATTTGAGAGCTTAAGAATTAAAGAGATGACTCTTGGGTCTACAGTGTTTTTTGTGGCCAGACTTTTGTTTATCCCTGTAGCACAATGATGAGAAAGTGCTTACACAGACAATGCATATGTGCTTGAAGACCTAGAAATAAAAGCCAATGGACTGGTTGTGCTCTAGGACACCTCTATTCTCTGTTTACCAAAAGATTACATGACTTTCTCTTGAGATGTTTCGCCCATCAGGGGAGCATTAAATCAAGGCTGTATTTATTTACTTATGGGACTTTGTATCATTTGTTTGGTTAATACTCATATTAAGTAATAGTTTAAAACTTTTAGTTACTTGTAGGGTGCCTCTGCTGGAAATCTGATGTCATGGACACAATGAGATAACAGTTAGCACTACATATTGAAAAGTTTTCTAATTTTCTGTCCCTTTTTTCTTCTACGTGCATAGAGATGAGCTAAGTAAGCTATTATGCTGAGTATATGTTTAATACATTTTATATCACTGTTTCTTTGATGGTTTGCACCCAATGTTTATTGGGGGGGGGGGAGACTGTGGAGGAGTTACTGACTTATTCAGACCTACACTATAACACCACCTGACAGTGAGTGTATGGTGGTGCAGTTGTTTGGAACTGGGGGTATTTTTGTCATTAGTTGGGGATGTATGTGTTATTTGTTAGGAGTTTACTGTAGGGGAGGGGGTTGCCAAGTGTTGTAATAGTAAATACATGTATGGGTGTGTGAATATACTGCAAGAGTAGTATGATTTTTCCATGTCTGTTTTACAGAATTACCATTAGAGGCAAAGTATGGGGGCCCATATGTCTGTGTAAGTTGGAATGTAAAAGGAGCCCGGGATAGGTGTAAATGGCAGATGCTACTTAAGCATCTACTCCATTTAAAAGCTGGGATTGCCTGTTTACAGGTGACACATATTAAGAGGGAGGACACACATATGGAGGAGAACATGGGTAGGACAGGCTTTTGGAGCTGGAGTTTCCACCTCTGGGGGGAGTAGTCATCCTGATAGCGAAGACAGTCCCATTTAGATTAGTGGAAGAAATTTGGGATAATGAAGGGTGCTACATTCTGATCCATGGTGTATTAGCCACCCACCCACTTCTTTTAGGAGACATTTATGGTCCTAAAAAGGACTCCCCCAATTTTTTTCCACACACCTGAAATTAATTGCCATGGAGCCTGCAAAATTAACACTACTGGGGGGGGGACTGGAACATTGTTCCTCAACCAGGTAGGAACAGATGTGAACATAGGCAGTGTGGCTTAACCCCAGCCCAAAGGGCTTTGAAAGAACTCATGGATAGTGCTGGTTTAATTGATGTCTGGAGGATACTAAACCCCTCTGAGAGGCAGTATACTTTTTTCTCTTCCCCATAGTTCTTATTCCCATATAGACTATTTCTTAATAAGTGACTTCGCTCTCCCAGGTATTTTAGATGCAGCCATCCATGTCAGAGTGATATCTGATCACTCTCCTGTCATGGTCACTTATCTTTTGGGACCAGGGATTAAAAGGGATTCTCTGTGGTGCCTTCATACCCAGTTGTTACAGAGACCGACCTCTCAGTCATATTAAAGATTTTATTGTCTCTTTCCAGGGGACTAATAAGGGGACAGTCAACTGAATAGACCTGGTGTGGGCTGCTCTTAAATGCTCCCTCCGAGGTGAATGTATCAGAATAGCTGCTACAAAAGCATCTCAATATAGGACTCAAGTATCCACACTGCTCAGCTCAATTTGGATGTTAGAGAAGACACCAGACACCCAAACTAGGGATGAAGAGTGGGCTATATTATACAAATTACAAACCCACTATGCAAACCTACTTGCACAGAGAACTGAACTGTCATTGCGTCGTACCAAACTCAAATATCTTGAATCAGGAGAGTGAGCAAGTAAATGGCTGGCAATCTGAATAAGACAAGCAGAACCCTTCCGCCATATCACAGGTCTGTTTTTCCTGGAATAGTCCGGTCTGCACTGACCCCAAGGAGATAACCACTGGTCTAGAGGCTTTTTACCAAAACCTTTATTTAAAAGACCCCAATGTATCCCCATCTCAGAAAGATGTAACTCAATACCTTGATGAGGTCAAGTTTCCTAAAGTATCAGTAGCAGAAGTGATTTCCCTCGGGGATCGTATTACCTCCAGAGAGATACAGCAAGCCATGAATCAGCTGTCCACAGACAAATCACCTCGTCCAGTTGGATTACCTAATAATTTGTATACATCTTGTCAAAACATGTTAATATTGATCTTAGAAGAGGTTTACAATTGCTAGTATGACAATGGCTTCTCTGAACAGAGTTTCCTAGAAGCATTGGTTAATCTCATTCCAAAAACTGGAAAGGATCCCCTGTGTCCTGAGAGTTACCGTCCCATATCTCTGCTAACCTCAGACCTTAAGATTCTGGTGAAGGTCTTAGCTAATAGGCTATCCCCCATAATGGGAAGCTCATTAGTAGTGAGCAGGTGGGTTTCATGGCTGGGAGGTCCTTGGGAGATCATATGCGCAAATTGTTGCATTTTATCTTGGTGGCCAGGAATTTGGGCATACCTGCTCCCTTAATCTATTGGATGCCGAGAAGGCCTTTGATCGGGTCTCCTGGGACTTCCTTTTTGAAACTCTAACCAGCTTGGTCCTACCTGATGGGTACCTTAAATGGATCCATTTACTGTACACTTCTCCAACAGCCAGGGTCTGGTGCAATGGCATCCTCTCCAGCTCATTTCCACTTTCTCGTGGTACCAGAAAGGGATGTCAGTTATCTCCCCCATTTCATTTTTATCTAGAACCTTTACTCCATCAGCTTTTGACTTCACAAGATATCAAAGGAATCAGAATTGTGAGAAGAGATTTGTGCTTTTCACCTATGCAGATGATCTACTTCTGCATATAGAAGAGCCACAAACTACTATCCCCAGAATATTAAAAGAAGTTGAAGCTTTTTTGAAGGTATCATATTACAAATTAAACTGCTTCAAAACTAAAGTCTTCCCACTGAATAGTTGGTTTACTCAGGCTCAAATGGTAACCCATAATCTGTCCTGAGAACCTAAATTCCTTATGTATCTAGGTATTAAAGTAACAAGAGATATAATTTTACTTGTTACAGAAAATCTGACTGCTTTATTGAAAACATTGAAGACAGATATGGACAGATGGGGCTGCTACCCCTCTGTCTGTGGGGAAGAATTAATATTGTTAAGATGAATGTGCTCCCTCGCCTCCTGTATCCCTTAGGGATGCTAGGATGTTTTCTCCCTAAGGCATGGTTTACTAGATTACAGAAAATACTTAACACCTTTATATGGAAAGGAAAAGGGATACGGAGAGCATACTTCAAACTTACAGCTCCCAAAATTCAGGGCGGACTGGCAACCCCCTCCCTTTTTACATATTATTGTGCTCACCACGTCAGTAAACTTGCTTTTTTGATACGAAGTGCCCTTCCTTTAGGCTCAAACAGATCTCTCTTTCTGTGGGTAGATTTAGAGAAATACTTGGTGTCTAAATGCTCCTGCTCACAAACAGCTCTCATATGTCAACCCCTCATGTATCCCAAATCTACTTAAGAACACACCGATAGGATGGTCCCTTAGAGCATTGCATCAGATGCAAAACCACCTTTTGTTGAACTGGCATAAGACACTCACGCAACCTATCATAGGTAATCCCTACTTTAGAATTGATAATAAACGCATTCCGTCTTCGTTCTGGGCCCTGCTAAAACTAGCAGATTTTTTTTTAGACATAGGGAACTGATCTCTTTCTCTCACTTCCAAACTCTTCACAAGGTGCCAGATTGGCATAAATTTAAATTTATCCAGACTAAACAGGCAATCTCTTCTTTTATAAGATATACAACCTGCCAGGTCTCAACTGACTCAGACCTGCTGTCAATATTGCAAGTGGTAAACCAACCTCACTGTCTCACTGGTGTACAAAAAACTGCAAACACTAGATCCACATTTGCCCACAGGTATTTGCTATTATTGGACCCAGGAATTGCATCTCCTTGTGGAAGCAAATACCTGGAAGAAAATCTGGCAAGACTGCTACAGATTTGTAAAACAGGATAGGCTTTGTTTAACCCAGTTTAACATCATGCACAATTTATATTATACACCTGTGAAACTATTTAGATTTAGTAAAATCCCTTCTCCTAATTGTGTAAGACGTGAAGAGACAGAGGGAATGTTGCTCCACGTGTTGTGGATTTGCCCAAAAGCTCGAATATTCTGGCAGGCCATTAGGGGAGCATTGGATCCACTTTTGGGACTGGACTCATTGTTTACTCCAGAGACCTGCTTAGTGCATCTATTTCCCCAAGGGACTCCAAATGTTAGAAAAGTCCTTCTTACCCTACTGGCAGCAAATACTAAATTAGATACTATGCGACATTGGAAAGATGACTACCCTCGGTTATAGAATGATATAAGGAGATGCTTCTGGCACTCCAGCAAGAAAAGCATATTGCCTCTACGCAGAATAGGCTTCAGGCTTTTCAGAATCTTTGGGGCCCACTGGATGCATTATTAATGATGTGGAAACCCTAATACTTATCTCTTACTTTACTTGTCTAGCAGATAGCAATGTGAGTATTTTTTTTATCAATAGACACTTGGATGGGGGAGGAGGAGGATAGATTAGAATATTTGTTTGATCACAGGTGTACTCTTCAGACTCTCCTATATGCGACTCCTGGGGTTATTCCCAAGTCCCTTAGATCTACCCCGCTGGGCTGGTCCATCAAAGTGTTGCACCAACTGCAGGCGGAGATAGCTGTTGATTGGCATGCTTCCCTAGATCAACCTATTTTGGGTAATCCGCATTTTAAAGTAGGGCATTGGCCTATCCCACTGTCATACCGGCCTAATCTGAGGGAGAAGAAAGCCGCAGATTTGTATGATAGCGGAGGATTAATCTCCTTTACAGTTTTTCCAAGTAGATTCAATGCACAGGTGGGTGACACATTTCAGTATATGCAGATCAAGGAGGCTGTTGTCTCCCATATAGGCAAATTCCCAAGATTAAACCCTGTGGATACTGGCTTGCCCTCTCTACTCAGATTGGTCAGACAACCTCATGCCACCTCTCTGGTTTACAGGAAATTACAGGCATTGCAACATAATCTACCTCAAGGGGTTTGCTGTTACTGGACTCAGGAGTTGTCACTAAATACAGAAACTGGCTTCTGGAGAAGATTGTGGTGCAATTCCTACACTTACATTAAGCAGGACAGATTGTGGCTAACCCAGTTTACCATTATGCACAACTTATATTTCACTCCTGTGAAGCTCTACTCTTTGGGGCAGCTTTTCTCCCCCGTCTGTACCAGATGTAGTGAGGAGAGGGGAACGTTACTTCACATGGTATGGACATGCCCAAAAGTGCAAGCTTTTTGGCAGGCAATTAGACCATCTTTAGATCCTTTTTTAGGACTAGATCCTTTTTTTAACCCTGAAGTTTGCCTGCTGAACAACCTCCCTCGGGGCATGCGCAAGGTTAGGAGGAGCCATATGGTTCTGGTAGCAATGATCGCAAAGCTGATTATATTGAGGCATTGGAGAGACAGGGTTCCCCTCTCTGTTCTGGAATGGTATCAAGAAATGTTGCTAGGCATCCAGTTGGAGAAGCACATTTGCCTCATGCGCAATAGATATGCAGCCTTTCAGAGTAGATGGGGAGCGCTAGATGCCCTTTTATCAGCTTGGAGAACCAAATATGTCCGTGTACAGATTAAGGGGGGCATAGCTGTGGGAGCAGTGGATGAGTAACACTTGGCTGGGGAGGGGGATTTAGGGAGGTTTAGAGTTTGGGAGATGGGATGGAGGGGAGGAGTGGGTAATTGGTGGGTGGGGGTTGGGGATTGCCCTGGAATTATGATATGTATGTCTGTGTATCTCCATTGTTGACATCCCTCCTGAAGACTATGTTCTGCGTTATGTTATCGGAAACTAATAAAGTTTACTGAATTAAAAAATATTTGTTTGATCCTTTATATCAATCCTCACTAACATGTCATGATAAAATGCAGGCATGCTAGTGTTTGTTATACTGACTGTATGTTACAATGACAGCTTGAAACTGAAATAAAGTATGTTTAATTAAAAAAAAAAAGAATAGGCACATGGCATTGTAAACCCAGCACAAGATAGCAGCTAATACCACAGTGGGGTGTTCACTCTCATCATCAACCATAACAAGCATTTTATATCTTTCCATGACTGTTATATCCAGTAGGAAATTAAATGTGTGCAGTAGTGATGAAATAAGAGCAGAAGATTACTACTGACATGATGAGGTGGAGCATAATGATTTTGAACTGCTGTCCAGTGCTGGTGAGAGTAGCAGTTTTGGTGGTGGTGAATGCAGTATGTCTAGCGCAAGTGGTACATCAACCCCAGTAGGTAAATGTGGCAAAATAACTGCAGCTGTGGGTTTGTCATCATCACCTGTGCAACTGTCTTCATCAAACTTCCATATTCCTCCCCCTTCCACTGACAAGAGCATAATCATTTGTCATCACACCCTGTGTAAAACGTTTAAGTCAGCCCATGTTAGTGTGTTTGTGTATAAGTTGAAGTACCCACCCAATCATACAGTGTTACGTGAACTTAATGCTGCTGTAGCTGAAATGCTGCCAATTGATCCTTTTCCCTTCTCCTTTGTGGAGAATTCAGGGTTCCAGTGGTTTGCTGCATGTACCTGTCCAAAATGGAAAGTCCCATCCAGGACATACTTTTTGACTCGTGCTGTCCCAGAGTTGTACTGTACTGTGTCAGACTCAGTAAGACACGCCCTTCAGAATTCCTCCTCTCCATTCATCCATTTAAGTATTGATATGTGGACAAGTAGCAAAACAGCAGGGAGTTCATATTTGTGTATAACTGCACAATGGGCACAGGTGCGGGGGTTGTTTGTGCTGTTGGTAGTGTGAATAATCAGTGCAGTAAGGTGGAGTGTCATGGTAGCAATCTTCCAGGAATTTGACAGCATGCAACGATTGCTATGCACAATGTGACCTGTTCGCACACTGGTGAAAACATGTTGGATGTGGTACTGACTGAAATTGACAAGTGGCTGAACCCCCTGTCCCGGAGAGCTGGGTTCATAGCAAGTGACAATGGGTCAAATGTGATGAAATGCATTATGAATGGTGGCTTTTTTGTGTTCCATGCATGGCCCATTGTATAAATCTTGTGGTGCAGGAGTTTGTGCAGCACCCTGATGTAAAGGAAATGCTGACAGTTGCATACCATATCTGTTCTCACTTTTCTTGATCTGGAAAAGCCTGTGACCAACTTCGGCAGTTGCGAAACAGCCTCCCTCAGCACTGCTTGAAGCTGGAAGTTGTTATCCAGTGGAACTCCACTTTATACATGGCAGAGAGGTTGTACAAACAATACAAAGTCATCTCAGAATATCTTGTGATGCACACTAGCTGTGACAGTTCCTGGGCCTCCATGTCTATGACGACTGAACAGTGGCACCTCATGGACTCTGTAATAACAATTTTGCAGCCTTTTGAACATGCCACACAGGCATGAGTAGCAAGTGTGCCTCCAATAGCCAATCAATTCCACTGCTGTGGGTGCTGAGGCAGACATTGGTGATTGTACAGCATGGCCTTGATGTTGCCGGAGATAGTGTTAGCAGTATGTTGCTGAAACACATGCTGACAATATTCGTTCAGAATCATCACATTCTGAGCATTCAACATAGTGACAACTTTGCCATAGCAACAATGCTGGACCCACGATAGAAACATGGATTTGCCTTAGTACTGGAGGGAAGGCCTGAACATGTAAAAAAAAAAATGTCAGTGGGCAACTGGTGCACTTGGCTCATGAGACACAGAAGTCACATGCCAAAGTCAGCAAACCTTAATAGCATAATCAGGCTGAAGGTGCACCTGGAGGAGTATCAAGCATATCCTGTAAGGGGAAGAGGACTGCCATTCCAGGTGTTCTGTCATCTAATGTGGCTGGCATCAACCCACTTTGGGAGGCTTTGTCCCAAGTGGGAATTTGTGAAATAAATGATTCAGGAGAATGGGATGATGCATCAACCACTGGACTTAGTGCGGCACAGAGAATGGTTGAGTCTTATTTGTCTGAAAACAGGCATCTGTCAATAATTGATGATCCTCTTTTGTACTGGAGTGGAAAGGTCAGTGAATGGCCAGAGCTGACTGCAGTGGCACTGAAGTACCTCACACGCCCACCCTCCAGTGCAAATGTCGAGAGGGTATTCAGCTCAGCAGGTGCAATAGTTAGGGATCGTTGGACAAACCTCTCTCCTGCAAATGTTCATTTGCTAACAATCATAAAAATGAATGAGAGGCACATACCAGCACAGACTGCAACCTCAGTATTCGTACCCTGGCCTAGCCATGGTTTTGGTGATGTAGAAATAGACCATCGTGGCAGCATGAAATGGCCTACCACTGATATAGATGATGACAGTGGAGAAAGAATTTCCCAGTGGTCAGACTTCAGACCATAGATGACTGTGAGGGCAGCTTTCTTTATGAGGATGATGATGAGGTTAATGTTGGCAGGTTTTAACTGAAGTTGTTAAAAGGCGGTGACATTTGCTGTATGATGCATGTTTTCTTTTTCATGACTTAGTGTGCCCCCCTGGACCATTACCAGGACCGCTGTTAGCCACTGCCACCACAGAGAATGACTGTGTGCCCCCCGACCATTACCAGGACCACTGTTAGCCACTGCCACCACAGGCAATGACTTTGTGTGCCCCCCAGACCACCACCACCAGGACCACTGTTAGCCACTGCCACCACAGAGAATGACTTTGTGTGCCCCCCTGACCACTACCAGGACCACTGTTAGCCACTGCCACCACAGGCAATGACTTTGTGTGCCCCCCAGACCACCACCAGGACCACTGTTAGTCACTGCCACCACAGAGAATGACTGTGTTCCCCCTGTACCACCACCAGGACCACTGTTAGCTACTGCCACAAGAGAGAATGACTGTGTGCCCCCTGGACCACCACCAGAACTGCTGTTAGCCACTGCCACCACCACCAGATGCATGAAGATGTCACAGGGAATGTCATCATGTGCTACAGGTATGACCACCGGCACCCACCACCAGTGTCATTCTGACAATGTTTTTCCATTACATTGACCATGCCAAGGCAGAGGAAGTTGAACAGTAGACCACATCCATCAGCCACAGGCACAAGGCTTCTTAATATTAAAACGATAAAGTGAGTATGTGTACTAATGTTTTATTTTTTTGCTATTCAACTTCCTTTAGCTGTGTGTTTTGTTTTCTGTTGCTTTTCTGAGATGCAGTGGTCAAACACATATGGTAAACGTATTTTGTTTTTTTATAGGTTAACAAAAAAACTACTCTCCTTTGCTGAATGTCGGTATCAATAGTACTGCAGCAGTACTGTAGGCAGGAACCAATGGAATATCCATTTCAAAGCCATACTGGTAAGCATAAATATTTTATTTCATCTGTTATTTTTTTTTTTTTTTTTTTTAAAGAGTGTAATAAATCCAACTGAGGAGGATTCATAAACTAGGTGACGTGTACGTCACAAAAACTATTTGTGCAAGATATCATGCACTGTATTCCAAACTTGCAGCTGTGCAACCATGACAATGTTGAAAAAGTTGCACACAGGTTGTGTAACTTGACAAGTTGTGGTTTTGAAATGTAACTTGAGCTGAGATTGAGAACCAGGGACACTGGCACAGTGTATTTGTTACACAATCTGGTACTACTGTAAATAAAGCTGTGCCTAATCTGCTGATTGCAGTGTGACAGCTTACTATCCGTGTTAATATTCCAGATACCGGTGGAACAGCCACAGCTTAAACATAATGTGTTACTGCTGCAATCAAGTTGTAATAAGTCCTTCATTTATTTTTCCAGGAAAACTTCCAGATGCTTTGTTGTGTCATAGTTGCCTTATCCAAAGAAATTCTTCAACATCAGACCCCCTCCCCCGGGCTGGGGCAGACATGCAACACGCAGAAGTCGTTTCAGTCGATGACCATTGACCATCATTATCAGACTGGAGAAAGATGCAGATTAAATCTGTGAAGAAGTAACCAAATAAGAAACCATTAATGAGACCTACCTGCAAATATGCTTCCCTCCCCCCAAAACATACATGCTTTCATTGGCTTGAGAGTTATCCCATTTCCAATTTCAATGCAAAATGTTCTCATCAAGCAGTGGAATGTGCACACCAACAGTATCTGTCACCTGTGATACAAAACAATACAATGAGTACATGTCTATATAGGTCAACCACCCCCCCCCCCCACCTACAAAATACAAATATATATATCAACTCACCAAGGCTACTATTAGTGTACAGACAAAGGGCACCATTCCACCCAGTTGAGATGATCGCATTGCATTTGCAAGAATTGCAGCACACTTTGGACCAGGAACAGTTCGCACACGGTCATCATTTCTGATGGGACTTTGCATGTGGTGTAATGCTTTCATTTCACTTTGTTGGCACTTGTCAACTTTCTGCACACAAGACAGATGCATTTTGGGGATGTAGAAAAAATCTGGGGACTGTGTGTGACCAATGTGTGCATGAGTGACTGTGCAATAAATTCTGGGGGGACTTTGCATGTGGTGTAATGCTCCCATTTCACTTTGTTGGCACTTGTCAATTTTCTGCACACAGGACAGATGCATTTTGTGTGTTGTGATTGTGAGCACATTATGTCATACTTCAATTATAAATTAAAGCAGCATTGCAACAATGTGTTGACAATTTTGACCTATGCTTTTTATGCTATTTTACATTGCCAGCCACTAGTTACCTCCTGACTTGTATGATATCCTTCTTTTAACAATTTGTGTCTGCTTTACTACTTTTTCTCATGTATGAAAAAAAAGAGCACACCTTTTAATATAGTTCTGACCAGGTTTTTATCACTATTTGCAGCTGTTTTCCAATAAATATTGTTCTGTGAGGTCATAAAACACTGCCTGCCGCATAACTGTTAATTTTACAACAGAAGTGATATATAACAACTGATGGAGAAAAGCAGCAGAAAATACTGACAAAGACCTGGTCCACTGCTTCTACTTGCGAAACTGCAGCAGCTGAGGGTCCTCCATGTCACACTCACGTCATACTCACGTCACATCAACATTGCTTGTTGGATTTGGTCACAGCTCCTTCCTTTCTTTCTTTGCACAATTGAGTGTTGCAGTTCATGGACTATGGACTTATAATGAACGGTGAACCTTTTTTAATAGTGATATTCACTGAGCCTACACTGTTTCACATGTTGTCAAATACATTGGTGGCATAAGTGATAAAGGTTCTTTTACATCCTTTTGAATTAAAGAAATTTATATATGGAAGATTGAGCTTATTGAATTTATTGATGGACCTGGGAGCATATACTTAAACAAGAAAAAAATGGGCAGACTGGATGGGCCTTGCGGTCCTTATCTGCCATCATCTTCTATGTTTCTGTTTCTATGTCATATGACCTTAGTAATAAAAAATGGGAATAAGAAATACAGAACAAATAAGAAATAAAAGCTGCTTGTGTCCAAGTATTAAGTTTTTCAAAATTCTTCATGAGGCAATGGTGGTTCTTTAATATTTACATAGCTCTTATCCAAGTTTAATATTTCTTTAAATGTTTTGTCAATATGATAATTTATAGCTATACGACTACTTCGCGGGTCAAAGAAATAATCAATTACCTTACCTACAATTGCAGTAAATGAAGATGGTGTTATCTTGTACTCTGGAAGTTCATTCAGTAGCTCTTCATTAGCCATAGTTATGTCTTCTGGTGTGGGATTAGTTTCAGAACCAGCAACTTCATAAGACACTGTTACGCTTCCATTACTAATATATTGAAAACAGACAAACCTTCTATTAAGAGCTATAAATGTCAGACAGAATAATTAGTAGTATTAGCAGTATCTATTTATAGTATATTCTCATGTGGGTTAATTAAAATCAGTAAATGTAAAGTCATGTAGACCCTCAGCCAGTGGCACCTCACAGAGTAGCATGTAAGACTTCAGTTACTAGAAGGTGGAGTCCTAAGTCCATATGGGTTCCTTCGTCTTAGCAGACCAATGGCACTGTTCACACTATGCCAGCGACTCAGGTGCGGAAGTAGACTCATATCATAGGGGATCATTTGAGGGATAGGATTAAGCATCCAAAGAACATCTCTCCTGTCTCAGGGAGGGAGGGAAAGTTTGTTAGCTTGGCATATGATTGCCACATATTGAAGGCATACTGATAGTGCAGGCTAGAGTGAAAGTAATGGGAAGGTCTGCTACATGATGGGTAGTACATTCCTTCACATACACATTACATTATGGCTGCAGAAGGGGAATGGGAAGAGAAAATGGAAAATGGAGGTCTGTGGCTATGCAAGTTCTTGCCAACCCCTCTGGGACACCAGCCACCACCCAGAAGACCTGCAATCTATGTGGATTATATGCTCATAAGGGGGGGGATGGCTCGCTCTCTCATGACCTCACCATGGGGGGCTAAATCCATGGAGATACTGACCGCATGCAGTTCTGGGGCAGTTGGGACTGTCTAAGGAGGCAGGGACAGGGCTGAGAAGCTGCCATGACTTCTGAAGAGAAACACCTCCATGGAAATAAAATAAAAAACTGGTTTACTACTTGTAGTCCATGATCATAATTTGGGGTCTCACAGTGGGCTCTGCAGTCATCTTTCTCAGCAGGGCAATGGTAGGAAGAAGTGGTATGCTATATTTAGGACATAAAACGTGGCAATTATTGCTCTAGAGAGAGTTTGTAAGAATGGAATTTTGATGGGGAGTAGTGTCCCAGCCAGGCAAGCCCACAGTCACTCAGTTTTGATAGATTGTCCCTAGTGGGTTCAGCGCATATCTGGGTCTATGCTGCATGCAGGGGCCCTTGATCCTGTGACAGGGTGGATAAGACCATGTCCATTTGTTATGCACAGAGAGGTAAAAACAAGGATTTATTTTGTTCTGTCCTGTTCTGCCACTTGTCTGTCTCTTTCCTGTCTGATCACTAAATCACATTTTTCCTTCGACACCTAGGTACTGGCCATTCTAATGGTCCCACAAGTTCCCTGTTATCTCCCTTCACTTGCTGTTTCTATTCATTCTTTCTCTCCTTGTTTCTCTGTTTAAGAAAAAACTACATGTGAATATTTATGTGAAAATGGTACGATATCTCTTGATTTGCAAATGTATATAATTATACTGCTGAAATGATTGTAGACAGCTATTTGGGTTTATTAGAAAAGATAATCTGGAACAGGAAAGTTGATCTTTAGATGCATTTTGACCTCCACAAGCCTGCTTACAGAATTTAACAGGAACCAATCTGTGGGACAAAATGCATTATTTTGTTACACCTATTAAGACTAGATGTGCTCCTCAGACTGGCCACAGGAAGAAAAATGACAAAGTTTTGATACATTTTGTGAAAAACAGAAGATGTATCCTACAACAACTAGATGCAGATTTTTCTACCAGGCAAAAACTACCGATATAAACAGAGCAATGCTTTTCTAGGGGAGGCTCATATTGAGGACTTTTGTTATTTGTACTGCCTTTATAAAGAACTGTCCTGTGCAATTGTATTTTTTTTATTATTTTGTTTCTAGTTTTGTTATTGATAACAAAAAGTTACTTTAAAATGTTATAACTTCACCTGGTCTACCTATGCTTCATGACCTATCCATCTATGACAGACCCTTAATAGATTCAAGAATGATCCAAGTCCAAAAGGGATAGGGAAGGCAAGATCCAAGAAGGACAGGGAAGACTAAAAAGGGGTGGAGGTGGCCCTGAACATCAAGGTGGTTAGAAAAGCAACTGTCCAACAGTGTAAACGGGGGGAGGATGAGGCATTGAGGATTACCCTTGAGCCTGGCAATGGCACAGCAATTCGAACAGGGGTGATCTACAGCCCTCCAGCTCCTGGAGAAGACCACCACCGGGTAATGGTGGAAGAAATATACGAGATGGCATCAAATGGGGAGGTACTGTTGCTAGGCAATTTTAATATGCTGGACATGGATTGGACCATCCTGGTACAACCTCAATCAGGAGCCTAGGCATCTTGGACTCACTGCAATGGACAGGTCTCAAGCAGCTGGTGCTAGAACCCACCAGAAACAGGGCAATTTTGGACCTAGTACTGACCAATGGAAACAGAACCATAGTTGAATAGGTGGAAAGTCACCTGGGTTCTAGCAACCACCATACAGTAAGGTTTAACATGGGTATGGGGGCACAGTCTAGCCATACAAAGGCTAGGGTCTTGGATTTCAGGAGGGTGGATTTTGCTAGGATGGTGCTAAATATTAAAAAAAGCTCTGGCAAGAAGGGATGCTAAATGGGTGCTTGAGGAGCAGTGGGCATAGCTACAGTAAAAGGAGCCATAGTGGAGGTTACTAACCAGTGCATTAGGTTAGGAAATAGTAGGCAAGAGAAGGAAGAAACCACTATGATTCTCTAAAGGGGTAGTAGGGAAAATAAGAGTCAAAAGGCAGGCTTTCAATAACTAAAAGAAGACTCAGAAGGAAGAGGACATAGTGGTGTACCTAGATTGTTTGAAGGAAGTGAAGAAAGCTGTTGGGAGCACAAAGGTGTAAACAAAGGAAAGATTAGCACAAATGGTGAAGAAGGGGGACAAGAGATTCTATAGTTATATCAGTGAGAGAAGGAAGGCTATAGGTGGGGTTGTAAGGCTCAGAGGGGAGAACAGGGAGTGTGTGGAGGGAGATCTAGAAAAGGCATCATCACTAAATGAATACTTCTGTTCAGTTTTCTTTCTCTCTCTCTTTCTTTCTTTCTCTCTTCATGACTTTGATAACTGGGTAGGTACTCTGGTCCAGAGAACCATTTACAGGTATGACCCGGGTCACAAGGTATGAAGAAGGACATTACATTGGAAGCAACATTAATAGATTACATCAGAGGTAGCATATAACAAAAGTACAATTACATAGCAAAATAGGTGAGTACAAGGCAACAAAAACTCCATTCAGGAGTGAATAACAGTGACAATAAATACTCTACAATGTAGAACAGGTTGGCATAGGTACAGAGATATAAAAGACAATCACATAAACCATTAGGTAAACCTCCACTCCATGAGAAAATTCCCAACAAGATGTAATACTCAACAGGAACAGGAGGATGATGGGAAGAGTTAGTAGAATAGAAAACAGAAAGAAAGACAGGACGGAGGGGTGCTAGCAAGCAGGGGCAGTTGCATATATCTTTCACTGAAGGGGAGGGACAGGGACCACAACTGGGCAACTGCTACATAGGGGAAAGGAGGTGAATAACAGTCTGTTTACAGAAGAAAGAGTCCTACAGGAGTTCATAATACATAGGGTGGACAAGGCTATGGGTCCAGATGGCATACATCCCAGGATAGTAAAGGAACTGCAGGTGGAACTATTAGTATCACTGGCTGCCATGTTCAGTGGGTCGCTCAATACAGGAGTGGTTCTGGAGGACAGCTCATGTAATCCCTCTTCAAAAGACTGGAAGCAGGGAGGAGGCAGAAACTACAGGCCAGTCAGCATCACCTCAGTAGAGGATTAAATTATGGATATACTGCTTAAGAAAAGGATTGTGGATCACCTGGAGTCTGGCAGATCATAGGGATTGAGGCAGCATGGATTCATAGCAGGAAGGTCATGTCAAACGAGTTTGACAAATGTTATTTTGACTGGGTGACAAGGAAGCTGGATCAGAGGGAAGCAGTGGCTGTCGCCTACCTCGAAATCAGCAAGGCCTTCAACATTGGTCCACTGAAAAAAACTGGCAAATAAATTGAAAAGCCTAGGAGTGGGCCACTAGGTGGTAAACTGGGTTGGAAACTGGTTGGAAAACAAGAAGCAGATGGTAGTGCAAACAGGATCCAATCCGAGGAATGGGGTAACCAGTGGGGTTCCTCAGAGATCAGTCCTGAGGCCAGTCCTTTTCAATATCTTTATTAGTGACATTGCAGAAGGGCTGGAAGCAAGGTCTGCCTGTTTGCAGATGACACCAAGATCTGTAACAGGGTAGACACTCCAAATAGGGGTGGCAAAAATGAGGAGGGACCTAGAAAATCTGAAAAGAATGATACGAAGTGTGGCAAGTGAGGTTTAATGCAAGGAAGTGCAACATCATGGAACTAGAGCACAGAAACCCTGCAGAGAGCTACAGTATGGGGGGGGGGGAGTGGCTGACAACCACCAAGGAGGAAAGGGATACTGGGATTGAGGTGCTGTGGAGTTAAACTTCATCAGTGAAGTTCATGCAAACTGCCAAAACTCGCACTTCTTGGAATTTGCTGAGTTTTCCGAACACTCCAAAACTTCGATTCATGCAATTTGCATGAAATCTTTGGTGAAATTTGCCTTTTTTTTTTTTTTTTTAAACATGAAACATGAATTTTGCTAGTGGATGGCAAAAATTGCAGGTGAATTTCACACACTGTGGCAAAATCCAAGAAATCTGTGGCTGTCAATTTCATGAAATCGCTCTGCAAATTTCATAAAATCCGAGAATTAACTCAAAGAGCGAATTTCACTGACTTTGCACACCTCTAACGGGGATTATCATCTCAGATGACATAAAAGTGGCCTAGCAGTGTACAAAGACTGTAGGGAGGGCCAGTGGCATGTTGGATGCATAGGAAGGGATATCACTAGCAGAAGGAGTGAGAGGGTGATACCACCATACAAAACACTGGTGAGGCCACACCTGGAGCACTGTATTCAGTTCTGGAGGCCACATCTTTGGAAGGAAATAGACAGGGTGGAGTGATTCAGAGGAGGGCAACAGAGATGGTGCAGGGCTTGCAAAAGAAGACCTATGAGGAGATACTGAAAGATCTTAATATGTACACACTAGAAGACAGGGAAGAGGGGAGATATGATAGAAACCTTCAAATATGTAAAAGGAATAAACAAAGTGCAAGTGGAAGATGTCTCACTATGGAAAGGGTACAGGAATGAGGGGGCACAATATAAGATTGAGGGAGGTATTAGGAGGAATGTGAGGAAGTTATTTTTCACAGAAAGGGTGGTGGATGCATGCAATTGCCTACCCCACGAGGAGGTGGGAGCAAACAGTGGTGAGATTCAAACATGCATAGGATAGGCATAAGGGAACCCTCGGTGGGGGGGAGGAGAAGCTAAGCTGATTACTAAGAAGGGTCATTAGCCACTGTTACAGGTAGGGTACACGGGCAGACTAGATGGGCCAAGCGGTCATTATCTGCCATCAACTTCTATGTTTCTCTGTTTCTAAGTCTACAACAAGAGATGCTGGGTCTCATAAGGTCACCAAAGTCATCAGGTTATTCATGGGCACCTGATTATTGGGAACTACATTTCAAAATGTGTACACACTGTAAGTACTAAGACACCTGCTTGGGTCTCGAAGGAACTGTGAACATGTTTGGGAACAGGTCGGTACCCGAGGATTCTACTGTGTGCATCTGGCAGAGGATCCCCTTAAACCAATATATCACAGACAGTGGGAGAAGGGAACCTGAACTTGGCATTCCGATGCATAGATAGCAGGACTGGAATTACTGCAGAGTGATTTTTATGTTGGCTCACGCTTGCGTGCCACCCAACATATTACAGTAGTAGCAGATTTTGGAGGTACAGTCACTGTGGGAGAATGTAGTGCACACATTAGTAGGTGTGTCCCTCATTCCCCAATACAGCAGCTGCAGGCACCGACACCAGCAACACAAAGCCTGGCCACCAGATCTAAGAAAAGGTCCACTGCAATGATAGCCAAGCTCATCACACACAGGCACCTCCCCTTCCCTGGTGAAGCATTGTACTAAACATGGCAGCAGTGACTGCCGCCACTGCCTACCACAATGCCGACTTCGAGGGTGCCCAGTCCCTGTGTCAGCATGCCCTGACCCAGTTCATCTGCTGACAGGGGAGCCCACTCCCTGTTGGCATAACCCCCCCCATTTGTTGTGTGCATAGGGGGGTGCCCAATCCACCTCAGCTCTTGCACCCCCTTCAGTATGTACCAGCAGGGTGCCCCAATTCCCCGTCGGCTAGCCCCCCCAAACAATCATGTGGCATGCTGAAGCCCACCCAGCAAGCCAAATGCCTCTGTAAAAAAAAAAAAAAGTCCCACAATTTTATTTTTTTTAATAACCTGTAAAGAAGAAAAACGGTCCCTCACGGTCTGTCCTGCTCCCTCCCCCAACCCGTGTCCACCCTCTGTGCACCCTGCCTCCCCACATCCCTTACTTACCTGCAGAGTCCAGCGCGATGATCTTCGTGGACCGGGAACATGTCTGCACTCTGCAAAGCTGACCGCGAGCTAAAGAAATGCCGGTAAGCTGTATAATGGCATAAATAGGGTTTTTTCAACTTTGGTGCATATCTCGGGCATTCTGGGGAATTTTGGCACCAAATTTTCAACATGGGGTTATTGGGGCCCCTCCTCATGAATTCAGTCACTGTCATGGCATTATTTGATCCTGAAAGGTGATTTTGTGGTCACTGTGCGGAATCACCTTTCAGGACAAATTAATGAAATGACAGTGCCACTGTCTATAAGGTGGGCTCTCAAAAAGCCTATGTTACAAATTTGAGTGTTTTACAAGCATGCGTTGTGCAGTTTCCACACATGCTCATAACTTCATGAATTTATATTTTCACTCCAGATTTTCAACATTGGCATTTTTCCACACCTCCTTATGGACAGTACAGCTGTCATTTTACATATCCTGGCCAAAATGTGTTTTTGCATTTCTGGCTCACAATAGCATGGTCGCTGTGCGAAATCAGTTTTTGGGACAGTTTGAGAAAATGACAGTGACACTGTTCATGAGGTGGACTCTCAAAAAGCGTATGTTGCAAATTTGGTGAGAAAAATCAAAAAAATGACTGTTTTTGAAGTGTACATTCTGCAGTTTCCTCGCACACTCATAACTTCGTGAATTTGTAATATTCTCACTCCAGATTTTCAGTATTGGCATTTTTTCACACCTCCGTATGAATAGTACAGCTGTCATTTTACATATCCCGGCCGAAATGTGCTTTTGCACTTCCAGCGCACAATAGCGTGGTTGCTGTGCAAAATCAGTTTTTGGGACAGTGAGAAAATGACTGGCACCCTTCATGAGAAGAGGTCCTAAAATGCATATGTTGAAAATTTGGTGATGAAAGTCCATAAAATGACTGTTACAAGCATGCATTGAGCAGTTTCCATGCACCTTTGTAACTTTGCAAATTTGCAATATTTTCATGGCAGATTCTCAACAGTGACATTCTTTCACACCTCCTTATGAACAGTACAGCTATCATTTTTCACATCCTGCCCAAAATGTGTTTTCGCACCTGTAGCACAGAATGGCATGGTCACTGTGGGAAATCAACTTTTGGGACAGATTAACAAAATCACAGTGCCACTGTTCATGAGGGGAGGCCTCAAAACGCCTATGCTAACAATGTGTCTCTTCAGGGTGGGAGGTTGGTGTCAGTTCAATACTTCACTGCAATTCCTATTATGCATCTCTAACTCCTGCACTACCAATGCCAGCGAGACAACTTTCGGCATTGACAAATGCTTGTTTAACTTATGGGCACTGGAATCAGGACTATACCAGGATGCAGACTGTGGACCAATTAATGAGTCACAAGTACCCGTAAATGATCTGGCTTAGTTGCCTCTTATTTTGTGTGTACGTCACTAGGGCATAACCCAGTTAAAAATAACATGCCCCTGATTTACAGGTTAAGTTTGAATACACCCAGATTTTGTCAAATGCATAGCTTGCATAGTTTCATCTGCATAACTGCTTCTGAGGGTTTCTTGCCATATGGGACTGCTAACTGGGAGTCAAAGGAATGGAGGAGTGTGGGTACTGTTTTGCACTTTGCTCTCAGAAGAGACGTGACGTGATAAGGGATAGACAGCTTAAGGATTGCCCCTAATGAACAAGTCCATTCCTCAGTTTCATTGAGCTGGCAACAAAATGAACCCCCTTACTCTTGTCATTTGAGGAATTTGGTTACATAATGCTTCAAAAGGCAAACAAATAACATAACCACTTGTTTTATTTAATAAAAGTGAAAGACTTCTCTTAAAGGTTTTCTCAGTTGTACAGTTTGTCTGGCAACCCAACTCCATGTGTGCCCAGTTGAATGGGGGAGGTGTACATGGAAATCTCTTCACAAAAATGTTTAAAATAACTTACATTTTTGGGGGGGGGGTGATGTTAAGCTAAACCAGCTATAAGTCACCAAATTGCAGTGTCAGTGGGTCAGTAGGTAGCACACTCACCTCTGAGGCCAGGAGATCAGAAGACTGTGGGTTCATTTCCCACATCTGGCACTTGGGTTAATATCCCAGTACTGACACTGTAGTGCAGCATGAGAGGGGTGCTGCACTTCTGAGGTGCCGTCTTTCAGATGAGACATTAAACTGAGGTTCCATCTGCCTGGATTGGTGGTAGTTCAGGTGGATGTTAAAGATCCCATGGCACTTATCGAAAAAGAGTAGGGGGAATTTTGGTGTCCTGGCCAAATTTACCTCATTCACTAAAAATACCACCAACAGCTTAATCTGGTTCAAGGTCAGTTGGCATTCAACTGTACCCCCCCCCCCCCGGGTAGTGCCTGAAAACAGGCAGGATTTATCTAGTGCACTTACCCAGTCAACAAAAACTAAAATAAAATTCTAAAATTCCAACAGGTCCTGGAACAGCTCAGAAGTAGTAACATTGTTGAATGTAAGCTATAATTTTGCATCCCACATAGGAGTAGCTTCTCAAATAATATGTCATAAACCTATACCAACGTACATCTTCTGAAGTGTATGACAAGGGAGCCAAGACAGACATTTGGGGTACACCACATTGAATATCAAACAGACAGGTAAAATTTTAATAAGGCCAGGACACATTAATATATAGAAAATGTAGTATATCAGAACTGCTGTAGGCAGATCAACAATCATCAAGGTACTCCAAAAGTTCAAAAAGTACCATATGCTCCACACTATGACTTATTGAATAGAGGCCTAAGAACAGACTGTGACAGCATCTATTAGTGGTAGAACAAGCATAATCATTGAATAAGCATTATATAACAACATCAATGATGTTGCTAAAACAACAAAAAGTTAAAATATTAGCAGTGCTGTGGGACATGATTTTATTCCAGATTGGGTGTGGAAGCAGGGTACAAACCTTATTGCACCATGGGTCTGCAAGGTATACTTCCAACTTCCTGTGGCTCACTGTCCTGACACTTACTTGCCCAAGCACTGCTGCCAGACAGCTACACTGTCCCGACTGGTGTAGTACCGACATCTCTATGCCCGAAGGGGAGGAAGCGGATATTGTCGGACTGCTACCTTACCCCTGTGAATGCACTACAAGGTAATGCAGGATGTAGAAGCTGGCCAAGCTGTCCTGTGGCATGGAGGCTAAGGCACTGGCAGCTTTGATAGCATGCACTAGTAGACCCAGGTTCTTTTTCCAACCTGGCTAGATCTTAGTCCTCGACTTCCCCCTGTAACTAATTTTATTTTTTACTCTGGGGTCTGCTCCCCCTTGGAGTTTATTATATTAGTTACATTGGGTGGAACCCCCCACATGGAGAGTGTGGTGGGGACAGCACCCCCAAATTGTCTTTTTTGTTACATTTGGTGTTCCCGACATTACATCAGGCAGGTGGTGCTGTTGGGTGGCTGCATTCCAGGACTGTTTGCTCAGCATCTCGAGTGACAGGATATCGAATTTCAGTCTATCATAATATCACCATATGCAATACCAATAGTAAATCCATGATAACAGAAAAAATGCCTCAGTAATAGAAACAAGCAAGAGTGAAAATGTTTCAAACTCAAAAGTCCTTAACAAAGGTTTCTGACATTTCTCTTGAGTGGGTAATAAGTGCAATTTGTGAAGGGTTTGTAATAACTTGGATTGCTGCATATGCGCCATGCATAATTGAGAAACAAATGGATTCCTTGAGGGGCAGCTACACTATGCTGTGAGATGTAAAGCTTTTAGAAATGTTATGAAAAATTGGTTTAAGGGAAAATTAGTACATACTTGTGCAGTACATTACAGTAAAATGTCTGCCCTAATAGCCCATAATACTGTGATTAAAAAGATTACAAGGTGCAGGATTCTAAAATGTATAGTGAGATGGGTCAGAGATTTTCTACAGGTCTAAACCAAATGGATAGATTTAGAAAGAAAAAAAACCTGTTGCCTGATTTTTTCCTATGTGGAGGTCTCCCTCAAGGTACCAGGTTGGGACTTTTATTATTCTTGTTGATGATAAATCTAAAAAACATATATGAATGTATTTGAAAGAACTAATAACATTGAAGGTGGACAAAGCAATGGGGCCTGATGGGATTCACCCAAGAATTCTAAAAGAACTAAGGGTAGAACTAGCGACACCGCTGACTACTCTCTAACAAATCATGGGAGGATGGGGTGGTACCCAAGGACTGGAGGAGGGCAGATGTGATTCCTCTTCACAAAAGTGGGAGCAGGACAGAGGCAGGAAACTACAGACCAGTTAGTTTGACCTCAGTGATAGGGAAAATGATGGAATCACTTCTGAAGGAAAGAATTGAGTACCTAGAGGCCAGTGGGGCACAGGACCCAAGGCAGCATGGATTCACGATGGGAAGGTCGTGTCAGACGAATCTAATAGATTTCTTTGACTGGGTGACCAAAGTAGTAGACCAGAGAGGGGCTGTGGACATGGCCTACCTAGATTTTAGCAAGGCATTTGATACAGTTCCATACAAAAGATTAATACACAAGATAGCCAGCCTTGGAGTGGGTCCGAAGGTGGTAGCCTGGATAAAAAATTGGCTAGACAACAGGACGCAAAGGATAGTAGTAAATGGAGTACACAGTGAAGAAAGGAGGGTTACTAGCGGGGTACCACAGGGTTCAGTACTGGGACCGGTCCTTTTTAATGTCTTTATACATGACATTGCAGAGGAACTGGAAGGAAAAGTATGTCTCTTTGCAGATGACACAAAGATCTGCAACAGGGTTGATACACAAGATGGAGTAGAAAGGATGAGAAGGGACTTGGCAAGGTTGGAGGAATGGTCAAATGTATGGCAGCTCAGATTCAATGCAAAGAAGTGCAAGGTAATGCACATGGGAAACAAAAACCCAGGCCAAGCATACACAATGGGGGGTGAGATACTGACAACAGTTAAAATAGAAAGGGACCTGGGGGTAATTATATCAGATGACCTAAAGGTGGGCAAGCAATGTGAGAAGGCAGTAAGGAAGGCTGGGGGGATACTGGGATGCATAGAAAGAGGCATCAATAGTAGAAAACAGGAAGTTGTTATCCCTCTGTACAGACAGTTGGTGAGACCCCATCTGGAGCACTGTGTGCAGTTCTGGAGACCCCATCTCCACAAAGACAGACAAAGTGGAGGCTGTCCAGAGGGCGGCAACCAAAATGGTGCAGGGTCTGCACCAGAAGACATATGAAGAAAGACTAAAGGAGCTTAATATGTATACCCTTGAGGAAAGAAGGGAGATAGGGGACATGATAGAAACTTTCAAGTACCTCAAGGGAATTAAAGTTCAAGAGGGTAGCATATTCCAGAAAAAGAGATGTGCAAGAACAAGGATGCACAATTTGAAGATAGAGGGGGACGGCTCAGAGGTAATGTGAGGAAGTATTTTTTCACTGAGAGGGTTGTGGATGCATGGAACAGCCTTCCTGAGGAGGTCGTGGAGTCAAGAACAGTGGGGGACTTCAAGAATGCATGGGACAGGCATAAGGCAATCCTAGTAGGGAGTAGGAGGAAGTAAGCGGTTGGTTAACTAGAATCTGCAGCTTATCAGTTAGGTAGGAAAATGGGTAGACTAGGTGGGCCAAGCAGTCCTTATCTGCTGTCAAATTTTATGTTTCGATGTTTCAAATGTTTGAATAATACAACCGTTGATATTTTTGAATGTGAGGGAGATAGCAAAATGCAACATTAAGATTTCAAAAGCATAGAAAAATGGTCAGAAACTAACTTCATGAAAATAACTTGTCAGTAAAATTATTGGACGGTTAATACATGTTAAAATTTCCAATCATCTTAAAATTTCCAATTGTACTGACATTTCCCAGCATGGCTCTATTACTGGTAGGTCATGTCAAACAAACCTTAGTTTTTTTCGAATCTGTTAGTGAGGCCATACATAAGGGCCTTCCAGTGGACATCATATTCTTGGATTTTGAAAAAACATTCAACACTGTTTCCCATAAAATGTTGATCAAACAACTTTATAATATAAATTTGGACATGCACTTCAGTGGATATCAGCATGGTTATGCAACAGACATCAAAGGGTGGTTGTACGAGGGCATAAATCCAACTGGAGCCCTGTCACCAGTGGAGTACTGCAGGGATCTGTTCTTGAGCCTTTACTTTTTAATGTATTGATAGCAAAAATGCAAACAACAAAAGAAGTTTGGATAAATAAATATGCAGATTGCAAATTTGGCTGTATTGTGAACACTACTGCATCTGCAAACACTCTCCAAGATAATTTAAATAAATTAACATCATGGGCAGTAAACAATATAATGAAATTTAACCCAGCAAAGTGTAAGGTAATGCATATGGGGAACAATAATAAGACACCCATATTTTATTCAAAATGTGAAATTAACAATCACTTCAGAGGAAAGATATTTAGGTATAACTAACTGATAACCTAAAATTTACACCCATACCAATAAAACTGTTAAATAATGTCACAAGATTATAGGTTGTATATTGAAACATATCAAAAGTAGGGAATCATCAGTCATCTTGCCCCATACACAAGCCTGGTTCGTCCACATTTGGACTATTTTGTTTCATTTTGTGCTCCAACTTCCATTGGCTATTTAACATGACAGAAAGAGTTCAACAAAGAATAACTAAAAGGATTGTTAATATGTCCAAACTCGATTATGGTTCTAGATTAAAATCTTTAGAGCTTTACTCTTTGAAGTATAGAATACTAAGAGGTGACTTAATCTGTACTTACAATGCATACAATAACGATTACTTGTTAAACACAATAGGTTTGGAAAAGTTTTCAATAAGTAATCCCACTAGATCCCACAATTCAAAACTAAAATCATCCTTATGTAAAACCAATAAATGATCCAGATTTTTTACACAGAGAATTCCTCCAATCTGGAATACATTGCCTAGTGATATTATAAACAGCGAAAACACAGAAGAATTTAAGAGAAACCTTGATAAATATATGGGTGACAAGAAATTTCCCTTCCACTGCTAATTTAACTGGTGGCAAGTTCATAAATGGGCATGTGCCTTCTGAACTTTATCAATCTATGAATCTATGAATAAACCCTGAGAAAACGAAGGAAATTTAATTTGGGGGAAAAAAAAAAAACAGGTGGGTGTACCTTTATTGTTTTTGGTACCAATTGAAGTTGTAAATCAAGTAAAGATTTTGGGACCAATATTTCAAAATGATTATAAATAGAAGTAAACAACATGACTGAGAAGGCCAACACAAGGTTACATTTCCTGGATCTGTTAAGCAAAGCCGGGGTGAGCCACCAAGACTTACTGTATTGCTATGGTACAGTGATAAGACCAATATTTGAATATGAAGCCCTGGCATGGCATGTTAGTTTAAATATTAAAGATGGAAAAATATGGAATATGTCCAGAAAAATTTGTTTTGAACTTCTAGTAGCAGTTTGCATGGATCATGTTGGAAATAGGCAGAAGACTTGCTTTTTTCTGTCCCACTTCCATAAAGAAAGATTGGTTTAATGTTAGGGTTGGCATGAGAAGTACCTATTCTTTGAAAGTAATGCTGTTGATTATTGGAATAAAACAAGAAATGAAATGCCTATGAAAATGGACTATAGAAATTGGATTATATTGCATTGTGTTATGTCTTATCCTGTTTTACAAGTGTGAGTATGGATCTGGGGATAGATTTTCAAAGCTATCAGAACTCCCATAGCCATGGGGAAAAAACTGGCATAAGTGGGTCTCCACTTGAGTAGCAACAGTTTTTCATGCAGCTATGGTATTTTCAAAAAAAGGAGCCAGTTTGCAACTGGTTCCATGATTAATAGTAGTTTTCAGCCATAAGTTTGGTACAACTAAGAGGAAAAGTTATATACTACTTTACTGATATAGTAATTTTAACAAAAACTTGGTTAAACGCTAAAATACCTGGGGCAGGATTTTCAATGAGAGCCCCAAATCCCGCAGCTCCAGGAAAAAGGCCTGCAGCACTGCGGAAATGCAGTTGCATGATAGTCTTAATGAAAATTCCACACTTGAGGGAATTCCACAAAAAGTCCCAGAGTCACAGAATTCTAGCAGCTGCGGGAATTTCACAAGTGCTGCAAATCCGCAGCTGTGGAAATGGCTGAAGAGTCACAGCAATAGTATAACCAAGTAGCTGAAGCAGCAGACATTAACATTGCTACCATAGTATGAGGCTGACAGCACCCACAAAGAGACCAGTAACTAGTACCTCAACTGGGACCATTGCAGCACCACAGGTACCAGAAATACTATGGCACCAAGGTAGCCACCTATTAACGCTGGTCATCTCTCCCTTGGGCATTTCTGTTGCCTGCAGAGGTAGCACTCATTGCAGGCTGGTGTCAGGATCTACTGCCTGTGGGGCTCAGTCATGGGCAGCACTAGGTCTGGTGGTTGTTGCCTATTGCCATATCATGGCAATGTGGCTTTTGTTGCTTTAACATCAGCCACTGCTTTACTGTCTGGGATGCTATTACCTGTGCCTCATTTCCACCTTAATTGATTTCAATTGTTGGGGCACTGCTGCAGTTTGTTGAGGGAGAGTTGCACCTCATTCCATTGTGTGTGACATTTTTTCCACAACAGAGGAGAAACACTGGCTGAGAATAGCCTTTCAGAGTCTGTGCCTTACTTATCTCACACCTTTTTTCCTCAGGGACATCCGCAGCTGCACTTTTTTCCACAGTCCGTAGTGTTTTATTGCTGCAGAGGGTTTTGTAAATAGCATTTAGAGCAACACCCCTTTTTTTCTATAGCTATGGCAGTTTTGGGAACTTAGGGAAGATTGTGTAGCTTCTGAAAGCTTTGTGAATCCAGCCACTGATCACGCCATTAATATCCCAGGTTATTCCATAATCAGGCAGGACAGGAATGTCATGGGTGCTGGAGTAGCCATGTATATCCTGTTCTCACTTCAGTTCTCAACCATTCTCTCATCCTCATTACCCTCTGTCTACAGAGCAATTGTAGTAAACATTACCTTGCATTTTTCCTCCCCTATCTTCATAGCTGGCATCTATTGTTGACCTGGCTCCAAGGCATCAGATACTTTGGATCTGATTACCTCCATAACCTCCCTCTTACATAAAACTAGCAATACATCCTGGGTGATGTAAACCAAAACTGGCTATTACCAACAACTGCCAAGACACAAAATGACATCAAGTCCCTCAGTCTCTCCCAACTCATCCTGGAACCCACCCACCTAAATCATAAAACTCTTAAGCACTCCCTGGTAGACTGTACTCTCACCCCGACTGAGTCATTAAATCAGGCATCTTCTCGTATGCTCTCCGTGATCATCACCCAATCTTCATAGTCAGGAAAGTCCATAGACCTAAACTGCCTCACACAATTCTGCAACTCCACTCCTTCAGCTCCATGGACCTTAATCCCCTTCTTAATGAACTGGCCAGCTCAGACTGGTCCCCTATTGCCTTTGTCCCTTCCATTGATCAAGCCCTTGCTTACTTTAAGGATAAATGTCTAACTACATGGAGCTCCTATGTTCCATTCAAATGCACTAGAGCTTATGGCAACAGTCATCCCTGAGTTACTGACCTGTCTCAGGGAACGGGACAAAGCCAAGAGGAAACATAAGGCCTCTCAGCTTCCCCTAGACCATGCTAGGTATCGCATGTTAAGAAATGTCTGCACAAAAGCTACTAGACTTGCCAAGTATGAATATTTTAAATCTTTTCTCAAAAGCATCAATTCCTTCTCCAAATTCTGAAAAGTGGTCCACACCTTATTCTCCCCCTTCACATCTGCCTCCCCCGTGCTTAAAATAAACAACTCATTGGTCTCCAAACCATGTGCAGTGGCTCAAGAGTTTAACTCCCAATATACCTCCTGCACTGCAGCACTTCTAAGCTTACTCTCCTGTAACCTCCCGCTTCCTCATCATCCCACACCCAGTACTCAACCCCTCCATGCCCATCCTTCCTTCTCATTTTCTGCAGTCTCCTCAGAAGAAATACTAATGGCCCTTCTCTCCTAATCCTTCCAAAGGCTCATCGCCGGATGAACTTGACCCTAAATTACTCTAACTTTCAGCTTCTGCTATAGCTTACCATCTCTCTTTGATCTTAAGTCTTTCCTTCTCTTCCTTATCTGTCCCTTCATCCTGGAAACATGCAGTGGTCCTCCCTCTCCCAAAGGGTGGTGACCACTCCTCCCCAACAAATTTTCACCCAATCTCCCTACTCCCTGCCCTTGCTCAACTCCAAGAACATCTGGTCCTCTCATCCTCCTTTCTCTATGACTCTTCCTTTTTTAACCCCATTCCAATCTGGTTTTCAGAAGAACCACTCCAATACCACCTCCTTACTCAGGTTCACTGACTCCATCCTCACTGGGATGGATAATGGCCTCATTACCTCTGCCAGTTTTGTTGACCTCACCAAGGCATTCAACAGTCTCCCATTCCCTACTTCTTGACTCCATTATGACTGGCTGGGCTGTCTATGTCTGCCCAAAACTGGTTTAGAGCTCATTTATCAGGCAGAACACAATCAGTCAAGATCCAGGGTACAGTTTCTCCCCCCCCCATTTCCACTGGAGTCCCAAAGGGCTCAATTCTTGGACCCATTCTCTTCATCTTCCTAAATGACTTGCCCTCAGTATGCTACCCCTACACCTCTATCCACATGTATGCCAACAACACAGTCCTGTTCTCATCTGGCAAATGCCCTGCTGATGTTGCAACCACCATTCAGCTTGACTTCCACCAGGATCAGTTATGGTTTACCTCGCATCAACTATTCCTAAATGCCAAAAAGACTGTCTCCATGACCTTCGGCACTAGAGAGAGACTCTCTAGGCTGCACCCTTTAGCATCTTTCCATACCGTTGATGGGACAATATTGGAGGACATCTCCTCATTCAGATACCTTGGCATTTGTTTGGACCAACACCTCAACATCTCTGGCCAAATCCTGAAACAATTGCATGCTAAGTTTGTTGCCGTATTCAGGAACCATAGTTGCATCCCTCCTACAGAACAGCATTAACTAGTCCAGAAGATGATCCTCCTCATTTTTGACTATTGTGATGTAGTCTATGGTGCCACTCCCAAATCCTCCCTAACCAGATTGGAGACACTAACTCCTTCTGTCGATTTGCCCTTGATGCTCCATCACGCTCTCATCACTGTAACCTCTTCCACACCATTTCTCTTCCCCCCCCACTTGCCAACAGACACCTCACTCATTGTGCCAAACTCAGTTCTAAATTTTGGTTAGGAGAACTTCCCTCCTACCTCTCATGCTCACTCTCTTTCCCACCCCATCCCTCCTACTCAGTCAGATCCTCTGACACTCGCACTTTGTTGGTCCTATGTTGTACCACTCTCATTGGTCAGTAAGGCTTTCCCATTATTTCCTGCAACTCTGGAACCCCCCCAACAAATACAGCACCACACCTCCACCCACTCCCTTGCCTCTGCCTTACATAACTTTCTCTCATTAACATCTACTGCTTTAACCCTCCTTAACTGTCCTCCTATGCCTCTGCTCCTCTCCATGACTCACATCACCAATTAAACCTTTCACCCCCCAGCCTACATCTCAGCACACGCAGCTCTCCCTTCACTGTTAAGTACTATGTTCCTCAGATATGACACTTGTAATTAAATGCATATTTCACTGGTATGATATATTTAACCACAGCCGTGGTTCTCTGATGAACCCAATCTTCCAGACTGCCATCCGCAGTTCAGGTCTGAAGCCACCAGCCCCTCACAGAAACTCAAGTTAGTCAGAGCCACAGCCATGGTTCTCTGATGAATCAGACCTGCCAGATGGCCATCCAGCATCCGCAGTCCAGGTCTGAAGCCACCAGTCCCTCACAGAAGCTCAGGTTGAGCCACAGACATGGTTCTCTGATGAACCCGACCTGCCAGACTGCCATCTGCAGTCCAGGTCTGAAGCCAACAGCCCCTCACAGAAGCTCAGGTTAGTCTGAGAGCCACAACCATGGTTCTCTGATGAACTCAGACTGCCATCCGCAGTCCAGGTCTGAAGCCACCAACCCCTTACAGAAGCTCAGGATAGTCTGAGTGCCACAGCCTTGGTTCTCTGATGAATCCAACCTGCCAGACTGCCATCCACAGTCCAGATCTGGAGTCACCAGCCCGTCACTGATGCTCAGGTACAGACTCGCACCCGGGAACTCATTACCTCCAGGAAGGGAGCCCTAGCTGCCTGATTTTTCTTATTTAACAAGAGGACAGTTGTTTCTGGGTTTAAATCCAGCATCTGTTACTGCTGTGACCCATTGGCTGCAGTTTAGCCTCAGGAGCGCTCCATATAGCTCTGCACTATTAATGCTAGAATGATATTTTATTGGATTTTGATTTCTGTTAGTACTGTCTTGCTAGCATTTTAGAGTTTCAAGTTTGCTGATTTAATCTTAGTGCCTGTAGAGTGTTTCCCTCCTAAGACCCAGTAGTGATTTCAGCTCAGGTCTTGCACCCCCCTTCTCCTTTTTACTCTGGTATTGTGTTTTAAATAGCCCTGTTCTTGCTCTCTCAGACCTTCTGGCATCTTGCCTAACATTTTGGGTGTGCACCACCCCCCAGTTTAAGCCATTTTGCATTACTTTTTAGTTCCACAAGCAGCCCCACTCCCCTGCCTCTCTCACTTAATTTCTCTGTCCTTCTCTTTTCAGGTTAGTCCAAGAGCCACAGCCATGGTTCTCTGATGAACCCAACCTGCCAGACTGCCACCCGCAGTCTAGGTCTGAAGCCACCAGCCCCTCACAGAAGCTCAGGTACAGACTCACACCCAGGGACTCTTTACCTCCAGGAAGGGAGCCCTAGCTACCTGATTTTTTGGCCCGCACACCCACTCCTACCCCTGGTCCTGTCTAAATACACTTAAACCCCACCTCAGCTTAATAGCTCACTCCTACAGGTTTCTGCTAGCCAGTTACTCAAGCTTTGAGTGACAGCATCACTGTCTCTTGCAAAGCAGTTTCCCTATCTAGTGTAACTCCTCTTTCTAGCCCTCTCTAAAAATCACCAGGTACAGTGGTTAACTGTACAGCTTCTCTGGCACCAGTGTGTCTGGCTTGATGACTGAATCAAGCTGCCATGTCCCCTATCAAAGGATGCTATCTACTTCTGCTTCTTGCTACCTGGCTTGGTACAGCTGGCACTAGATGCCAAGCTGGGCCACTGCTACCCCCTCTGAACCACTACTGGGTAGTGCATTGCTGTCAAATGCACCTTCAGAGACTGCTTCACTTGGCTGTGGGCAGCGACTCACTCTGCCTTACCCTACAAACATGGGTGGCCACATGCCCTCCCTCACATAGGGGTAGTAATGGTTAGCTATACCCCAGTAATTAAGCCAGTGTCCAACCATCTGAATCATCTGAAGCCTCAGCCATGGCAGGTATGAGCCAAATTTAGCATAAACCTGTCTTCCAGAAAGGTCATCTTTATGCTCCTGCTCCTCTCTGGCAACATTCACTTGAACCCAGGCCCACTCACTTCAATGGGCCCTCGCGTTCATAAGGTTAAAGGCCTAAAAATAGCCTCACTGAACATCTGTAGTTTGACCACAAAATTTGACCACCTACTGACATGGATGGCCCTCCATACCCCTGACATCCTATGCCTAACTGAGACCTGGTTGACCAGTAGGATTAAAGATAGTGAAGTTGCCCTCAAAGGCTTCCAAGCATACAGGATTGACAGAATAGGAGTTTACTTCCTGCCTTCCAACTAGCAGGTGCTCTGCAGCAGAGCTCTGTCACCATGTGGCAGGGCTGAAAGACTGATTTCCGGTTCCGGTACGTCTGGCTGAGCAAACGAACAGAGTAGCTCCCATCTAGCTGTGCAAAAAGGGTGATTTACTGCAAAAAAAAAAAAAAAAACTAATTCTTAGCATTCAGCAGGTAAAATATTTTAAGACGTAGCCAAATTAAGACAAAATATGGCAAAACAGAACCAGAATCTATTTCAACCAATTGCTTATATGTTGGAGGGAGACAACCACATGTCTGATGATGGCGAAGAACATAACAGACAGTCTTCAGCCACAGACCAAAAGAAATCTACCTCTTCTACTAGATCTAACAGCTGTATAAAAAAACAATCAGAAACCAATTCTGATGCAATTTTACAAGCGATCTCTGACTTTAGGGGCGAGGTTCAAGAATCGCTGCTGCACCTAAAAACGGAGTTGAGTACTCTCCGAAATTGAATGACCGAGGTGGACCACCAGATCACCTTAAATGCTACCAGACTACATGATTTAGAAGAAACAATGAGAACCATCACTGCAGAACAACTGGCAATTTTCATCCGCCAGGAAGATGCCGAAAATCACGGCAGAAGATGAAACATAAGAATATTTGGCCTACCAGAAAATGAGGAGGGAAATGATCCTAGGGCCTTTGTGGATTATCTTCTGAGGTTGCTGCTTGAACTAGACCCAAGACCTTCACCTGGATAGTGAAAGGGCCCACAGGCCACTTGGCCAGAAGCCTTCACATCCAGAGACAAAGCCTCATTCCTTTGTGATTAGATTTTTTAGTTACCAAACAAAAGAAATCTTATTAAGGAAGGCCTGGAAGAAGGGGAGAGTAATGTGGGTCCAACAAAGGTTGCTGTTTGACAATGATTACATTCTGGTGACCCAGAAACAAAGGAGTCCCCTCTTTCCTACACTACAAGCCCAGAAGATTAGTTTTGGCACCCCATAAACTGCAAAACTAACTGTATTCCTTACATCTGGCCAACACACTTACAACTTTGCCACCAAAGCTATAACTGATCTTTTGAAGAGGGAAGTGATTAATGAAAAAACTGCAGACAGTCAAATCACACACAGGCCAAATTAATCAAGGGGCACAGAAAGGAACTCAAGCAGCACGACTCCAGATGAAAGACATTTTACAGTGACTCCAGCAGTTTAGGAATCCAACATTGCCTACCTGAATAATACCAGAAGCCGAGTAATTGTTCCTTTCTTTTGGTTGTGGCTTAAGGAGGTTCCCCAGGAGATTGTAATGGGGGAAGGGGCGGTGAGTCAGTGGGGGTCTGAGGGCATCCGGCTGAGGTTGTCTTTAAGAGGCCCAGACAACAATACTTTAACTACATTCTTAACTTCTTTATTTGGCTAATTGCTCTGGGTTGTAATAATTGGCCGCATATAGCTCCTAGATGGCGGCGATCTTCTCAAGTTAAGGAGCTAAAATAAGGAGACCATTGCCCTCTTCCTGGCATCTCCATCCTGACCCCCCCTCCTCGGCAGGCCCTTCCTTTCCCCCAGAGCCACCTGACTTAAGCTGGTCATGATTGATTCTGGGAGATTCTGCCCAACTTGATAAGCAAATCAGGGTAATAGTGTCCTGAAAGGAGGGAAAAATCCTGAATAATAAGAACGAACTAAATAAAATTGCTGCACATATGAACTGCAAGGTTTTTATTCCCTCTTACGTAGCAATGGGAAACTGAATAGCAAGGCCAGGACAATTTGGAGTGTAGCAGCTTCAATTATTATTTAAGACTCATGCTGACTGAGCAACGTTCCGTTATATACAATACTTAATTGTTGGTATATTTAGTATAATGTAAGGCAGGGGTTCTACAGCCTACTCCCTGCTGATATGATGCTTAGGATTTTAGGAGCAAGAAAGCAAAATTAAGAAGGGCGTATAACTTCAATGAAAGGGGTGATCAGGTTGTAATTTTATGGCTATCCACAAGAGGTTGCTTCCTTCTTTTTAAGGTTAATGAGCAAAAGAAAAAGCTATGAAACTTTGGTTGGAGGGTCCACGGTGAGACGGATTCAGTTCCATGGCGGGCTGGAATGTCCGCAGTTTTAGGGCAGTTTTTAGTGGGTCAGCTGCAGCTCTTTGGACCTGTATGGCAGCAGATGGGGTCGGAGAAAAGAATAAGACTAAATAAAGGGCCATCCTACTTTTATAAATATACCACGCAGGGTTATTTGGAGGAGTGGATTTAATTTTGGACTATGGAACCTGATAGTTGGGGAATTTGTTAAATTATAGAATTGATCTACTTCAAATGAAATGTTGGGGGAATATAGAGATATAGTTTAAAAGATTAGATAATGAATGAAACCTAAAATGGGCTGCAATTCAGACATTGCTCACTAGACGTTGTCTTCCCTCTTTCTTAAGGCAAAAGAGTAAAATAAAGCCATATAATTAGTTCATTGGATGGGAAGCTTCTCAGATAAGGCATGCAAATGTCACCAGACACACTGGTACCTTCACAGAATGGACTTAATTCCATTCTACTTGGGGCTATAGTGCTCATTCTGGGTACTACCCTTGCCCAGATGGGTTATAACACTCCAAACTCCTCTCCTGCTTCGAATGAAGACAAGGACAGGAAATTTCAGGGGGAGCTCCTGTTCAGCACCTCCCAAATGGGAGTTATTTTGTACAAAGTTCTTTTTAAAGTTAACAGGTTTAAGTAGAACTATAATATACCAATAGTTCAGTTATGTTACTTTAAGGGAGACAATAGAACTGGGGGGGGAGGGGCATTCTGGCTCCCAGTTACCAATCATATGCTGAACAACCTATTCATAAGTTGGTTAATTCAATGGATATGTGATATGGCAAATTGGAATACTTTAAGAAAAAACATGCTTAATAAAGTATGATTGGAAGGTTGGATACCACATAGGGGAGAGGGGTTGGAGAAGGGATAAAAAATATACGAATCAAGAGTTTATCCAGAATAAAAGATGTTTAATACTATACTACATATATACAGGACAGTTAAATTTATACTTTGGTTTATGGACAGCTGACCCTTGCAAGGAAATAGTCTGGAAAATACAAATCTTCTACCACCTAGAGGAAGGGAAAAAACAGACAGTTAAGTTCCAAAGAAATAAAGATGTCAGTTGACCCAATCAAGATTATTTCAACTCTGTTGCAGATTTTTGTGTTATTTGCAAAGAGACATACCTTTCCTTCCAGGTGCTCTCCAATGTCACTTAAAGACATTAAAGAGGACCGGTCCCAGTACTAAACCCTGTGGTACTCCGCTAGTTACCCTCCTTTCTTCACTCTGGACTCTGTTTACTATTACCTTTTGTGTCCTGTTGTCCAGCCATTTTTTTTTACCCAGGCTACCACCTTGGGAAACACTCCAAAGCTGGCTAACTTGTATATTAATCTTGTGCGTGAGACTGTGTCAAATGCCTTGTTAAAATCTAGGTAGGCCATATCCACAGCCCCTCCCCAGTCCACTACTCTGGTCACCCAGTCAAAGAAATCTATTAGGTTTGTCTGACATGACCTTCCTGCTGTGAAACCATGTTGCATTGGAACCTGTGTCCCACTGGACTCTAGGTAATGAACAATTCCTTCCTTCAGAAGTGATTCCATAATTTTCCCTACCACTGAAGCCAAACTAACTGGTCTGGAGTTTCCTGCCTCTGCCCTGCTCCCACTTTTGTGAAATGGAATCACATTTGCCCTCCTCCAGTCCTCAGGCACCATCCCATCCTACCATGATTTGTTAAACAGAGTAGTTAATGGTGTTACTAGTTCTACCCTTAGTTCTTTTAGAATTCTTGGGTGAATCCCATCAGGCCCCCATTGCCTTGTCCACCCTCAGTTTCAATAGTTCTTTCAAAACTCTTACTTCTGTGAATGGACTGGTATTGACCCCCCATTCAGAGTTTATCTCTTGTTTGGTACAGGTACCTCCCCCTCCTCTTCCATTGTGAATACTGAGCAGAAATATTCATTTAGTATCCCTGCTTTTCCACTGTCACCCTCTGCCCACATTCCATCCCCATTATCAAGTCTCTGTATCTCTCCTTTGGTCTTTCTTTGCTCCCTAATGTACCTATAAAAGGTTTCATCCCCCTTCTTAAAGTTGGTTATCTTTTCCTCAGTTTGTGCCTTTGCTATTCTGACTGCCTTTCCTGCCTTCTTATGCTTTAACTGGTAAAATTCTCTGTCCTGCTCCTTCAGTGTTTCCTTATTTTTCCTGAATGCTATCCTTTTCTCCTTAACTGTTCCGGCCACCTCTTTTGAGAACCATAGTGTTTTTTTTCCTTCATTTTGTTTTGTTGATTTACTTCACACAAAGGCTTGTTGCCTCTGTGATGGCTGTTTTGATTATTCCCCATTGTTCCTCCTCCTTGCCCATTTGCTAGTGCTTTTCTAAGGCACTCTCATTTTCCCCAAAGTCAGCCTTCCTACAGTCCAATACTTTTGTTTTTGTATGGCTTGACTCTATGGCTGTGTTTATTGTGAACCACACTATTTGGTGGTCACTTGTTCCCAGATGGCTACCAACTTCTAAATCTGAGATCCTTTCTCCTTCCCCACTTGAGAGTACCAGGTCTAAGATTGCTCCCTCCCAAGTGGGTTCCAACACTAGCTGTCTGAGGCATGCCCCCTGTAGGGCATCAGGAATGACCCTGCTCTTGGATGTGCCTGCAGCAAAGGTACTCTAGTTATCATCTGGCATATTCAGGTCCCCCATCAACAATATCTCCCCTTTTTCTGCAATTTTAAAGATGAGTTCTATCATTTCCTTTTCCAGTTCCTCCCCCTGAGATGGGGGTCTGTACACATCCCCCATACAGATTGTGGTTCTATTTCCTGTCTCCAGGGTGGCCCATAGTGACTCATCAGCTTCCTGTTTACTCTTTAGTTCTATTGCTTTAATCCCTTCCCTCATATAATGAGCTACTCCTCCTCATTTTTTACCCACCCTGTCCCTCCTGTAGACTGTGTATCCTAGTATGTTGACATCCCAGTCATGGTTCTCTGTGTACCATGTTTGCACTTATAATATGCAGGACCATTTTCTATCTCCTTGAAATTTACTAAATTTTGGGATTAGATCTTAACATTCTTAGCTGTTTGATTCCTTTTGTGATAAAATAGTTCCTCTACCTGCATTAAAATATTATTTTTGGTTTTTCACATAGGGATTTTTGTGGCACTGTGGGCTCTGTAGATGGTAGTTTGCAGCTGGTTGTGAGGGTACCCCCGCACACACTTCCCATTGTCTCTTTTACTCTGTTTATTCATTTGGTAATATTGCTTGCTTATTGTTTAACTTTGCAGTGAAAACACTGTGGTAGACTACGGGAATGGCAAGAGCTACTGTTGTGAGGGAGTGCCACTTCGATGTTGGTATTTGTTAATGAATTAAGTAATTTAAATGCAGCCCTTGCTCCCTCTGCTTCATTTCCTTTGGTTTCTTTTACCTCTGTGAGAAGGTTGTCATGGAGAAGGATGGTGCTCGGATCGGGCACAGTAGTGAGAAGGAAGCATGAAGTGGAGATTGCAGGCACATTGTCTGGTGAAGGAGTTACTGTAAGTGTGAATGGGAGAGTGGAACAGCTGGTGATGAAGGGAATGATAGAGGGCGCCATTGGAAGAGTGCTGATTGCTATGGTTGTCGATCATGGAGATGCAGGAACACAGCCTGGGCAGGAGGGTTAATGACATTGGGGGATGGAACTGGGGTTATAAAGTTAGAGTGAGTGAGATTGCCGGCCACTACAGTGAGATCATGTGATGGGAAAGGTGTGTGTTGCAGCAGCAGTGAGTGCTGTGTGTGACATGGTAATAGTGTTCACTTTAAATACAAATGTCTTCAAAGGAAACAAAATGAGTGTAAGAAAAAAACAGAAAGTGTTGCATGAAATGATCGAATTGTAGGGTGCTGTGTATTTCATTTGGTGGCTGGCACTGGCAGTCAACTATTGAGTGCTGGGTTACCAGCATCTCTCCCTAAACGATTAGGAAAAAATTCTGGTGATTTCAAATTTAGTGTGGTGTTCTCAGACGATTAGTAAGTAAGATGAGCACAATGATATGTGAGTTGGCAAACTGGCACTTTGAGGCTGGTTCTTTTTATTTCCTGGGTGTCTATTGAAAGTTAATGTACCCCCCTGGCAGGGGTACCAGCCAATCAGAGCCCAAGAAGTAAAAAGCCCATTTTCTAAGTTGCAGTAATAAATGGATCAAATCTCCCTTGAAATAAATTTCATTTGTGTTACTTTCATCAACACTGCTCTCAATTCAGGCTCACTGATAGGGACAATAGCAGCAAAAATCAGAAACAAACCGACGCTGCCTGGAAAAGGCAGGTACAACTGCTTAAACATGGACATGATTGAAACCTTCAAGTACCTTAAGGCATAAACAAGGTGCAGGCGGGGGAGCTTTTCCAATGTAGAAAAAGTACTAGAACAAGGGGCACAATATAAAACTGGAAGGGGGTAGATTAAAATGTAATGTGAGGAAGTTTTTCTACACAGAAAGGGTAGTCAATGCATGGAATAGTCTGCCACAGGAGGTAGTGGGGGCAAGCACAGTGGAGGGGTTTAATCATGCTTGGGAGTCGGGACAGGCACAAGGGAAGCCTGAGAGGAGAGGGAGTGATGAAAAGCCATTGATCACATAGGGTCAGTGGCCACATACAATATATAGGGCCTATAGGCAGACTGCACAGTCCTAGCGGTCCTTATCTGACTACATTTTCTTTTTTAACATGTAAGTTTTTATTGAGCTTTAACTGGTCAATACAGCCGGGGAGACAGTATCACTCAGGACATACACAGTTGACAAATAGGAACATTGCAGCTAATATGTAATAGGCACCATGAAACCATGCCATAAAATCAGGTAACAAGAAAGACAAACAAGCATCATATAATAAGATCTAATGAGGGACCGCACATCTGTAGCCAGCCAGTCTGCACTAAACTACAGGGAATCAAACTTCAACAAGGGACTTGCTGGAGTACGACAAATCCAAGACAATTTGAAGGTCATGCACCTCTACAATGAACCAGCAACACATTCTGAGAGTAAGGATTCAAAAAGGCCGGAAAGGAAAAGAAAGGGAGTAATAAGAAATACAAGTATATGTAGTAGGAGCATCCCATTATCTGTGGACAAGAAAGGAAAAGTGGGGGGAGGTGGATCTCAGCCTAAGGGAGGGTTACTAGGTGGGGTAGGAGGAACTGTGCAGATGTGAGAATGCAGATAGGCATCCCATTTTTTTGTGATATTTAGGGAGCAATCCTCACCCTTCAGCAGTAAGCTGTTCAAAAATCGCAAGTCTAGCCAAAGCTGCATGCCGAGAGGGGAGAATGTTGTCTCCATTTCTTCAGGATAGATCTCTTAGCTTCAATAATGGTGGCAAGAACCCATAGTTTATACAACAGAGGTAAGGGGTCCAGTGAAGAGGCGTCACCCAACAGAAGGAGTGTGTGAGAGTGAGAGATCCTCTTGCCCACTATTTTGGAATAGTCTTCTAAGACAGCCTGCCAAAAGTTCTTCAGCGTGGGGCAGGCCCATAGGACATGAGATAGGTGCCCTGGGAAATCATGGTACTGCCAACACTTGTCATGTCCTAGTATTTTAAGCTGACAGAGCATAGTAGGTGTCCTGTACCATCTAAGGAGAATCTTCAACTGTATCAGCTGGCTCTTAGCATCTTCATATGCTCAGTGAGCTGCCCTTAAGTAAGCGGCCCATTGTTCCTGTGAGAGTGGGAACTAGAACTCTGCCTCCCAGGCCATCCTACATTTAGAGGTAGTGTCTGGTTGTGAATCTCTCAGCACCTTATACATTACCCATGCCAGACCTTGCCCCTGTCTTGGCTTATGGAGATTGGCCAGACATTCTCACCTTTACTCAGCAGTCTGCTGTAAAAGGAGAGGATGGATTGCACTCCTCATTTGGAAATATCTCCAAAAGTCCTGAGTCTCTAGGCCGAAACACTCTCTCAATTGCTCAAAGGACATTAGGGTTAGTGATCTCAGGGAGAAAGAGGTTTCCCGCTATTCGTATACCCCTTGCAGCACATTGTGGCCATTAAAGGGGTTTCTCATCTACCGTAATCATGCTATTTCCACAAAGAACAGCATAGGTTATCGGGGGAGAACAGGTAAGGGTGGGGGTGCCCGTAAGATTTATCCTGCTTCCATGCCCTGCATGGCTCACACATAATCGGGGTCAATTGGCCCTCCTGAGCCTTCCTGTCTGCCAACAAGGAGAAGAGAGAACTATCCTGGGCCAGAGTGGATTCCAAGGTGACCCATTGCGGGGGGGGGGAAGAGGAGAAGAGACCCGGGGTCAACCAAGTAGTAGCTTGTGCCATTCAAAAGGCCAGGTGATAGCTAACAAATCAAGGGAGCCCCAGTCCACCTCTAGACCAGTGCACTCTGAGCTTTTATTGCCCCGACAGGGTGCCTTACCCTCCCACAAAAAGGAGGTGGTAAGTTTGTCAAAAGAGGAGAAAATCTTGGGGGACAATGGGACCGGGAGTTTATTCAGGAGGTAAGAGACTCTTGGGAGCACAAACATGCATATAGCCTCAACTTTGCCTTTCAGGGACAGCTGGAGCTTACGCCAGCTCCGGATCTCAGCTATTAGGGCAGAGAGAAGGGGGGATAAATTTGCTTTTTCCAGGTCCTTCCACACTGAAGAGATGAAAACGTCTAGGTGTGGGAAGCCTTGTGGGGTCCAGGTAATCTCTGTGCCTGCCAGGCAGTGCTTGCTGCAGTTCACATTCAGTGGGGAGAAGATTGTTTTCTTCTGGTTGACTAGTAAACCAGAGAGGGAAGCGAAGTCCTGCAATACTGGCAGTACAGCCGGGAGAGAGATCAGGATTGGAGAGCATGAAGAGCATATCATTTGCATATGCATTTACATGGTAACTCTAGCCTTTGACAGAGATCCTGTCAATGTCAGTGGTGGCCAGCAGTCTCCTGATCAAGGGGTCCAGAGCTATTAGGAACAGAAGAGGAGAGAATGGTCAGCCTTGCCTCATACCCCATTGTAATGGAAAGGGGGAGGAGATATCCCAGTTGGTGAGAATATTAGCTGTGGGCTGATGATAGAGGGTAGAGACCCAAGAACAGAAGTGGGTACCAAAGCCATAGAACCTGATAACACTATGGAGATAGTCCCTCTCCAGGGAGTCAAACACTTTGGAGAAGTTGATTGTGAGGGCTGCCATGGGGGTAGAAGACTGTAGTGCCAGCCAATTCAGGTTAAGGACTAGGTACAGGTTGTCTGCTCCAGACTTGCCCTTTGAGAAACCAGCCTGCGAAGGATGAATCAGGGTAGGGAGGACTCAGACCAGCCTAGTTGCCAAGACCTTGGCCACCAACTTGGTATATACTGGGAGCAGTGAAATAGGTTGTAAATTGGAGCAGTCCAAGGCATCAGAGGACTTCTTGTGGAGCAACATGATGAGCGCTTCACACAAAGTAGGTAGAAGTAGGCAATTACTGTAAGTCTCATGCAAGGCCTGTAACAAGGGGGTTGCCATTTTGGCTTTGAGGAGCTGATGCAGCTCTACCATCATGCAGTCTGGTCCTGGAGCCTTCCCCTTTGTCATTTGGGATAGAGCAGTCTGAAGTTCTTCCATGGTAATGGGGGCATCCAGGCTACTGCAACCCAACTGGGAAAGTATGGGGAGGTGGGTTTCATGGCAAATCTGAGAGACATTTAACGATCCCTTCATGCCCAGCCATGGAGCAGGACTGGCAAAGGGCTTGATAGAAAAGGCTCATCATCACATTGATCTTCTTGGGCATCAAGACTACCTTCCCTTCCTTATTCCGAAGTGCATGGATTCTGGAGGAGGCTTGTTGCTGGCAAGCTAGCAGCCTGCCACTCTTATCCCCTTTCCAGGATTTATGCTTGGAGTGGAGAAGTTGCCACTCTGCTTTCCTGTGCAGGAAGGTATTTATACGCTATTTCAAACCTAAAATGGTAGAGATGAGTAGGCTGGCCATGGTGCAAAAGCCTTGAATTGCAACTCTAAGGTTGGAACTTCTGCCTGTAGCTGGAGCAATTCCTCTGCTCGTGCCTTATTCTTGGCTGCTGAGTAGGAGGTAATTCTCTCCCTGATGACTGCCATGAAGGCTTCCCAAATCATGGATGCTGAAACTCATCTGAGGTATTAAGGAAGAAATATCTATGGTCTTCTTCCTTAATAAAAGACTGAAATTCTTCATTCTGAAGCAATAAGTGGCTGCATCTCTATATGTTGGTCTGGGGCCCCTGGCCAGGAGGGCGGAACAGGAGGGACACCGTGGTATCAAATCAAATCAAACTTTATTTGTAAAAGGCGCCTTTCTGAAACCAAGGCACCTGTGCATAACATAATAAAATAAATCAATAATTAAAACAGTAAATAAAATTAATCCAAGGCAGCAACATTAAAAATTATATGCAAGGCTAAAAAGAAATGTTTTTAATGCCCCTTAAAGCTTTGGACAGTCGAGCAATCTTGCACCTGACGAGGCAGAGAATTCCACAGGGTTGGAGCCATAAAACTAAAAGATCTGGCTCCACATGTCTTTAAATGAACCCTGGGAATCTCCAGCAATCCCTCGTCAGTGGATTGGAGAGAGAGCAGGAGGGACAGTAGGGACAAAGGAGATCTTTCAGGTAACCAGCTCCCTGATCGTGTAGGGCCTTATAGGTCAGCAAACCGACCTTGAAGGTGATTTGCCAGCATATTGGCAGCCAGTGCAGTCCACGGAGCACAGGCATTATACGATTGGTCCTAGAAGAACCAGTCAATAGCCTGGCTGCCGCATTCTGCACTAGCTGCAAGCGGTGATTATCAACCCCCAGTAGCCCAAGGTAAAGGGCGTTGCAGTAGCCAAGGTGGGAGGTAATGAAGGCATGGACAAAAGTAGGAAGATCGTCGGGAGGAACCAGGTGCTTCACCCGGGTGATGATCCTCAGATGGTAAAGAGAAGATTTGACAACTGCCGACACCTGAGACTTAAGTGTCAAACAGTCATCAAACATAACGGCCAGGTTACACACCTGGTCTGAGAAAGTTAGCTGAACACCCCCAAGTCATAAACCTGAAGGTGATCCCACCAACAAACCCACCTCCCGGCGACCTGGGTCCACAACCAACACCTCGGTTTTCTCTGGATTCAACCGCAGCCAACTCACATTCATCCAATCCTGGATTTTGGCGAGACAGTTGTTAAAGACCAAAATGGCAGCATCTTGGACGGGCACAAAGGACATGTACAGCTGAGTATCACATGCATAGCAGTGAAAACCCAAACCGTACCGCCCAATAATCACTCCCAATGGCAGCATGTACACCGCAAACAATATGGGCACCAAAATGGAGCCCTGCAGCACCCCACAGGATAGGGGGAATTATGCAGAGGAAAATATCCCAGACACCACCCTCTGAGTCCTACCCTCAAGGAAAGATCAAAACCAACTGAGGACTGTACCAGACAGTCCACAGATAAGCTGCAAGTGCTCCAATAGCACACCATGGTCCATGGTGTCAAATGCTGCAGAGAGATCAAGAAGGACCAAGATGGAACAGGTCCTTCGATCTCTCACTATTAGGAGGTCATTTAGTACCCAGACAAGAGCTGTCTTGGTACTATGTCTCTTCCTAAATCCGGACTGGAGAGAATCATAGACATTGTGGCTGGTCAAATTATCATCCAGCTGCGATGCAACCACCATCTCAATAACCTTACCCACATAGGGCAGGTTAGAGACAGGCTTGTAGTTAGCCAGACAATCTGGATCCAAGGAGGACTTCTTAAGAAGGGGCTGAACCATGGCCTCCTTCAGAGGATTTGGAAAAATCCCCCTCTCCAAAGGCCTCCAGACTATCTCAGCAAGAACCAGGCTGATTTTATCCACACAGCCCATTAAGAGATGTGTGGGGCCCGGGTCCAAACTACAGTTGGTCAGACACAATGACTGGATGACCATCACAATGTCACTGATTGTGGGAAGGCTGAAGTCAAACCACACAAACTAGGTGTCCGACATCTCCTACCGACCATCACAGCTCCCATTAGGGAGGGTCAAGCAGATATCAGACCTGACTGTGGCAACCTTATCTGAAAAGAATCGAGTAAGCTCCTCACACCGTTCTTGAGAAAAAGCACTTCCAGGCTGAAGACAGATTGGATTGCGCTATCTGTCCACAGTCCGGAAAAGCTGAGCTGGTCGATTCTGTGTAGCAGCAATCTCTGTGGGCAGGAATGGCCAGAGAAAATAATGTTCCCTATTGTGGCTTCAGAAATGCCTGGTGTGGCCACATGGTTAACTAGCCAAAAGTCTAGCCTACTATAGGTGAGACGTACTGCGGAGTAAAAGGAACAGTCCCACCCTTGCGGTTTGTCCCTTCTTCAGGGGTCACACAGGCCCTACTCTGTCATAAGTTCAGCTAGCCAGGTTAGGTCTTTAGGGTGGGTCTAGGGAGTGGGGATAGATTTATCAAGAAAAATGTCTAGGACTAAGTTAAAGTCCCCAGTAATCAGAATAGGAATATCAGATAGGCCATCCGTCAGGCTAGCAATGGCCTGACTGATGGCTGGAAAAAAGTCTCTTGAGTCGTTGTTGTAGCCATATAAGTTGGCCATGAGTACTTTTCCCCCTTGGATAGGAGAGCCTAGCAACCACCCACCTCCCCTGAGAGTCCCTTAGTGTATCCTCCACCACCCATGAGGAAGGTTTGCACAGGAGTATGGCCACCACTTGGACTTGCAAGGAGCAGCTGGCTATGCCTATCCCTAACCACAACTTTTTAAGCCACTGAACAGTTTTGGGGGTTAGGTGCATCTCCTCTAGCAAGGCAATATCTGCACCTAGAGAGTTCAAAAATTTTAATACGTTGGTGCATTTAGCAGGATGATTGAGCCCTTTAACATTCCAGGAGATGCATTTCCAGACATGAGCTTTAGGAGAGGTAGTGGCCATGTTTGCCCACAGACAAGAAAACAAAGGAGGGAGTACTCGCCAGAGGAGGAAGGAAACAGCTAAAAATGGAAGGAAGGTGTTCCCGGTTGCTGGTACAGAAAATGGGTCACAAAGACTGGAGGGTATGAAGGAAGGTGGAGAAAGAAAGGGAATTGCTGCCTATGGGAGGCTGCAGCAGATGTCACAGTCCCTAGAGAAAACCCTGGTCAAAAAAGAAGAGCAGGTAACTACAAGGTATCACAGCAAGCAATACACACAATAATACAGCAGTAACAACAATAATACAAAGATTGTGTCAATTTCTAAGGTATCAACTATAATGGTGCTGAGAAGGATGTGCGAATGGGTTCAGGCTGTCCCCAAGCCACACTGACCCAGACACCAAAAGTGGGGGAAAGGTCTGTACGATTATAATTGACCTGTCCCCACCTGGCCTCAGAGTCCAATGAAATATGGAACCAGGAGGTCCAGGTGACCCTGGTGGGATATCCCTGCCAGGTAGCAAAGAGAACAAACAGCTTGTGCTGGTGGTGGGGGAGATCCTACCCAAGCCGGTTTGTAAAGCAATGTGAAGCTGCGGGAAAGCAATTAAGACAAAATTGAGGTTTTTTTTGCCCTATGGGCGGGATGGGGTGGGCCATGTTAGATATCATGTGGCCTACATCCACCATGTTCCGGGGAGGGGGGAGTAAAGGCAGCTAGGAATGCTCTGTGAGAACTGTCTTAGGGGAGAAAGCACCTGGCCAGATGGGCCAAATGAGATACATCCCAGGGTGCTGAGGGAACTGGCAGATGTCTTGGCAGTGCCTCTAGCGGAGCTTTTCAACATCTCTCTGAGGACTGGGTGGGTGCCCCAAGACTGGCGGGTGGCCCATGTTGTGCCGATCCACAAGGGGGGGGGGAAATCAAGAAAGGAGGAGGGAAATTACAGGCCCGTTAGTCTGACATCGGTGGTCGGCAAGGTAATGGAGGGTATTGTCAAGGAAAGGCAAGGGGGGAGTTACTGGAGCAAACTGGGTACTTGGACAATAGGCAGCATGGCTTTGTCATGGGAAGATCATGTCAGACAAATCTTGTTGAGTTCTATGACTGGGTGAAAAGGTCCCTGGACCAGGGTAAGCCAGTGGATGTCCTCTTTCTGGACTTTAGCAAGGCATTTGATTTGGTACCCCACAGTGGCCTGCTGGCTAAGCCGAAGGAAATGGTGGTAGGGAGACAGTTGCTAAGATGGATTGGAAAATGGCTCTCAGTGTACTCAGAAGGTGGTGGTTGGAGGGTTAGCCTCATCTCCAAGGTGAGTTACTAGTGGGATTCCCCAGGGGTCAGTGCAGGGCAATTCCTGTTCAAAGCCTATATCTCATCAGGAGGGAGATCAGGAGTGACATGAGTCTCTCTGCAGATAACTCAAAGTTGGGTGCAGTGGTGGATGGGGAGGAGGGGAGGGTGGCCTTGCAGGAGGACCTGGAGGCTTTGGAAAGGTGGTCGGGGAAACGGAAACTAAAATTCAATGTGGGGAAGTGCAAAGTGCTACACCTGGGAGTCAGAAATCCAGGCTGGTAGAGGTGGAGACTGTGGATGGGTTAGGTAAAGGGGAGGGTAAATCTGACCAGGAACAATACAGGTGGAACATCTGGGACTGGGGATAGTATAACCAAAGGGGAGGTGGGGGGGACACCAAAATCGTCCCTCAGTGCGGGTGCTGAAAATCGAGCAGACTCGAGAGACTGTTAGGCCTATTCTGGTGTCATTTTAGTATGCCAGTATGTTATGTTAGTACGAGTCAGAGGGCAGTTGTCCTTAAGGGTAATGCAACAAACTATCCCCTTTCATGACAGAGGCTCAGCATATGGCACTGTCACCCTGAAATGGGAAGGGAGCAGGAAGAAAGCACATAGATGGGTGCCACCCATACTCACAGGGGGAATGGATAACAGAGTCCCCAGGTGTGAAAAATGAGCTAGACACTCACGTAAGAAGTGCAACAGCTGGGCTAAACTATCCAGTGTGCCACTTCCACCACACAAAACTATGGTCAGTCATTTAGCAGGCAAACTAGTAATTGAAACACAGTAGAAAAAGTCTTAGCCATAAAGTAATAGTCCAGCAGGTCATCCAGTCTTCATGAGCAATCCAGAGCCACTCAGCCAGGTTTGTTCTGCCCTACGAGGCTGTTGGGGGGGGGGGGTTGCAGTCAGTGCTTCAGCAAAAGATTTAGCCCCAGGTTTGAGTAGACCAGTCGCTGACACCAGATCCTCCTCAGACTCCTCCTCCACATCAGCCCAGTCCAATGGGCGGTGGAATCCATAGACTCATTCCTCCTGCTGCTCATAGTTATTGCCCATAGGTGATGAGAAGGCTTCTGCTTGGTGGAGCTTAGCGGGGGGGGGAGGGGGGATGGCATAACTTTGGTAACAACCAATGGGCCAGGGCTTCAGGAATGGTGGCATTGCCGATTGGGTGGAGTGTGTCTAGGATGATCATGTTTCCCAGAGAGGTCTTGAGGCAAGAAGGGTTGCCTGTCACCATTTAAATGTGGGGCCATGGGCATACCTCTGAAATCCCCAGGCTTGTTGAGCGCTTGCAAGGACAGCCTGAGAGACATTTACCAAAGGATCAGTCCGGCTACAGTTGTCCTCAGCAAATCTTGACTCCCTTCTGCCAGCCCTCTTACTAATGGGATTCCCTGTAGCCCAGAGGCATCTAGGAGATGAAGTCCTGGAAAGGAGGCCTGGCCATTGACTATTGAGCCAAACTTCAGTGTCTTTGGGACATTCTGCCATGAAAACTTTGCCATCCCTGGAGATTTGGAGTGCAGAAAGCCTCTTAAATAGATATTGGAAGGAGTGTGCTTGCAAGATCTTCTTAATGGGACCAAAGGCTCTTCGCTTGGTGGCAAACTCTTGTGAGAAGTCTCGTTAAAGAGAGATAGTGGCACCCTTCCATATGAGCTCTCCACAGTCCCTGGCTGCCCACAGTAACTTTTCTTTTATTGAGTACCTCAATAGGCAGGCAATGATGGTCCTGGGGGCATTAGAGCCTTCTGGTCTGCCAGTTACCCTGTGAGCCCTTTCAACATCAATGGCCTCCCTCCATCTCTCCCCCATTATCTGAAGCAGAAGCTCATTCAGAAAGTGTTCCATATGGGGGCCTTCAGCTCCTTCAGGAACCCCCAATATCCTGATGTTGCTTCTCCTACCCCTATTTTCCTGGTCTTCGTCCTCATTGAAGTGGAATACTAAATTTAGTCCTAAAGCAGTAATTAATTTGTCTTTTAAAACAAAGTTTAGTAATCTTTAATCTTCTGTAATCATCAGAAGAATACTACCTGTAGGAATTTTAATTCTAAGAAGCATTCCACTGTGATTGTTTTTTAAGAGTAAATTATTACTAAATGAATATTACACATTTTAAAAGTACACATTTTTGAATACTTTCGAATAGTAAATGAAGACTTAAATACTTCTGTTTGTCTTGTATGCAAGCTTGTTAATTTTCATTCTGATCACTTTTACAGTAAGATTTGCTCTATCAAGAATGCTAAGAAAGACATTAATACTGCTCTGTCAAATACAGTACATAGATACACACATGCATACATACAATCTCAGTTGAAGAGCTGTATACAGTTACTTCTTGAGCCCCTCATGTGCTTTTAACTTCTCAAATAATTTGGCTATTCAGGGGTCATTCCCTCAATAGGAGCGACACAAACACCTCCCATGGTTGAAAAGAATCTTAAACAGAAAATTACAAAACATATCCCTGTACTGTGTCAGGTACACAATCAGTTACTCTAATGGAGTATGGGCCCCATTTTCATAATGGTTGTATCACATAATGGCATTGTTAGAATCAAAAGGGAGGGTGGATGGGCAGAAAAAGGGGAAGACTTGGCAGAGGAACACAATGAGTACTTCTGCTCAGTGTTCACAAAAGAAAGGGATAGCCAAATACCACATGGTAAAGGAGGCAGGGGTGGAAGGGGCACAGAGATAACTGATTGGTTACTCCAGGAGGATAGCATCCTGAAGGGCCTTAAAACCTTGCAGGTGGACAACGCACAAGGACCGGATGGTGTACAACCAAGGGTCTTGAAGGAACTGGCAGAGGGGTTGGCAGGCCTTCTGACAGACTTGTTTAACACCTCTTTGGAGCTAGAGAATGTACCCAGTTACTGGAGGATGGCTCATGTGGTGCCTCTCCACAAGAGTGGACCCAAGGATGAACCGGGTAATTACAGACCAGTGAGCTAGACCTCTGTAGTGGGGAAGTTAATGGAGACCATTCTGAAAGAGAGATTGTAACTTTTCTTGCTAACAATGGCCTACAGGATGAGAGAAAGCATGAGTTTGCTTTGGGAAGATCATGTCAAACTAACTTAATCAACTTCTTTGACTGAGTCCCTAGGGTGACTGACAAATGTCAAGTTGTAGATGTCCTGTATCTGGATTTCAGCAAGGCCTTTGACTTGTTGCCATGCTGGAGATTACTGAGCAAGCTGAGGGTCCTGGCTGAAGGACCTGGGTGCATGGCAGAAACTGGTGGGGCTGGTTGAGAGCTGGCTACAGGGCAGACAGAGGGTGGTTGTATGGGGGGTCATCAAAGCCAAGGCCAGTAGCTAGTGGGGTGCTACAGGGTTCAGTGCAGGGCCCTGTTTTGTTCAATGTTTTCACTGAAAAATAAGATCAGCCTGTTTGCTGATGACACTATGATTTGTGCAAAAGTGGAGAGTGAAAAAGGGAGGCAGGCATGCAGGGAGTATCTAGCTAAACCTGAAGACTGGTCTAAGGAGTGGCAGATGGGGTTTAGTGCAAAGCCATGCACCTCGGAGCAAGAACATAGAAACATAGAAACATAGAATTTGACGGCAGATAAGGACCGCTTGGCCCACCCAGTCTGCCCATTTCCCTACCTACTGGATAAGCTGCAGATCCTAGTTAACCAGCAGCCTACTTCTTCCTACCCCCACCCCCCAGAACTGCCTTATGACTATCCCATGCATGCTTGAATTCCACCACTGATTTTGACTCCACAACCTTCCTCCGAAGGCCGCTCCATGCATCCACAACCTCTCTGTAAAAAATACTTCTAAATTACCTCTGAGCCCCCCCTCTATCTTCAAATTGTGCCCTCTTGTTCTTGCACACCTTTTTTGAAAGATGCTACCCTCTTGGACTTTGTTGATTCCCTTGAGGTACTTGAACGTTTCTATCATGTCCCCCTCTCCTTCTTTCCTCGAGGCTATACATATTAAGCTCCTAAGTCTCTCTTCATGTGTCTTCGTGCAGACCCTGCACCATTTTAGTTGCCTCCTCTGACAGCTTCCATCCTGTCTATGTCTTTGTGGAGATTGGGTCTCCAGAACTGCACACAGTACTCCAGATCGGGTCTCACCAGCTGTCTGTACAGAGGGATAATAACTTCCTGTTTTCTACTGGTGATGCCTCTCCCTATGCATCCCAGTATCCCCCCAGCCCTCCTTGCTGCCCTCTCACATTGCTTGCCTGTCTCTAAGTCATCTGATATGACTACCCCCAGGTCCCTTTCCATTTTTGTTGTTGTTAGTATGTCACCCCCCATTGTGTACTCTTCCCCTTGGTTTTTGTTTCCAGTGCATTACCTGCACTCTTAGCATTGAATCTAAGCTGCCATACATTTGACCATTCCTCTAACCTTGCCAAATCCCTTCTCATCCTTTCCACCCCATCCTGTGCATCAACTCTGTTGCAGATCTTAGTGTCATCTGCAAGAGACATTTTCCTTCCAGTCCTTCTGCAATGTCTCTTATAAAGACATTGAAGAGGACCGTCCTAATACTGAACCCTGTGGTACCCACTAGTAACCCTCCTTTCTTCTGAGTGGACTCCATTTACTATTACCCTCTGTGTCCTATTCTCCAGCCAGTTCTTTACCCAGGCTGTCATCTTGGGACCCACTCCCAGGCTGGCTAACTTGTATATTAATCTTTTGTGTGGGACTGTGTCAAATACCTTGTTAAAGTCTAGGTAGGCCATGTCCACAGCCCCTCCCTGATCTACTACTTTGGTCACCCAGTCAAAGAAATCTATCAGATTCGTCTGGCATGACCTTCCCGCTGTGAATCCATGCTGCCTTGGGTCCTGTGCCCCTCTGGCCTCTAGATACTTACAATTCTTTCCTTCAGAAGTGATTCCATCATTTTCCCTATCACTGAGGTTAAACTAACAGGTCTGTAGTTTCCTGCTTCTGCCTTGCTCCCACTTTTGTGAAGGGGAATCACATCTGCCCTCCTCCAGTCCTCGGGTACCATCCCATCCTCCCATGATTTGTTAAAAGGGTAGTCAGTGGTGTCACTAGTTCTACCTTAGTTCTTTAGAATTCTGGGATGAATCCCATCAGGCCCCATTGCTTTGTCCACCTTCAGTTTTAAGAGTTCTTTCAGAACCCTTTGTTCTGTAAATGGGCGGTATCAACTTCTGTATCCAGAGTGTTACTACTGTTTGTTTTATGTACCTCCCTCTCCTTTGTAAATACTGAGCAAAAATATTTGTTTAGTATCTCTGCCTTTTCACAGTCTCCTCTGCCCACCCTCCCCTTTATTAAGCCTCACTATCCTCCCTTGGTCTTCCTTCGCCCCTGATGTACCTATAAAAGGTTTTATCCCTTCTTAACTGAGTTGGCTATCTTTTCCTCGGTTTGGGCCTTTGCTGTTCTGACTGCCTTCCCAGCCTCCTTTTGCTTTAACTGATACAGTTCTCTGTCCTGCTCCTTCTGCGATTCCTTGTACTTCCTGAATGCTTTCTTTTTCTCTTGAACCTTCACTGCCACTTCCTTTGAGAACCATAGTGGTTTCTTACATCGTCTTGTTTTGTTTATTTGCTTCACACAAAGAAATCCAAGAACCAGCTACTGACTGGGGGGAATGCAGATAGCAGTTACAGAAAGGATCTAGGGGTAATAGTCACAGGGGACATAAAGGTATCAGCATAATGTAGGGGGGCTGCAGCAAGGGCAAACAGGATGCTGGGGTGCAATACCACAGTGATCGCCTCTAGAAAGAAGGAGCCCATTCAGAAAAAGAAGGGTGAATTTATAGTTTTATTCTCAATGTCCCTTCATTTCTCAGTATTTGTACCATTCAACCTTTTATTTCCCATTTTTTCATCTTTACCCTTCATTTTTTGCTCCCAATATCCTTTCAAATACTCTTCCAATGACCCATATTTTTGAGCAGTTTATTCTGAACAATTTATTTTCCATTTTGTATTATTCTGAACAACTCATTTTCCATTTATCTTTCATTGTCAAAATTGCACCCAGTATCCATTCAAATACCCTTAAAATGACCCATCTTGTAGCAGTTAAATTATTTTAACCATTACATGCGTTTTCTTTTATTGCAGTTGCTTCAGTTTACTGCTTTTTCTCAATTAATATAAAGTAAAATCAGTGGTTGGGTGAAAAAAAATCCAGGGTGGGACTAAAAAGAGCTGACAGGCTGAAGCAGGAGTATAAGGCATTTTCCATTATATATGGGGAAAAGCATAAAACTAAAGCGATAACCCAGAGAAAGTTGAGTGCACACTACAATCTAGGGTCCCATTTCAGTGTTAACACATATCACTGCTGTTATTAACTGCACTATAACTACACCGCATTGACTTTCTATTACACTCCTTTACCACTGCATTATTTTTGTTATTTTTAGATGCACACTGTAGAACCACTGCACGCATGTAACAAATTTTCTTGTACACTTCTTTACGACTGCATTACTTTTGGTATTTTTAGATGCACTTTGTAGTAACACTGCAAACACTTAGTGCAAATCTTTAGATCATTCTCACACACTGTTTCCCACATTATAGTTAACAGTTATTGCTAACGTAATGGAAACTCCTTGTAAATGTTCAAATTGCTTTTGCTGTTCTGGTTTCACTAACAGAGCTTGAGAGTTAATTTCCCTCATGTACATTTCTTTAAATTAGTTCAATTTAAACATTTTTTGTTAGATTTTTTACCTTTTCACCATCTCACAGTTAATGTTACTGTCATCTTGGCTTCATACATATAACTTGTTTATGGTAAATCTACTCCAGGTATGCACTGCTACCAATACCTGCATCTGGCACACACAAACCACACAACCACCATGGTGGCATGCTTTATTTCGCACCCTTTCTTAGCCCTGGCAGAAAGCTTTCAAGTCCCATCCCCAACCTCAGCCATGTCAGCCCACATAGCCATGTTGGCAAGCTCCTGATTTCTCTTGTCCCTTACAGAAATGAAAGTGTGCAGTATGCATGCAGAATATATGCCACACAAAATTGTTCAGTGACTGCAGGTGGTTCGCACACACCAAGTGTACCTAAGCGAACCTGATAGAGCTCATCAGGTTCGTATGTAGCTTGCTTGACATGCATGCAGCAGCGTAGTTAGAAAAATTCACAATAAACAATTATTTCTTGATAACAAAAGAGGCACTTAACTGTTTTTATCTGTTTTGCAACAGTCCCAGTAAAACTCTCCATACCTTGCAGCTAATTGTTGGTGTTGGCGGAGAATCTATCTTTCCCTCATCACAGGCTACTAAATTCCTACTGCACCCAAGCCCAGCCTGCTGGGTTCCTCACCTGCACATATGCCCAGCCCACTGATTCCCTCTCATGCACCCAAGCCAGCACAGTGTGTCCTCACACACAACCCAGTAGGCTTTCTTTTGCACCCAAGCCCTGCCCGGAGGATCCTTCTAGTAGCCATGACCAATCCAAAGGCCTCCCCTTCAGCCAAGTCTTGCCAGTTGCTCTCCCTTAAGTTTGTGATGCAGAATAGCCAGAATAGACCCCCCCATCCATGACCCAGCAGTAAAGACAACCTAAAAAGAGCTGTACTGACTCTGTTGTACTTTTGTTTCAAAGAACTAGGGTGTGGTCCAGTCAGTAACAGAATAGAGTAGCAGCAGTTAGCCACCCTGCCTATCCAGTTACTCAAGTAAAATTCCAAACACCAGCAACAGCAACCGAAAGAGAAGCTGCCTGCAGGACTACAGAGAGCCCACAAGGTCCTGACTTTTTGTACCTTTTTGTTAAGGTACATGGCTGGGATTATTTAAAAATGTACCTGTACTGTGGGGTGTGGAGGGGCTCAATGGAGAGTGCGCGTTGGCATCTATCTCCTGGCCCTGCCACTGTGGGTGAGCAATCCATTGGGACCAATTTGGGAGGTTGATAGCTGTTGGAATGAGGTGGGCTGGCCCTATTTCTCCTTGCTCATGGTGGGATGGCCCTGCTTCTCCTGGCTCAAGGTTGATGGCCCTGCTTCTTCTGGCATGGTGGGGCAGGTATAGCCCTACTTCTGGCTCGGATGGTGCCCCCCAATTTTCCTGGCTCAGGGGGGGTGACACTTTCTCCTGGCTTGGGTGTTTTAGTCTCACTTATGCTATACTTATTTCATCTTGTCACATGCACCCAAGGTATAAGCCATCTTAAAGTGACCAAGTTCTTGTTTTGTACATTTCTGTGAATATAAGCTTTCTTAAGCAGGATTTTTGTTAAAAGATGATTTTTCATACACTGATCACCTTTGACAGCCATGGCACTGGGAACCCCCTGTGGCTCTTTTTTTAAATTAGCCATATGAACTTTTACTTCCACCTGGCTGGAGACCAGAGATGGGCAAAAGGGACCTTGGTTTGACATCTCATCTGTAGGATGGCATCTCAGCAACCATTGAATCTGCATCCCCCCACTCTACCTCCCTTGCATGACCATCCTTCATGAACCAGGACCACTATCATCCCAATGACCAGCCTCTCCAGCTGAGCAATGTCCTTAGAAATACCCCCCTCTCCCATCTGGGGTATGTGCAAGTCACAGGGGGAGAAATAAAGAGCAAGAATTCAGAGTGCCTGTGTCCCTCAGTCCAGTGGCAAAAAGTTGAGAAGTATGGTCCGCCACTACCATGGGTCATTGTCTTAAATGGCAATTACATAAAGACATACTACTCAGCTCACTGTGTGAAAAATTTGATTGTGCTGCATGTATTTCTGTAATCACAGTAATCAGTGTTTTTTAAAGGCCCGCATTAAACAGAATCCAGATGAAGATATGGGTTGTACAGCTTTACTAGTTGCCTTTGATAGAGTGCCACAGCAGGGGTATGAGGAATACCTGGACAGGAAAGACTGATTTTTTAATATGGGATGGGGAAAGTGAAGATTTACCACTAGATGCCAATGACAATTTACATGGAATGAGAGGAGAGAGTTGTTACTCAGTGGATGTTAGGGACTGCTAGTCCACTGCCCCCTAACCCTTGACAAACTTCCTTTACACCCCACCAAACCCCCTCTGTGAAAAGGGAGGGTTCATGATGTGGGATAGAGGCACACAGCCAGTATGTTTTTCAGTGGGTCCAGCTTCTGGAATTGGCTGGTCTGTGTGAAAGGGGTTCTAGCTATGGAGATAGACTGGCCAATTATCCCCAATACTTGATGTCCCATTGCTTTACAGATCACTAAATCCCCTCTCATGCACTTTGCACTCCTTTCACAGCCCCCGAATACTCCCCCATTCCATCTTCTAACCAGTAACACTTGTCAGCTGCAGCAGCCTTAATATTCTTGTCCCTCTCTGGTCAGCTGAGACCCCCTTATACTTCTGACTGATTGCCTCCCTGCATGGTCCCCAAGTGACACCTCCCAGTCCCATTAAACACACTCCCATCCCTTACAGACTGTCTAGATACTTTTCCTCCACAGGCCTGCACAGCCCCAGACACTAGACCACTTCCCTTTTCTTTGTAGCCTGATACTAGCCAAGTCTTTTTACACATCCCCAGATACTTGCCTTACCTCCTTCCATGGCCCCCAACACTGCTTGCTTTCCCTCCACATCCTCACACAGCTCCCTCCACAGTAACCATTCCATCCACAACCCAACTCTGAGTCCCTTTTCCACCACCTTCTTCCAGGACCCATCACCCCATAGTTCCCCCAACACATTTTCTATCTGCACAGTCTCCCACCCCCTCTACCAGCAGCACACAATTTGCCACCACTGATACTGACCGAGAGAGGTTTGAGCAGGGAGTCCAGTCAGGGATCTGGAAGGGAAATGCTGTGGTGTGGAGTGTAATCAACCAGGGGAAAGGATTCCAGTTGCAGAGAGTGGTCAGCTGGGGGGGATGGTGAACTTGGGTCAGGTCTAGTTGCAGGAAGTTTTGGGGGGTATAGGGTGGTTGAGGTGTAGGGTGTTGATTCAACTACAGAGAGGGTGGTTAGGATGCTACTCCAGGTGCTGATAGTCGGCTAAGACAGGGAGGGCAGTGTTGTGGGGGGGGGTAGAGTATGCAGAGTGCAAAAGAACTCACTAAACCCCATTGGTTGTTACCATAACAACCATCATGGAAACAGTGTTGTCCTTGTGCTATGCTGTTCACCCGACTCTCCCCTCTGATGACATGTTTAGTCATCCAGCGTTGCCATGGTAATTTTTAACAGCTCAAGACTGGCATCTAAGCCATTAACCCCACACATTCACACTAAACTGGCATGCTTTTTTTTTTTTTTTTTTTTTAACAACATTTTCCTAGTCAGACATCTTGCTGGCTAGCAGGTAATGACATCACCATGATGTCAGAATCTGACATACTGTTTTGCAACTGTGCAGATGTTCTTGATGTGCTCTACAGCTCTGCAGGAGCACATATGTCTTTGAACATCTGTAAGCTGAACTGGAACATAAATGGGCTATGGATGGACTGATGACCAGGTGATGGAAGGACTGTTTGAATATAAAATCAGATTTGCAGCTCAGGGCCTTAAACCACTACGCTATACTGCTTCCCTGATTTATGTGTGACTAATGCAACCCTTGGTCATTCCTTATTGCTTAAATATTTCAAGCCTGCCACAGTAGCTTCTTGTTCAGAAACAGTTATGGCCATATTTGATCTCCCAATACTCTATTCAATTAAGACGACTTGTGCAGAAAAGCAGGATTAAGAGATTCTTCATTTTTGACAACCCTAGGTAAGTAAATGTTAAATAAAGCAAGTCCTCTAAGATACAACCTTATGTAATTGTCCTAATGACTCATTTTTTGTATAAATAATTTGGAACATCTTGCAAAACTGACAGCTTGCACTTGCATGTTGCTTTAAAAATCTGCTCAGCAAAGACTTCATTTCCCATGATTCTTTAGTTTTTGGGCAGTATGTGATACTGCCAGAGAGAAGCACTTCCTAGTTTCTTCCTAGTTTGAATACAATATTGGCAGTTAGTCAGCTTCTTTGGGAGACAAGTGAGAAAAGATATGCAAAGACTTTTCATGTATTTGTTTTCTACAGTTTTGTAAACATTTTAACTCAGAAAGGTGTTTTTTTTTAATCTAGAATAGTTCTAGAGCATCACTTAGCTTAAATACAGTGCAGTTTTGCAAAGTTTCCAAATGCTGTGGTGGATCAGATTGCAATAGAAATCTTGACTTGCTGCATATGCTTAATTAGTGCTTTCTTTGTTTTTACTCCAGTTTTAAAGTTTTTTTCATAAAGAAACTTGACTTTTAGATTAAAAAATGTGTGCATTTGCAGTTGTTTGAATGTATATGTTTTTGTGCGTGGTAGGAGAACAGGTGTTCTCCTCCAGGCTTTGAATTCAAATGCAGTATTTGTAATGCTGTTGTGTTTATATATTGTAGTATGTTGCAAGCCAGGGAATGTTGCTAATCAATTTACTTCTCAACCCTGTGCCATTTAAGCTGAATATTTGTTTTTATTGGAATAAGGGGTCAAAATCAGGAACAGCTGACTTAAAATATTTAATATTAGCAGAAGAAATTGTTATGGCATAGTATTTTGTGAAAGAAAACTAGACTATGTCACTAATATCTGACAGATTTTATTTTTATATATTCTGTGAATGTTATAGATTTCTTGGAGTGGCTGGAGTTTTGACCGGTATCACAGCGACAGAAATAGTATGAGGTATGGAATACCATGAATACCATAACTCTGCCTGTCCACTACATTTTTTCAAAGTGCATTTCATGGGGGCTTTGTACTACATTCGTAGGGCACACTACACAGTATGGGTGCCAGGAGAACTCAATCTAAGACCAGATGTGGAGGAGAAAAGAAGGCTGTGCCAGTCATTGCCTCTTGGTGTTGGGTCAAGGGGGCCAGTGGGGAGATCAGGCACTACCTGCCAGAGTAGAGGTCCACCAGACCACCAGGGACAGGGTTTGTCTGCTATGGGCAGGTAGGGGTTAGGGAAGAGGAACCACTGAACCACCAGGGAATTCTTTCATTTTTCAAACAAGGATGGGGGATCAGGGCTTGGGAGGGGGACATGGTCCAGCACACAGCCACTGTGGTAGCATGTAGTGGAGTCCATAATGGGCATACAAATGACCTTGTAGTGCAGTGGGTTCATCTGCATTTTTGTTTGAATATTCACCCATAAGGGTGCAGAACTAACCAGTGTGTGCTGTTCATTACCCCTATGGTTGGTCTTTAGCCCGTACCCTTGTAGTGTAGCGCAAAGCATGGTGAACACTAGCTGGATGCCACGCTGCCATGGCAGATATTCAAATGAATAGTGTAGTCAGTTAAGATCATGCTATTCATTTGAATATGGTGCCAGAGCCAGTTGTCCTCATTTTTTCATGTGGCACCCCCGTGTGCACGTGCAGCTGGCTGGCTTTGAATATGGGGTCCATAATGCCTTACCTATTAGATAAGTACAGTTTGATTTTGGTGTAACAGGTTATGTGGGTATATAATTACTTAATGACACTAATTTAAGGTCAGAAGGAACTCTAGGTTTTGAAAAACTTGATGAAATAATTGTTGCATTACCTACAATATTTAGGTAGATCAACAGCATTGGAAAGTAAAAAAAAATAACTAGAAATGATAAAGTTAAAATACAGTTGGTGAAAATCTAGTGTTTTTTTACTCTTATGATACAGTAGTTTCTCTTTAGCTCTGTCTTTTCCACTAGAACTCTACTTTCTTTACTCCTATGTTGTATTACCATTTGTATCTCTCTGCTGCTCTCTCTCTACTCAGGCTACTATAGGTTCCTCATTTTTGCCTTTATTTTAACAGATCTTGCCAGATGTTGACTATCTCCTCTAGAACCTCCGACACTTGTCTCCACATTCTTCTCTATGCTTTCCTTTTAGATACTACCAGAATACACCAAACCCTAACCAATCCAACCCTGGTCACTGTGATTTGAACAGAGCAGGTAAGTCATAATTAATATAGAGGTCAAAATGTGGTTTTGCAGTCACTAGCCAGCAGGGCTAGTGACTGGGAAAATTGATTTTCTTGTTTGGTAACCAGATAAAAATACCCACAGACTTCTCCACTGGCCTTGCTGGTGTACTTATTGAAGTGTTACCTTCTCCAGTACAAGATCACAGGGTTAGCTAAAGGAAACTTTTACAAGCTAGATACAAAATCTGCTACATTTAGCTAGTGGGACAGTGACAACTTTGATGCCAGTGAAGCAGGTAGGGCTAGTGTCAAGTGCCAATGATGGAAATGGGGCTATTGTCAGGGGCTGAGGGGCTAGTGTCTTGAGAAGTAGGATGCTAGTGTCTTGGGCTTTGGAAGATGGGTCAGCTAGTGTCAGGAGTTGTGGAAGGAGGGAAGTGGCTAGTTTCAGAGCCAGTGGAGAGAGAGTGTAGAGGAGGAGTATGTGTGCCTCAGGTGTCTGAACAGGCTGTGTCCAGAGGGGGCCTTGCAAGGCAGGTGGATAACAAGTGTATATATGATTCGCAAATGGCTGAGGAGGAAGGGGTGTTGTTTCTGGGTGTCATGGGGGCCAAGGAGGGAGGGAGACAATATCCATGGGTTTAGAAAAGTGGGATGCCTAGAGAGGGAAGGGTGTTCAAAGAGACTGTGGTGAAAGAGAAGGATGGGTGGTGTGCGGGGGTTGAGTTGGGAAGTAGAGGCAGGGGGTTGGTGTCTGGGGCGATGGAGTGAGCCAGGGTAGTATTGGGGCTGTGGAAGGAGTACAGTCAAGGGAGCTACTGTCATGGGGGGCTGAAAAGAAAACATGCTAGTGTCAGTGCTGTGGAGGGAGGGGACTAGTGTCATGGAGGTTGTGGAGGGAGGTGGTAGGTGTTAGGTGCTGTCAACAGTGGTGGCTGGTGTTGGGTGCTGTCGATGAAGGTGAGCTGATGTAGAGTGCTGAAGAGTAAGGTGTGCTAGTGTCGGGTGCTGTAGAGGGAGGGGGCTAGTGTCCGGAGCCATGGAGGGAGGAGGCTAGTATTGGATACTGTGGAGGCAGGTGGCATAGGTTCGGGTGCTATGGAGGAAGGGGGCTCATGTTGGGTACATAACACTGTGGGGATGATTAAACACCAAAAGTATGAGTGAATAAAGTTTTCAGACTCTTCTTAAAAGCCTCCACCCCTGGGATGCAATGTACCACCTCTTGGTCGTGTGGTGTTGGACCTACTTCCCTCCCTGTGCGCCTCATTAGGGAATCCCTTGAAAGGAATACACAAGGTAAAAGATGAGGAACTGTTTAGCCTGAGCAACAGTTAAAGGACATGGGGGATATTTGTTTTGGCCTGGTAATGAGAGCTATTTCCAGACTCATACCTACCTGACATTTGTTGGAGGTCTCCTGACCAGACCAGACTTTGCTTATGAGATTTGATAGAAGACTGCAAGCACATACAGAGAATAATGAATCCCCTACCATGCAGAACAAGCCACATTGACTGAGGTTAGTGACATTATGGGCATGAGAGCAAAGTTTGAGTGCCCTCAAGATGCCACTAACCTCGCAAATTGTGAGGTTACTAGAGCATTCTGCAATGAGGTGGGTTCATTATATGTAATGATATGAGCAGGGAGTTTCCAAAACATACAAGTAACAGGCAAACCCCATCATAAGTGCCAAGTTTAAAGCAGCACCTGGTACTGTTTTTTTGCTGTGTGCTATTTTGAAATTGGTGCTTGTGAAGGGGTTTTCCTGTCCTAATCAGATTGTGCTCCAGGCCCTGCGTCTAGTTTGCTGGAGCACGAGTGTGACTGTGCTACTGTTCAGATAAATAATTCATGTTCTAAATGATGAATTATTTCTCTGAGAATTCAAAAAGATGGATTACTGGGTTTAGAAACCACTGCAGAAGCTGGCTTTGTACTAATATTCAGGATGGCCCAACTGCAACCCCCAACCCAGGGCATGGCCACCTGCTCGATCTGTTAGCTGCACAATATAGCAGAAATGTACTGAGTGGAGTGAGAGGGAGTGCCTAGAGTGCCAAGTCTCATTGATAATGTTACGGAAGATAAATTTCTGCATTTCATTAATGACATTTAGAAAATGGGTCTCATAAAACCTGCATGCTGATTGGCTGAGGCCCCCTGCCACAGGTGGTGTTACTTTTTAACAATGCCTGATAAAAAAAGTCCCAATTGGGGGTGCCCCATTACCTACAGTATTATTGGGCACCCTGAACTGTCACACTGAGCAGCTGCAATTGTTTTGCCTCGCTTACTGATTCACCAGCCCCACCACACCACACTCTACAAAAAACTCATCAACTCCCAGTGCGATGCTGCTTCTGTTCCTCCACAACTCCTCACAGAAAAAAAGAAACGCATCCCGATTTGCTCCCTTACTCATTTTTTCCCCGATGTCAGCTCACTCAACCTCACTGAAAATGAAAGTGCCTGAACTTCTTTCCAGTCCCGCTCGCATTACATTTTTATCACCAGCACAGCGCTACAATAAATTAACCAAGTACACCCCTCAATGAATAACACATATTGTTTCTCTTTACAGTTTACTTTCCTGCAATGCTTCTGGTTCCCTCGATCTTCATCCAAGTAATGTTCCCAATAGTCTTTCTAAGTAGCACACACTCGAGTGCCTGTCCAGTTCCACCCGAAAAACCAAGCGGGATCACCACAGAAACAAATGAACTTGTTTTTTTATTCTTTGGGACTTAGTACAAACAGATTAACACACAGCTCACGTACAACACTCATGCTCTTGTTTTAGTGCTGGAGGTGGACACTAGACAGAATGACTCAGTTACCTGGGGGGAAGCAACAGTAAATGGAACAGCACAGAAACACAGGGGCTACTTCAAAAAAAAAAAAAAAAATGTTCACACTGAGTTTTCAGAGGCAGTTCCTCTCATATTTGATTACTTAAAATTTACACACATGTCCATTTTCTAAGTGTAATAATACTCTCCAAGGAGGGCATTACGTGATATAACAGACCTTCCAGGGCTGTAAGGTCGTCCGCCTGTGGTGTCTGGTCTCATTACACCCCTAGGTGGTCCGTTATATCCCAATAATGCCTACCCTTTCAGGTATCATTACTTACATACCACTGTGCCTCCCCCCCCCCCCCATTACAGTGGTAGCATTCTGGCACTGGCAAACTGTTTGTTGGAGGGTCATTGAGGTCAGGAGGATCAAACATCCAAAGAACTTCTCTTCTCCCAGGGGAGGGATTGCAGAGCCTTGCTTGGGAAGGGGGAAGCTGCAGTGGAACAGAGGCAAGACCATGGGAGCTAGTGAGCCACATTAGTGCAAGGCAGGGAGATCTGGAGTAGTTAAGGGGTATAGGCATGGGAACAGAACTGGGGTGGGCCACAGCAGCCCAGACCTCAGGTTGTCCTGGGGCAGGGTTATGGGAGCTAGGGAGCAAAGTAGACCAGAGAAGTTGGAGGCAGAGGGAGCAGGGGTGGACTATGGCTAGAACCAGTACAGATGGTGGCTAGTGCAAGGTGGAATGTAGTGGTCTAGGGGCAGGGCCATGGGAACTGGCAGCCAACCAGAACATCCTAGGGATGGTGCAGGGTGGAGCTGGGATAGGTGGGGGGGGCCAATGGGGGTGTAGGGCTGAGGGAGGAAGGGTGGTGGCTCGGGCATAGCAGAGGAGCTGGGGTAGTCCACAGACAGGACCAAGGGAACTTGGGTGAACCAAGAGGACAGCATGGACCAGGAGTGACTGGTGCTGGAATGGGGCAGGGCCATGCAAGCCTGGAGGGGATAGGTAAGCCTGGGACAAGGGGAGCTGGTGTTGTCCAGATGAAGGTCCATTGGAACACAGAGTGCCAAGGTGGGCCAGTGTGGCCTGGTGCTAAGGCAAGGGGAAGCTTGTGCTGTCCTGGGGCAGGGCTATGGGAGCTGGAGGTGAGGCAGGTTGGCCTGGGCTGCTTGTAGTTTGGGGAGCTGATATCTTTGGTGGGGATTGGTGGCGGGGTGGTGGGGGCTACTATCCACCCACATAAAGGCTGCATATAATTACAGATTCTTTTAATTGTAATAGGGAGGTGAGGGGTGGAAGAGGAGGGTGGGGCAGTTGCAATATAAGGGTGCTAGCTGCAGATTTGAGCAGACTAACCTAATAGATCGTAAGGTCTGTTTCTGCTGGCAGATTTTTTTGTACACAGTACCACCTAGTCTTTTTCCATACTTTCTAGTTTCTGAGAAATTAAGGCACACATTGGTCATGTTTGGCCTTGGCCTTGGTCCTTCTTTCCAGGCTGTCCCTGAGTGCACACCCTGGAAAGGGCGCTGCCATCCTTGGCAGCTTGTTATCATCCCTGTTGCTGCTGTCCACCCTTGGACCTGCTTCTCTGGCTCCTGTCTTCCATTGGGTACTTCCTAATCTCCAGGCTCTCCCAGAGTGCACTCCCTGGAAAGGGCGTTGCCATCCTTGGCAGCATGTTATTATCCCTGCAGCTGCCGCCCACCCTTGGACCAGTTTCTCTGGCTCCTGCCCTCCCTTGGGCACTTCCTAATCTCCAAGCTCTCCCAGAGTGTGCACCCTGGAAAGGGCGCTGCCATCCTTGGCAGCTTGTTATCATCCCTGCAGCTGCCACCCACCCTGGGACCTGCTTCTCTGGCTCCTGCCCTCCCTTGGGCACTTCCTAATCTCCAGGTAAGCACTGCTGGCCTCTGTAGACCCCTAGACTCCTCCTATCTGTGCTGCATGCCACTATTTTAATTAGTGCTGTCGACTGAGGGACCGAGAGGGAAGTGTTGTTTATGAGGACTTCACTGTGCTGGCTCACATTTCTTGTGCTAGTTCACATTTTTGCTTGGTATATGCTGGGGATGTTAAATGTGTTGCAGTTGTGTCTGAATTTTACTGGGGGTGTTAACTGTGTAAAAACTGGGTTTAGTTTAAATTAATATTGTTTCTCTCTAGCTTTCCTGCTGCAATCTCTCCCTAACCCTTCCTCTGTGTTATCTGTTTCAGTCCATTCCCTCTTGGCACTGACCTGTCACCCTCCCACCCCATTTGTTTCCTCACCATGATTGACTCCTTTTCTCTTCCTACACACATTTTGTTCTGCTTATTATCTCCTGCTCCAGTCCCCTGCTGTGCCCAGTCTCATTTTTTATTCTGATCCCCTCCCTAAATTCTACTGCTCACCCTTGTTTTATGTTCATCTCCTCTCCTTCTTGCTCCCTCTTCTTTCTAGGCTCTCCGAGTGCACACGCTGGAAAGGGCGCTGACATTTTTGGCAGCTTGTTATCATCTCTGCAGCTGCCGCCCACCCTTGGACCTGCTTCTCTGGCACCTGCCATCCCTTGGGCACAGCCTTTTTTTTTAATTCAGTATTTATTAATGTTTTTTATACAGGCTTTAACATGAAAGAGCCAATATTTACAGGATAGTATCATGTAACAGTCATTTCCATGCTAAAGCCTCCCCCCCACCATACCACCCCCTCAGCTTGTCATGACCATATAAGGCCAAATATCTTAATGACAATAGAATATGAATACATATAATATACAGGCATTTTTTGAATGATTTTATAGTAAGCATATCCCTCCTGAAAAAAATATATATATATATATATTATATAGATAGAGATAGATAGCTAGAGATATTATACACACACACATATACACACACACACACACACACACACACACACACACACACACACACACACAGTTATTGTGAGGCCCCAGTCTGGAGAAGATTTAATGTAGGGAGACTTTCCCATATTTTCTTATAACAGGAAAGATATCCACTCAGACTGGCTTTCACTTGTTCAGTGCAATGATTAAATAACAGATCTTGCAGCCATTCTTCATATGTAACAGTATGAGCATCTAGCCAGTGACTTAGAATTAGTTTTTTAAAAGTAAGTGCTATCATAGCTACATGGTATCTTCGGTTTCTGACTGGGATTGTGGTGAAATCCCCCAAAAGACATATTTCTGGTGTAAACAATTCACCTATTCCTAACAGGGGGTCTGATCTCGTCTTAATTACCATAACTTCTTGATTGAGGAATATTCCCAGAATATATGGAGCAAATCTCCTACAGATGTTCTGCATCTAAAACACAGAGCATCTGATGATCTACCTATCTTTTTAAGTTTAACGGGGGTCCAGTACATATCATGCAATATTCTGTACTCTGAGTTTCAACCTATCTTGGGAGACATATCGAAAGAAGTCTAAGTAGATTGAATCTCATCGCTTCGGAAAATTTGGGAAACAAATTCCAATATCTGGGCACCCCACTGCCTATATCCAGTATATTTGTACGGAGGCTGGAATAAATTTGTCATACTGCATGGGGCTTCCCACATAGTAAAATTAGACTCTCCATCCAGGCACAGCTGCCTTTGAGGTTCATATTGGCTGGAAACATTTTTGTCAAAAGATGTACAAGTTGCCATATCTTGAAAATCTGTCTTCAGCCTATGGAATACCTAGCCAGCATGGTGCTTGAGTTCATAGATGAGCTCTCAGTAAACAAGTGTCCAACCCTTGCATTGTTGAAGTGGGGTAACCAGTGTGGGGAGATATTTTCACCTCCAAAACGGCGGTTGGGATTCCCAACTATTGATTGTCCGGGATCTTTAACATTCCGGTATTTAAAGAAGGCACATAGTTGGTTGTATGCTCAAAGGGATACTAGCATAGGAGAATTATTTAAACCAGAGAGTTGACTTCTGATGGTAACATACAGGAGGCTCTGCTTGTTTATGTTCAGATTATCCGTTCTCTCTTTCCAACTGTAACCATTCCAGTATGTATAACATAGAGGCAATCTCTTCTGGGGATATAAACCATGTTAAATACTGTGCTGCCTAACTCGCCCAATAATACATACCAAAATGTGGTAGTTTAAGACCTTCAGCTTGTGTGGATGCTGCTAATTTAAGATAAGCTCATTGGGGGTGTTTCCCTCCCCAAATAAAAGAGGAGATATGGGCGTGTAATGTCTTAAACCACTTTTGGGGTAACCATAAATTTAACATTAAGGGGATAAAATATTCTAAGTAATACATTCATTTTAATTATACTAATCCTCCCCCACAGAGAAATCAGAAGAGATTGCCATCTTTTGAAATCCTGCTGGATAGTATCCAGAAGGGTTTCAAAGTTCATCTTTTTCATTAAGGTATCATTCCTAGAGAGAATTAATCCCAAATATTTTAAATACTTAGAGCTCCATTTTACCTCTAGTGAAGAAATATCCTGCTTCAAAAATCTGTAGTTCAGTGGGAAGACAATTGATTTATTTAATTTTACAGTTGGAGACTGCCCCAAACTCGATATTTACAGCTGTAGGAAAGGATTTGGCAGGGTGAATCAGGTGAAGAAACACATCATCAGCATAAGCCAATAACTTTAATGTGTGGGTGCCTATGGAAATCCCCTGTACATTTTTATTTGTCCTCAGCATGACCAATAATGGTTCTAGGTAAATATTAAACAGCAGGGGAGAGAGGGGGCATCCCTGTCTCATGCCTGAACATAAAGAAATATATTGGAGAGGAAGCCATTGCAATATATTCTTGCCTGGGGGCACCGATAAAAAAAAAAAAAAAAAAAGCAATCCAATCTATAAATTTAGATGGGAAACAAAAACTACACATAATTAAAAATAAATGTTGCCAAGCCACACAGTTGAATGTCTTCCCCACATACAGAGACAACAGGCCGGCCAGTACATCCAATTTCCTGGACATGGAGATATGCGCTAACTTCCTAAAATGATCTGATGACTGGCATCCCTGCATGAAACCTATTTGGACTGTATGAATTTGGGAAGTACTCCCTTGAGTCTATTAGCAAGAAATGTGGCTAATATTTTAATATCACAATTTAATAGTGATATTGGATGGTAACTACTTGTCAATTTGGGATCTTTATCTTGTTTACGCAGCACTATGATAATAGCTTCCAGTAAAGAGCTAGCTAAGGTGTTCCCTTCTAACATCCATTCAAAGACACGAGATAACCAAGGAGTGAGTTGTTTACTGAAGGTTTTATAAAATAGAGGAATATCCATCTGGTCCCGGAGCCTTGTCACCTGCTAATGAGGAGATGGCCAACTGGATTCCCCCCTCTGAGATAGGGAGGACTAATGATTCTTGTTGGCTCTGTGCAAGAGATGGGAGACCTAGTGGATGGAGGTATTGTTCCACCACCATGGGAGTGGGTCTATTATCCAGGAGCTTATATAGGTCCTTATAGTATGCCACAAATTCAGCAGTAAGATCTTCAGGGCTAGGCAAAGATCACAGGTATGCTGAGATCTAATACTCGGGACAATTCTGGAGGATTCTATTTGTTTCAGCCTTAATGCCAGGAGATGTCCTTGATCAATATATTTTACTCTGGTCTTTAAAATGGCATGTTCACCTTTCTCCCAAAGGAGTGAGCTATATTGATTCCTTAACCCCAGCAGCAGTAACTACCTGTCAGCCACAGAAGTAGTGGGAGACAGGGAAGCCTCCAGGGTACGTATTCTAGATAATAAGGAGAGTGCTTTTTGTTCCTATTCTCTCTTCTGGCTGGAGGCCACCCTAATGAATACCCCACATAGTACACATTTTAGAGCTCCCCAATCAAGATATTGTCTGGATGTGGCGTTCCAGTTGATTGTAGTGTACTCCTAATTCCTGAGTAATGACCTCTATAATTTTAGGTTCAAGTAGTTGATTGTTTAACTTCCACAGTGAATCTGGTGATGCATCTGGTGTTAACATTAGAACGCAGTTTACTAGAGTGATCTGAAATTACCCCTGAAGTTATCCCTGCTGACACTACCCCCTGGAGGAGTGATTGGCTAATTAAAAAATAATCAATCCGGGAAGAGGTCCCATGAACACTGGAGCAGAAGTTGAATTCCTTTAAGGTGGGATATAGTGTTCTCCAGGGATCTACCAGTCCTAGGTGATCCATCATTTCCCTAAACCCATGTTTCTATGTTGTGCTGGGGAGAGGCCTTGTCTCTTGGGGTTTGATTTGTCTATTTCTGGTGAAAAGGGCAAATTCCAGTTCCCTCCATAATATAAGGGCAGGTAGTATAAGGCACCAGTATCATTAACAGGTCCTTGAAAAATAAGGGAGAATCAAGAATAGGATCATAGACACATCCCAACACCAAGGAGGTTCTCTCTGAAGTTCCTTTTACAAATAAATATTGGCTCTGTGGGTCACAAATAACCTGTTTGGATTTAATGGGTATGTTCCTGGCTACTAAAATAGCTACTCCCCCGCCTCTGTGAACTGTCCCCTGCATTAAAAACCTGTCCAACTTATTGTCTGCAAAGGAGAGCACCTTCCGATTCCAACAGGTGGGTCTCTTGAAGAAATATAAGGCCACCTCTAAGCAAATTGATGTGCTTCAACACCTGATACCATTTAAGTTTAATGCAGAGCCAACGTACATTCCAGGACACAAATTGTTTAATGCCTGCCATGCTCTATTTGAGAAACCATTAAAATCAATTGACACCATATATCCCCATGGGTAACCAACCAACCAACTATCCGTTGTGCCAAGCTGACCCAACACCCTCCCCCCGACCCCCGTGTGATGTATTCTCCCCCTTAATACCCCAGACTTTCTTACCATCCCAAATACCCCTATTCCCTCCAAGAACCCATCAAAAGTTACAATCTTCCTGTCAGAACAGTAGCTTAGAGTTCTGTCAGGAGGACCTCCTCCCTCCACCCATAAGCTCTACAGTTGCAATACCTACCACTGGGCAGCTACACCTCTCCCCAATTTTCCCTAAATTGAGCAATATCATAAATTCTGCACATTCAGAAAAAACCAAAAAGGAGAAGTAGCTTCCCCAATATCAGTACAACTGGGAAGATCTCCGAACTCTAACATAGAATTATTCCCCTTCTAGTGAACCTCAGATATGTGAGGGTTGGCAGCGACTTAACCATTCCTGCCTTTCTTTTAGGCAGAATTAGACAAAATATTTCAAGATATAAGAAAAAAAGCCAAAATGAACTAGCGAAAAAGCCCTTTCTCTCCCCATAATAATCTGTTGCACCATAATGTCACCGGTTCTCTCAATAAACACCTTGCGGGTCAAAATAAAAGTCCCAGCCATGCTGAGAAATTAGACTTGCTGTGCAAAATATCAGACTTTAAACTAAAAATGTCCCAAACCCCACAGTATTGCTTTCATAGTAGTGGGCTAGGCTCTCCACAAGTGTTCATGTTCAGAAAAGCAGTGGAAACTATGAACTAGTTTCATCTTGTCTGCAGAGACGCTATCTTCGCCCTGCAATAAGAGGAAAAAAGGCCTTAATTTGTTTAGTACCAAAATATAAACACAACCCTTAAGTCGAAACAGGGGAAAACAACCTTGATTGATACATATTGTCTCAAATAGTTGGTGCTGTCAGCTAAATCCTGCACTAACAGTATGGAGACAAAACGACGTACAACAGTGCCCTTGAGATTATATCACAGGATTGCTCAAACATTCTCTATGATTAAACAGGGCACTTTTAACTGTAATCCCCCTCCAGTCGCTATTAGCCTCGCACCCATTCTTGAAGAGGTTTGGGAGCAATTTCTTCAGCTCGAGCTCTGCTGATTTTGGATCTTCTAAAGGGAGCCACTTCCCATCAATGGAAACTTGAAGATTCGCTGGGTATAACATCCAAAAATGGATGTTTGTCGTGAGCAGCTTTGTCACCACATTGTGATATTAGGATCTCTTCTGCCTCACAGTTGGGGGGAGATCTTGAGTAATACAGATTGGAGAGCCCTCCCAGAGTACGTCTTTCAGTTCCTTGACTTTAGTCAGCAAATGCTGGCGCTCTTGTTAATTTAAGAACTTGAAGAAGGATGTCCTGGGGGGGGCCCTGTTGGTGGCATGGGGCTTAGGGCTCAATGAGCCCGCTCCACAGTGTACACCAAGCTGAAGGGAGAGGGGCCTACTATTTTCTGCACTAGTTTTTGCGCAAATACTACCACATTGGAACCCTCTTCCCTCTCTGGCAGTCCATGACTAAAACATTGGTTTGGCGACTCCTCCCTTCGAGGTCTTCGACCTTGTCTACCAGCTTTATCACTCATTGTCTGAATTGCCACAGCCAGGTTTTTTCCACAGAAATTAGCTGTACCTCGCAATCCCCTGTAAGTTGAGCTAAGTCCTCTAATTTGCCAGTTATCACTTTGACTTCCTTGATTAAGACCTCATCTCTGAAGGGTTGGAATTCTTCTAAGAACTGCTCCAGTGATAGAGGAGTCAGTTCAGCAGTTGTAGTGAGTCTCTTATTCGCCGAAGTAGATTGGCCCTTCGCCTTTTTTGACAGTTTTCTCAGGCATAACTGGTGGTGTGTAATGTGGCTTGCATTTCTACCTCCATAACTAGTGCAAAACCCCCAAATTCCTTCAGATTGTCACAGACTAGAGTTGCAGCACTCCAATAAATTGTAAAAGTGAGAAGTTTGAACTACAGTAGAAAGTTTATACAGAGGGTTAAAAGAGGGATAGCGGGAGCACTCGAGAGGAGTGTCTACACAGCTTGAGGTATCACGTGATCTCCATCCCCTTGTTGTTATAACATTGGGTCACTAGGGGCAACATAAACCTCACCGTCCCATTGTAAACTGCTAGCATAGTACAGATTACATACCTCCCTTTGGAGGTCAGTGCTGGTACACCCTGCCCACAGCTTGCTTCCCCATTTCTACACCCCCCTTTTAAGCCCCTACTACCCTGCTAACCCACTGCTTCAAACAAGTGGCAGCTCCAATGCCTTTTTATCATACCTGGACCCACTTCTTTACATGGCCTTCTGCCCCACTCATGTCTTTACATTACTCTTAAACTTTACTGTGCATCCACCTTTAGTTATTTACCTAATTCCCCTGAATCATCTAACAAACCTTGGTTTAAGAGTATCATCATTATCTATCTCTTACTCCTCTCAGTAGGAGACATAAATCCCAACCCAGGTCAAACACACAGCAAAGCCCTTAGCCCATTCACTCCCCCTTCCTCAGCCTCTGCTACAACCCCAGTTTCACTCTGCCATGGTCTAAACATCCTTCATCTTAACATTCTCAGTCTGTTCCCTAAACTTGACCTGCTACTTCCACTTATAGGACCCCTCAATCCAGACATCCTCATTGTGTCCGAGACCTGGCTAACAAAAAATCCGTGCTGCATCTATCACAATTCCTGGATATGTCGTTACCCACCACGACTGCTCTGGTAGGGGTGGAGACATAGCTATCTACTCATTCTCCTCTCTCCAAACCACTACTGTTCTAGTGACCATCTACTCCAATACCTATGAAGTCCTCATCATTAGATTTTCTCTACCCTTTTCTGTACCAATATTTATCACAAGAGCTTATTGCCATCCATCCTGGTCTACACCACTCTGTAGCCACTGACCTTATTGCCACTATTGGGTCCCTTAGTGCTTCAGGTGAGCTCTACCTGTTAGGGGATCTAAACCTGAGCTGGTTGTCACCTGCCCTAGATAAGACTTTTACTGAAATAACTGCCCTTAACCTGTCCCAGTTAATCACAGAACCTACTCACCTAAACCAGAAATCCCATAATCACACTCTCATAGACTGGGCCCTTACCTCTCATCCTCACAGAGTAATTCAGTCTGGCCTACTGCCAGATGCTCTTAGCAATCATCATATGATCTACATAGTTAGGAAAGTACACAGACCCAAGGCATCCCACAAACTAATAACGATCCGCTCTTACAAAACATTAGAACTTGCCCCTCTACATCATGACTTAACTCACATTGACTGGGTCCCTATATCCTCAACCAAAACTATCAATCATGCCCTGGCTTATTTCAAAGATAACTTAATCAATGTTTGGAACAAACATACTCCCCTTAAGCAAGTTAGAGTGCGTGGTAGTCACCCCCCCCCCCGGGTAACTCCTGAACTCCTGGCCTGTCTGCAAGCATGTGATAAAGCATGGAAAACCCACAAATCCTCCAAACTCCCTTGTGACTATGCTATCTACCATACACTCCAAAATGACTGTACCAAAAGCCATCCACCTGGCTAAAGCTGAATATTTCCGGTCCACCTTTAATGCTAACATAAACAATCCATCAAAGTTTTGGAAAGTAGTTCACTCACTTTTCTGTCCACAAACTAACCTCCATCTCTGCTACTCAACATAAACAACCAAATCAATGCAGACCATCCTAAAGTAGCAGCAGAATTCAATTCCTACTTTACTTACTGTGCCTCCACCCTGTTAGCTTCCCTCTGATCCCAACCTACTACCTCTTCCCTCCCTCTCGATTCCTCCCAACACCACCAATTAGTGGAAATTGTTGCCTTTTCACCCATCTCTCCCAATGACACCTTAAAGGCACTGCTTTCTATCAACCCAGCTAAGGGCAGCTCCTCTGATGGCCTTTACCCTAAGCTGCTGTACCTCTTTGCTTATGCTATTTCCCTTCCCCTCTCTGATCTCCTCAACCTGTCATTCTATACTGCAGCTATCCCCGAAGCCTGGAAACATGCTACAGTTCTCCCCCTACCAAAGGGAGGTGATCTCATCTCCTGGGAATTACCGCCACATCTTGCTTCTACTCACCCTGGCTAAACTTCAGGAACACCTTGTTCTCGCCCAACTCTCCTCCTTTCTTGACTTCTCCTTCACTCCCTTTCAATCTGGTTTTCAGAAGAATCACTCCACAATCACATCCCTACTTAGACTCACTGACTATTCATTCAGCCATGGATAGAGGTCACATCACTTCTATCTTTGTCGACCTTGCTAAGGCTTTTGACACAGTCTCACTCCCTCCTCCTCAAAACTCTCATCAGCCGGCTTGTCTCTATCTGCCTCCAACTGGTTCAGAGCCTACCTGGTAGGTAGAGTTCAATCTGTTAAAATAGATAAGACTGCATCCCCTCCACTGCCCATCTCTACTGGTGTGCCTCAAGGCTCCATACTTGACCCTCTCATTCTTAATTTTTCTAAATGACCTACCATCAGTATGTTCCTCATCCTCCATCAATATGTACACTGACAACACGGTCTTGTTCACCTCTGGCCAATCTCCTTCTGATGTGACTTTCAAACTACAGCTTGACTTCAATAATGTTCAATGCTGGCTAAGCTCACATCAACTTTTCCTAAATGCCAAGAAAACAGTCTCCATGACCTTTGGCACTAGGCAGAGTCTCTAGGCTGCCCTTCATTCCCTCCCTCCACACTCTTGATGGGTCAGCACTAGAGAACACCACCTTTTTCAAATACATGGGTGTCTGGCTTGACCAATACCTTAACTTTTCTGTATATATTGACGCCATTCTGAAAAAACTGCACCCCAAGCTTGGCGCCTTTTATAGAAACCGTAGTTCCTTACCACTACCGGTTGGGTGTGATCTAGTTCAGAAAATGATACTCCCCATTTTTGACTATTGTGACAGTCTACAGTGCTGCTCCTAAGTCTTCCCTTACTAGGTTGGATACTCTCCAACGCTTTCTGTCACTTTGCTTTTGACTTCCCATCCCACTTACATCACTGCACCTTGTATCATTCTCTAGCTTTTCCCTCCCTTGAATGTAGGCATCTCTCTCACTGTGCCAAGTTCACATCTAAATTTTGGGTTGGGACTCTTCCCTCTTAGCTCTCCTCCTTACTCTCTGCTCCACCTCTCTCCTTCCGCTCTCTCAGATCTACTGACGCATGTACTCTAGCTATTCCCCATTGCTCTACCTCCACAGGACAGGAAGCTTTCTCCTTCCACCCCCCAAAGTTTTGGAACTCGCTGCCACCTCCTATCAGCCTTTCCACTTCCCCATCTTCAATTTCCTTAGCTCTTCAAAATTTCTATTCCCCTAAATGCACTTGTTCTTAGCCCCCCTTTCAACATTCCCCACCCTGGCACATTATCCCTCTTTCATCCCCATCCTCTACCCATCGCCTGAGTATACTTACCTTATAACTGCCATCCCTTGGGTAGCACTTCAAATCTTGTGCTCAGCCTACTACTTCTAGCACTTCAAATGCGTTATCCATCCTCTAACCTTTACCCTACTAGATCACCTGTTCTTGGGTTGTTGCAATGTATGCTATATCCAAATATGTTTTCTTTACCCTAGCCAGTTGGTCTGGCTTATTATGTAATTGTATTACACTGTTTTGTTTTAGAAATTTTATATAAATTGTACTTGTACTGCTGTGTTTGCTTGTCTTGCCTCCCTCCCCCAGGACGCTTCCAGAAATGAGCTGTTTACAGTGCATGTTATCTTTCCTGGTGAAACATTTTCCAAATAAAAAAATAAATGTTTCTTTATTGTAAAATCTACTTTGAGCAAACACATTTCAAATATATCTAGCTCTATCTTATCGATTTCAGCAGAACAGACTTAGCATGAAGGACTAATTCAGGAAGGCTATACAGGGATACAGTGACATAAGGGGAGTAGAGGAACAGTGGGATAAGATAAGGAAAGCCCTGCACCTGGTAGCAAACCATTGTGCCAGGTCCTGATGCAAGAGCAAAAGAAAGAGGAAACCACTGTGGTTCTCGAGGGGAGTAGCAGAGCTAGTAAGAGGAAAAAAGATGGCATTTCTGAGGTACAAGGCAACACAAAGCAAGGACGACAGGCAAGAATACTTGGAAAAATTAAAGGAGGCAAACAAGGCAGTAAGGACAGCGAAGGCCAAAATCGAAGAAAAGCTAGCTAAATCAGTGACGTAAGGAGGGAAAGCATTCTTTAGTTATATTACTGAGAGAAGGAAGACAGGGGAGGGATTGTGAGAATTGGGGCAGAGGGAGGCAGAGTAGTGGAGAAAGACATTGACAATGTGGTACCAGGGGGCTTTGTGACTTAAGTTGGAAAGGTACCAGTTTAGGAGATTTTGCCGGTGCAGCTGAGTGTCTCAGTGAGGGTCTGTTGGGGTAGCCTATTGTCTGTCTCTAGTACTCAGAAGGAACCCAATCTCCCCCACCCACCCCTAGCACATTGCATCCTTTATACTGGTAGATTGTGACATCATACGGTACCTGATGTCTGCATACACACTGTTAGCTAGACTCGACACACACTGAATTGTATGTGTTTGTGAAACTTGGGAATGCTATTGGTGGGTTTGTGATTGGGTTTGTAAACAATTGCAGTCAGTGTACAGAGACTGCATTCCACTGTCCTGTATAGGTAGTGTGAACCATGAGTAGGATTGTGGGGTGCAGTGGATGTGGAGCAACAGTGTGGATGAACATACTGTGGAGGCTGGAAGGGTGCCCAATATGCCACAGGCTAAGGAGGCTCAAGGAAGAGGTTCAGTGGCTTGGCAGGGAGTTGGGAAGGTTGAAGGGTGAGGGGGAAGGTTGCATTGGCAGAAGGGCTGACATCTGAGAGTATCGGGGGGGCACCACAGAGAAGAAACAGTGGGTCGAGGGAAGGGGGCAAACCAGGCAGGAAGCCAGTTGATGAAAGGTGGACTCTAGTAGGGCTTAGCAAAAGACGAGCAGCAGTAGGCAGGAGAGAGGAGAAAACACATAGTAAGGCAAACAGGGTAAGGAGCATATTTGCTGTACTTCCGACACATGGAGAAGAGGATGCAGGAGGAGATTGCAAAAGGGATAGTATTCATGAAGAGGAGGGGTGAGGGGCATTGTTAGTGGAGAGATTGAGCATGGTGTGACAGGGGGAGGGATAATGAGGGAGAGAAGGGAGAGGGAGGTTGGCATTCAAACAGGAGGAGCAGGAGAGGTCTCAATTGAGAGAAGCATGGGGGAAGACATTGGGGCAAATGGTAAAAGCACCATCTTGAGTGGCCCCGGGAATAAGAACTTGGGTGGGGGTAGCAACAGGCACAAGGACAGAGGTGGGGGTGTACTGGTGTTGGGGCTCCATACTCAAGGGGATCAGATGGGGCAGCAAGGGGCGAGAAGCACAGTTGGATTTGGGTGGAGTCCATACCAGAATTAAAGGAAACAAGGCAGGACAGGCAATCCTAAGGTGTGCAAGGAAGGGTAGGAGGAAACCTCACATTTAGTACATGTTGGGACAAATGACATAGCATGAGAAACAGTTAAGATAACATGGGAGATGTCTGCAGAGGTGGGAATGTTGTGCAAGGAGACTGGGGAGTCTGTGACCTTCTCAGATGTGCTCCCAGTACCCTGTGCAAGCACAGTGAGAAGGAAAAGGATTAGGGAATTGAATGTATGGTTGGTGGAATGGTGTCGAACTAAGGATTATGGGGTCATGGGTGGCTGGGGCAGTACCTGGGATAATACCAGTCTGTTTGCAAGGGATAGGCTGTACCTGAGTGAGGATGGAAAGGAGATATTAAAGCAAAGACTGAAGAGGTATATTGTGACAAAGGTGAATTTAAACTGGGGGGGGGTGGCAAGTGGACATCAGGTAGGCAGGGATCCAATAGAGTGGAGTCAAAGCCTACCCCTCCAAGCTAGCAGGAAAAGAATCAGGGCAGTGGAAAAGGGAGGGAGCAGAAGGGAAGAGATGAAGGGCAATGAAGAGAAAGGGGCACGATGGAGGGTGGTCTTGATGAACGTGAGAAGTTTAGGCAACAAATCAGCTGAGATACAGGCACTCTTGGCAGTGAGGATGGTGGATATTGCAGCTGTCATGGAATGTGGGCAAGTGAGCACCGGGACTGGGATCTGGCAATCCCAGTGTACAAATTATACAGAAAAGACTGTAAGGAGGGTGGAGTGGGGTGGAAGTCTATGTGAGGGATGGGATCAAATGCACAAGGGAGAACACAGGCAATCTGGCTGCAGCTCCTAGACTCAAGGGGTAGGAAACTGAAGATTGGGGTGGTATACAAGCCGCTGTCCCAGTCTGAGGAGCTTGGCCAGGAATTAGTCTGACAAATCAGAAAGGTATGTAGAAAAAGGAAGATGGTCATCATGGGGGATTTCAACTTGCCGGGGGTTGACTGGAGCATTCCAGTCACCTCCAGTGCCAGGGAGCAAGTGCTCCTGGATGCAATCCAGGAGGATCTCCTGATGCAGTTGGTCAGTGTACCTACTAGGCTAAAGAACACTTTAGATCTAGTATTGACTAATGGGGAGGCAGTAAGGAAAATAAGGGTGGAGGACCGACTTACCAACAGCTATCACCAAACGGTGTGGTTTAATATCACGATGTGTGTGGAGCCAGAATGGTAAACTTCAGGGGGGTGGACTTTGTGAGGATGCAGGTAGTACTGAAAGGGAAACTGGAGGGCATAAGGCAGGAGATGGACTCGGAGCAGAAATGGGATATTATTAAATGGGGGATTACAGAGGCAATGGAAATCTGCACCAAGACACAGAGTAAGAGGAGCAGAGCAAGGAAACCATGTTGGTTGAATAATGAGTTAGTGGAGGTGGTGAGGGCAAAATGAGAGGTGCACCACAGGTATAGGAGGACAGGGATGGAAGGGGACAGGGAAAAGTGTGCAAGATGGTCCAGGGAGGTGACCAGAAAAGTGAGAGAAGCCAAGGCCCAGAGTGAGCCAAGATTAGTGCAGGGAATTAATGGGGAGGGGGGAGAAAGACTTTTTCAGATACATCAGTGAGAAAAGGAAGTGCAAGGAGACAATAGTGAGGACAAAAAAAGGGTGGGAAGTGGACAGAAAAGGGTGAGGAACAGGCAGAATCACTGAATGAATACTTTTGCTCAGTGTTCACGGAAGGGGAGGTGCTACCACCATGATCTGGGAGGGTGGGGACGGGAGGAGGGAGGCAACAGATGGAAGAATTGAGGGAGGTAGAGTCTAGAGGGACTGAGGGCACTGAGGGTAGGCAAGGCACCAGGGCTGGATGCTGTCCACACCGGGGTGCAGAGAGATGGTGGAGGAGCTGGCGGAGCAGCTGGCAGATCTGTACAGCACCTCATTGGAGTTGAGATGTGTGCCATTACACAAGAGCGGACCAAGGGATGAACCGGGTGATTATCGCCCATTAAGTCTCACCTACAAAGTGTGAAAACTCATGGAAATAATACAAAAGGAAAGACTGGTGGTATACCCTGGGGGACAACAGCCTACAGGATGTGAGGCAGCATGGGTTCGCTTCAGGGAAGTCTTGTCAAATCAACCTAATACAAAATGGTCATGCAGTGGACATTCTTTACTTGGACTTCAGCAAGGCCTTTGATTTGGTGCCTTATGGGTGGTTTGGGAGAAAGCTAACTTATGTAGGTTTAGGGGCAAAAATGTCTAACTGGATTACAAGCTGGCTGGGTGGGAGGCTGCAACGGGTGCTGGTGTGAGGGGAGCTCTCAACTCCAAAGCCAGTGATGAGTATGGTGCCGCAGGACTCTGGGCTGGGACCAGTATTTGTGCTCTTCATATGAGACATTGTGCATGGGGTTGTGATCAAGGTAAGTCTGTTCGCAGAATACCAAAATGGGAGCAGTGGTGGATGGAGAGGAGAGACTGAAGTAGCTGCAGGGGGACCTAAACAAGCTGGAGAAGTGGTCAGAGATGATAGCTGCAGTTCAATGCAAAGAAATGTAAGATTATGCACTTTGGGGCAAAGAACCCAAAGAGAGAATATGGCTTAGAGGGATTAAGCTGGGGATCACTGAAGAGGAGAAGGACCTAGGGGTAATTTTAACAAGGACAATGAACAACACTTCCCAGTGCAGGAGAGTGGCTGCAAAAGTGAACAAAATGTTGGGGTGTATAGCGAGGGTGTTTTCATCCAGGCAAAGAGAGGCAATCTTGCCCATCTACAGGTCACTGGTAAGGCCACACTTGGAGTATTGTGTGTAGTTTAGCAGGCCATACCTGAAGCATGATATTAGGCTACCGGAGGGGGTACAGAGGAGGAGGACAATGAAGATATGTGGAATGGAGAAGAGACTATGAGATCAGGCTGGGAGACCTGAATATGTATACCCTGGAGGATAGAAGGGACAGGGAGGACATGATAGAGAAATTCTAGTATCTGAGGGGAATCAGTAAGGATGGGGCAGATGGGGTCTTTAAGCTAAGGAGGGACACCAGGGGGGCAAGGGCTAAGAATACAGTGGGGAAGATTTAGGAGGCAAATGAAGAGACACTATTTCATGGAGAGGGTGGTAGCAAAATGGAACATGCTACCAAAATGGGTGGTATCATGTAAATCTGTGAACAGCTTTAAAAGGGCATGAGACAGGGGACAGTGAGGGTGGGTGGTGGATGCGAGATGACAAAGGGGAGAGAGGGTGGGGAAGCTGCAAACTAAAAATGCTAGCTGCACACTCGAGCAGACTTAGATCTACCAGGTACTCTGTTTCTGCTAGCACGATTGCATGTTCCTATAATGTGACTGTCCTCAGCAAATACTGCTCTGTATTCACAGAAGACGACAATGGAGATGGTTCCCCATTAATTGAGAAGGGCTAATGGGGAGGAAGGGTGGACATTAGACCTTTTTCAGAGTATAAAGAGCATCAGAACAGCTTAGGGTGGATAAAGCTATGGGGCCCAATGGGATACTCCTGAGGATCCTAAAGAAGCTCTGAGAGGAAATGGCTAAACCTCTGGCTAAGCTGTTCAGTGTATTACTGGAAATAGTCATGGTTCTGGACAGGCATGGCTTTGGAGCAGTGGAGGAGGGCACAAGGGGTAACCCTACTAAAAAGTGGTAGCAAGGAGGAGACAGAAAACTACCACCCAGTCAGTTCAACTTTGATAATAGGAAAAATTATAGAAACCCAACTTAAGAAAAGATTGGTTGCTGGACCAAAGGCAGGGAGGTCATGCCAGACCAACTTGATTTCTTTGAGTGGGTGACAAAGGAGATAGACCAGGGCAGAACGGTAGATGTGACCTATCTACACTTCAGGAAGGCTTTCGACACATTTCCACGCAGGAAACTAATCCACAAACTGGCAAATCTTGGGGTGGGGACAGACGTGGTCACATGGGTTAGAAACTGGTTGAGTAACAGAACACAAAGAGTGGTGGTAAATATGGTTAGCTCACAGAAAGGACCGGTAACAAGTGGCGTACCAAGGGATCAGTGCTGGGACCAGTGCTCTTCAATGTCTTCATAAGCGATGTTGCAGAGGGTTTAGAAGGATCTAAAAGGGAGGGTTAGCCTTTTTGTTGATGATACACAACTATTGTAACAGAGTAGATTCACAGGAAGGTATAGAAAAAATTAGGATGCATCTGAAGAGGCTATAAAACTGGTCCAAGGAATGGCAGTTGGGTTTCAATGCAAAAAAGTATAAGATTGTACACTTAGGGAGGGGGAATCCAAGGGCTGAGTATGAACTAGACGCGGTAACAATGGAGGTCACCACAGAGGAAAGAAATCTAGGGGTAGTCATAGAAGACAACCTCAAAGTATCTAAACAGTGTGACAAAACAGTTGGAAAGAGTGACAGAATGCTAGGGTGCATATAGAGGGGTATTACAAGTAGAAAGAGGGAAGTGGTGATACCATTGTACTGCTCCACAGTAAGGCCTCATCTGGAGTACTGTATCCAGTTCAGGAGGCCCCATCTCCAAAAAGACAGACAGGATGGGGACTGTATGGAGGAGGGCAACAAAAATGGTGTTGAGGATGCAGCATAAGTTGTATGAGGAAAGACTCTGAGCTCTCTTGAGTATGTACTCCCTTGAGGAAAGGGGGGGACATGATAGAGACTTTCAAATATCTAAAGGGGATTGATAGGATACTAGAGGAGAGTATTTTTCACATGAAGGGAAACAGCAGAACAACATGGCAAAGCATAAGACTAAAGGGGGAAAACCTAGAGGGAACTTGAGGAATTTCGACTTCACTGATAGGGTGGTGGAGAGATGGAACAGTCTACCACAGGTAGTGGTGGGGGTGGCCATGGTTCAGAGATTCAAGAATGTGTATGATAGACACATGGGAATTATTAAACTAGGGTGAAGGGAGGCCTTGTAGCATCTAGGGTATCTTAAGCATTAGAAAGAGGGATTGGGCAGGCTGGATGGGCCACAAGGCCCTTATCAGCCAACATCTTTGTATCTCTGTGTATTCAGTAATTACTTGCTTACTGATCTGTAACTATAGTGGGTGGAGAGCATCATAATTGTCTGCTTTAAGGTGCAAGTGCATAGAAACAGATTTTGATGGCAGATAAGGACCGCTTGGCCCACCCAGTCTGCCCATTTCCCTACCTAATGGATAAGCTGCAGATCCTAGTTTACCAGCAGCCTACTTCTTCCTACCCCCACCTCCAAGAATTGCCTTATGACTGTCCCATGCATGCTTGGATTCCACCACTGTTTTTGACTCCACAACCTCCTCCGGAAGGCCGTTCCATGCATCCACAACCCTCTCTGTGAAAAAAATACTTCCTTAAATTACCTCTGAGCGCCCCTTCTATTTTCAAAATTGTGCCCCCTTGTTATTGCACACCTCTTTTTGAAAGATGCTACCCTCTTGGACTTTGATTCCTTGAGATACTTGAAAGTTTCTATCATGTCCCCCCCTCTCCCTCCTTTCCTCGAGGCTATACATATTCAGCTCCTTAAGTCTCTCTTCATATGTCTTCCGGTGCAGACCCTGCACCATTTTAGTTGCCCTCCTCTGGACAGCCTCCATCCTGTCTATGTCTTTGCGGAGACTGGGTCTCCAGAACTGCCGCAGTACTCCAGATGGGGTCTCACCAACTGTCTGTACAGAGGGATAATAACTTCCTGTTTTCTACTGGTGATGTCTCCTATGCATCCCAGTATCCCCCAGCCCTCCTTGCTGCCCTCTCACATTGCTTGCCCACCTTTAGGTCATCTGATATGACTACCCCAGGTCCTTTCCATTTTTGTTGTTCTTAGTATCTCACCCCCATTGTGTACTCTTCCCTGGGTTTTGTTTCCCAGATGCATTACCTTGCACTTCTTAGCATTGAATCTAAGCTGCTATACATTTGACCATTCCTCTAACCTTGCCAAGTTCCTTCCATCCTTTCCACCCCACCTTGTGCATCAACTCTGTTGCAGATCCTTGTGTCATCTGCAAAGAGACATACTTTCCTTCCAGTCCCTCTGCAATGTCGCTTATAAAGACATTGAAGAGGACCGTCTAATACTGAACACTGCGGTACCCCACTAGTAACCCCTTTTTTCAGAGTGGACTCCATTTACTATTACTCTGTGTCCTATTCTCCAGCCAATTCTTTACCCAGGCTGTCATCTTGGGACCCACTCCCAGCCTGGCTAACTTGTATATTAATCTTTGTGTGGGACTCGTCTGGTAGGCCATGTCCACAGCCCTTCCCTGATCTACTACTTTGGTCACCCAGTCAAAGAAATCTATCAGATTTGTCTGGCATGACCTTCCACTGTGAATCCATGCTGCCTTGGGTCCTGAGCCCCTCTGGCCTCTAGATACTCAACAATTCTTTCCTTCAGAAGTGATTCCATCATTTTCCTACCACTGAGGTTAAACTAACAGGTCTGCAGTTTTCTTTTCTGCCTTGCTCCCACTTTTGTGAAGTGGAATCACATCTGCCCTTCTCCAGTCCTCGGGTACCACCCCATCCTGCCATGATTTATTAAAAAGGGTAGTCAGTGGTGTCACTAGTTCTACCCCTAGTGCTTTTAGAATTCTGGGATGAATCCCATCAGGCCCTATTGCTTTGTCCACCTTCAGTTTTAAGAGCTCTTTCAGAACCCTTTCTTCTGTAAATGGACTGGTATCAACTTCTGTATCCAGAGTGTTTCTACTGTTTGGTTTAGGTACCTCCCCACTTCCTTTGTAAATACTGAGCAAAATATTTGTTTAGTATCTGCCTTTTCACAGTCACCTCTGCCCACCTTCCTCCTTTATTAAGCCTCACTAGCCCTCCTTGGTCTTCCTTCGCTCCCTGATGTACCTATAAAAGATTTTATCCCCCTTCTTAACTGAGTTGGCTATCTTTTCCTCGGTTTGGGCCTTTGCTGTTCTGACTGCCTTCCCAGCTTCCTTTTGCTTTAACTGATACAGTTCCCTGTCCTGCTCCTTCTGTGATTCCTTGTACTTCCTGAATGCTTTCTTTTTCTCTTGAACCTTCACTGCCACTTCCTTTGAGAACCATAGTGGTTTCTTACATCATTTTGCTTTGTTAATTTGCTTCACACAAAGGCTTGTTACCTCTGTGATGGCAGTTATTATTCCCCTTTGTTCTTCCACCCCTCCTTCCTGCCCATTTGCTAGTGCATTCCTTAGGCACTCTCCCATTTTGGCAAAGTCAACCCTCCTAAAGTCCAGTACTTTTGCCTTTGTATGGCTTGACTCTATTGCTGTGTTTATTGTGAACCATACTGTTCGATGGTCGCTAGTTCCCAGATGGCTACCCACTTCTACATCTGTGATCCTCTCTTCATCTCCATTTGAGAGAACCAGGTCTAAGATTGCTCCCTCTCGAGTGGGCTCCAATACTAGACATGTATCATTAAACATACTCAAATATTGTTTGGGCTTTAAGAATGATTTAGATTGGATTTAGAAAATGTGTACATTTATTGCGGTTTTCTTCTAATGAACATAAAAAATGTAGTATGCAGCTGTGTTTTAATGTCCAAGTTTATTCATCACTCATTTTGGTCATAAAATAACATGCCTACTGTATATAGCTTCAATAATTACTGTATTTTTTGCTTTAGGTTGTTCTGCACTGTAAAAGATCTTGACCCTCCATTTGATGTAATCTTTTTTAGACTGGTTGAATGTCCACAAATATGAGTTTATTTTTATAGATAAAGTCTTTTATTTTGGGAGTTAAAGAAGCTGGGCAAACCTTTTTTTTTGTGCCATCAAATCTTGCCTATCTTGCCCCTCCCCACTTGTGCATACAGACGTGTAGTGGGGACCGGGAGCCAGATGCAAGTGGAGTGGAAGATCCCAGCGAGCATCCAGTTGGATTCCTATTCTGCCAGCAGACTGGATCTCCCAAACCATGCAGCGTAGGGGATTATGGGTACTGGTATACCATTATATTAAGGAGATGTGTGTAAAAATGCCAGTACATTTTACAGTAAAGCATGTTAAAATGCCAGTACATATTGGAGCACTAACATAGGTAGATGCATCAGAAAGATACGGGTGTAGACAACAGCATTTCTGTATTGTTTTACTCTGCCAGTGTGCTCATGGGTGCATATTGAGCAACACTTGGGTACTGGTACAGCCCAAACTGTCACTCAAAATGAAACCCTGTCCACATGAAGATCACAAGTGCAGTATACAGACTCTGTGTGCCACAGAGGGATAGAGTATAGTCACACCTGCAGTGTTCTCAGATGCACACTTTAAATTTGTTTCTTTTACACTAGTAAAGTGGTGGGGATAACAGGACTGGGATCTCTCAAGAAATGATACAGCCCATGCTTTGAGGAGCACATACAGCAGGATGGCCTGAGGGCATATAGGCTGCATACTGTACAGCAGCTGTGCTTGCCAGCTAGCCGAGCTGTAGATGCAGCTCAAGGGGATGGGTTTTGAGTAGGGACCAGCATGCATATGGCCTGTATACAGTGCCAGTGCGTGGGGGCAGGCTAGCTAGCCCGCTCCATGTGTTGGCATTGTATACAGGCCATATGCATGCTGCTGCTGAAAACCTGTCCCTGAGAGCAGCACCTGCAGCTGGGTTAGATGCAAGTACAGCTGGAGCACAGTGCATGGTCTATGCTGCACAAATTACAGATATGGCACTATATAAGTACTAATTGAGTACTACAGTGCTACTACTTTACCACTATTAAGAAGCATTCAACTAGTCTTCATTAGTCTTCATTGGTGTTATACAATTCAGAAGTAATCATTTAAGTAGTACCAAAACCAAACAATAGAAACACTCTGGATACGGGGGTTGATACCAGCCCATTCACAGAAGAAAGGGTTCTGAAGGAACTCTTAAAACTGAAAGTGGACAAAGCAATGGGGTCTGATGGAATTCATCCCAGAATTCTAAAAGAACTAAGTGTAGAACTACTGATACAACTGACTACCCTCTTTTACAAATCATGGGAGGAGGGGGTGGTACCTGAGGACTGGAGGAGGGCAGATGTTATTCCACTTCACAAAAGTGGGAGCAGGTCAGAAGCAGGAAACTACAGACCTGTTAGTTTAACCTCAGTGACTGGGAAAATGATGGCATCACTTCTGAAGGAAAGAATTGTTGAGTACCTAGAGGCCAGAGGGGCACAGGACCCAAGGCAGCATGAATTCACAGTGGGAAGGTCATGTCAGATGAATCTAATGGATTTCTTTGACTGAGTGACCAAAGTAGTAGATCAGGGAGGGGCTGTGGACATGGCCTACCTAGACTTTAGCAAGGAATTTGACAAAGTCCCACACAAAAGATTAATATACAAGTTGGCCAGCCTGGGAGTGGGTCCCAAGGTGGTAGCCTGGGTAAAGAATTGGCTGGAGAACAGGACACAGAGGGTAATGGTAAACTGAGTCCACTCTGAAGAAAGGGGGGTTACTAGTGGGGTACCGCATGGTTCAGTACTAGGACCGGTCCTCTTTAATGTCTTTATAAGCAACATCTCAGAGGGACTGGAAAGAAAAGGATGTCTCTTTGCAGATGACACAAAGATCTGCAACAGAGTTGATACACAGGGTGGGGTGGAAAGGATGAGAAGGGACTTGGCAAGGTTGGAGGAATGGTCAGATGTATGGCAGCTTAGATTGAATGCTAAGAAGTGCAAAGCAGTGCACCTGAGAAACAAAAACCCAGGGGAAGAGTACACAATGGGGGGTGAGATACTAACAACAAAAAATAGAAAGGGACCTGGGGGTAGTCATGTCTTATGACCTAAAGGTGAGCAAGCAATGTGAGAAGGCAGTAAGGAGGGCTGTGGGGATACTGGGATGCATAGGGAGAGGCCTCACCTATAGAAAAACAGGAAGTTGTTATCCCTCTGTCCAGACAACTGGTGAGACCCCATCTGCAGTACTGCATGCAATTCTGGAGACCCAATCTCTGCAAAGACATATACAGGATGGAGGCGCTCCAGAGGAGGGTAACTAAAATGGTACATGGTCTGCATCAGAAGACATATGGAGAGAGAGACTTAGGGAGCTTAATATGTATAGCCTTGAGGAAAGAAGGGAGAGGGGGGGACATGATGGAAGCTTTCAAGTACCTCAAGGGAATCAACAAAGTCCAAGAGGGTAGCATCTTTCAGAAAAAGAAGTGTGCAAGAACAAGGGGGCACAATTTGAAGACAGAGGTGGGACAGCTCCGAGGTAAAGTGAGGAAGTATTTTTTCACAGAGAGGGTTGTGGATGCATGGAACAACCTTACTGAGGAGGTTGAATCAAAAACAGTGGTGAAATTCAAGAATGCTTGGGACAGTCATAAGGCAATTCTAGGGAGTGGGGGTAGGAAGAAGTAGGCTGTTGGTTAACTAGGATCTGCAGCTTATCCATTGGGTAGAGAAATGGGCAGACTGGATGGGCCAAGCAGTCCTTTTCTGCCATCAAATTCTATGTTTCTATCTACTCTTCACAGCATTGTCTTAATTTGCATAATTTTGCATATAAGACTACCTAACTACTAACCGAATACTTTATTACTAAGTTAGTCTTCAAATAGCTTATTTAAATTTTTTGGCTAGTGGGCAAACTACTTTACTATTACTGAATACTACCACAAATTATCATATAAAATTACTATTGCAATACTAGCAAAAAAGACAAAAAGATAGTATTCAGACTTCGCTGAGGGCAGCCCTCTCCCAGAGCCTGGAAAGTTTTGCCTCATGTTCCCAGAGGAGCTACCAGACCAGGACATGCTGTCTTTATCTCCTTGGTCCATTGCTCCAGAACATTCTGTTTATCTTCAATGTGGCAGACGTCTGTTATGTTCCCGGCCAAAGAGGCTCCAATAACATCTACTCTAGTCAGGCAAGCCACTAACATTTTAGTGATATGGGAGAGGGCATCCCCCACTTGAACTGGGATGGGGATCCCTGGTTGCAGCCCAGACTAGCCCAGTTGCAGCATCTTCATAGGCAGCCATCTTCCCACCCATATAGCTCAGACTTAGAGATAGCACCGATTTGCAGGTAACACAGCAACGAGTAGCAGTAGTCCATTAAAGATTGCCGCTCTGACAGCTTGTACTCATGCACAAAGGGAAGCAGCAATGGTCCTCGCAGGTGAACAGACACTGAGGCACTCAGGAGAATGTGGCCTAGCCCAATAACACTGCTCACAGGTAACAGAAAAACCCACACAAAAGGGGCGGCTTACATATGGATAATAGCGGCAGGGGAAGAGGCGGAGTATCCAGCTATTTGTACAGCATTTCAGCCCAGCACAAGCAAGGATTAAGGTCCAGGGACAGACAGAGCAAGAGCCCTAAGCTACCATCACCATCGGGTCCAAGCCACGCCCCATCTACCTACAATTTCTATATTTCTGTGTGCTATGATTCTTTGTTAAAGCCTCATGAAAATTCTATGAAAACAAGAAAACTGCTCATATTATCTTATTGCAAAAGTTAAAGCCTTTATTGGAAATATCAAGTGCTCTCAAAGAAGCCCTTTTGCATTAAGGTGCTGTGCACAATTTTCTTGTTTTCATAAGACTATAGCAGAAAACACCTTATTGCATTTCCTTTTACAAACTGAATTTCAGTGTGGTGAATGTGGCACCACCAGCATGGCAGCAAGGACTGTGTGGTCAATAGAGTGCAGCTTCCTGCTGCATGCACAGTTTCTGGGTGATGAATGTTTTCTGTGCTGGTGGAGGATGGGGCTGATCACTGTGTGATTCTGGAGCATAGGTATGCTGCTGGGACACCATGGGCAATGGCAGTCTCACTATGGAAAAAGCTAAGGATCCTTCATCATTTCCACTGCCTGTGCTAGGACCTAAATCATGCACAGTCATCACAATGAGCCATCTCATGTTTTTATTGTATTTTCCATCTCACATGTTTCCCTGGGATGAATGAGCAGGGGATTCTGCACAGCGAGTGGTAGGATCGATCCAAGACCCTGATTCTCAGTTACAGCCATGCAGGCCCTGCCACTGGAGTGTATGGAAACCACTGCCAGAGAGTGGACTCATGATGGTGGTTAGGACAAGTAGAGCATGTTCAGTGGGGGCCGTGTTGTCCCTGGAAGCATGCTAGCTGCTTCCACCTGGCTTGGGCAGTAGAAAGCCTTAATGCCCCATCAACACAACCATACAGCTTAACCTAGGACTGGTGAGTAGCTGATAGGGAGCTCACTTGCTCTCAGCAAGTATGTCCAATTTTGTTTTAAAAGAATTTATAAACATGCTGTGGAGGAAAGAACATTTTTTTAAAATATTTCTTTTGTTAGGCACCAACAAGCGTAACTTGTAAGTGCCTATTGTGGTCATGCATGCCCCTTTCTGCATTTCAGTCAAATTTAAGGAGACCTTACCCATGAGGTGGTTTGGCAGGTTTAATTTTGTATGGATGATGTGCCATGAATCGAGACAGTCATCTGCTGCTTCTTGCCAATCCCTCTTTAATTTTGGAGTACTTTCCAAGACTTAACCTTGTTGTTGATATGTTATCTAGCCACTCCATTGGCGGCTCACAGTTGCAGCAGAAAAAAAGAAAATACTCCATTTGACTCCATGTTTGCTACTGAAGCAACGTTCCAGTGTTTGTTTTACTGTAAACTGTACTGTCAGCTGTGGGGCCAAAACTGTGATTGGACCAAGCTGGGCAAGATTTGCCAGCGTCCTCCTGCTGCCATGGAGTGTAGCTGAAGGCTCCTGGTCTGGGAGGGAGTGAGGGGTGCTCTTTCCACCTGTAGTCAGTCAACCCAGTTCAGTTGTTCCCCCTGCTCTGTTGTGGGCAGGTGTTTCGGCTTCTTAGGATTTTCAGCATTGCAGTGAGGCCAGCAGTCATTTTGACTGGCCATTGAGATCTGGAAGTTGGTGAGCTTGATAGGGTTGGAAATATAAGGGAGGTGTAAAACCATTCTAAACAGGTACTAGTTCATTATTGATTTCTTGGGTACCCTTGTATCATCCAGGGGCCTCAGTAGGAGTTCAGCCCTGGAGTGGGCTTAATGTTTCAGAGTGATTCAGCTCATAGCTGTTTCTCTTGAGTCATCTGCACTTTCTTTTTAAGTTTTAGAATTTGCAAGCTCTCAGGAGTTTGCCCCAACTGCCATCTGCCTGTTTATGATGTGCCTGCACCAAAATTACAAAGGTCAGGATGCAAAGAAAGACCAGAAGAAGTTATAATATTGGCAAGTAACTTTTTTATTAATTACAATAAAATAAATGACATTGCACAGGATAGCTCTTCAGGAAGGTAGTACAAATAAAGAAAACAAAGTCCTTCATCTGAGGATTTCTTTTCAATTTCAAATCTCAGTCTCTCTCTTTTCGAAAAAAAACATTGCACCCCTTCTATAAGAAGTCCTTCCCTGGCAATTAATTTTTGTATCCTGAGTTTGTAAACTACATCTCCTGTTTTTCACAAAATGCAGCAAGGTTTTTTCACTGACCTTCCTTTGACCAGCCAAAAGAGTACATTAGTCCACTTAACATGTGCTATGAATTAAGATATTCTAACACATGGCTGATTTCCTACTGACAACTCTACAGAGAAGTTTTGGATGTCAAAATGCATCTCAAGCTTAATCCCCTGTGTTCCAAATAGTTTCTTGCAATAATTTCAACATTATAAATATATACACTTGCAAACGAAGGGAAACCAGTTTCACCTAAAGATTCATAAATATGTTTTAACTGCAGAGAAGCAAAGAAAGAAAAAGACGGTATAAACAACAAGTGGAGGTAGGGAAACAATGAGGAAACTGTAGGACTATCGTAGTAGTAATTTCTGAGGTTCGACAAGGAACATTTGATTGTGAAACCAGACAGAGGAGAGACAGACAAGTGACTGATAAGTATCGGGCAAGATGCTCTGTTTTAACTCTCTCTGCATAACAAATGGGATGGGGTCTTAATCAACCCTGTCACAGCTTGGCGAGAGCAGATACTCTGAATCCTTCTTGATGGTCCATCAGTTTGGTTAAAGGATAACTAAAATATATTCCTAAAAATCTTCCATTTCTTAGAGGCTGGAAGAAGGAGTTCACTTGCATAACTTTGATGGTTTTGCTGGCTACAACCTGGACCAAGTGGGAGTATGGCAGATTTTAGGCCATTATTTATAGCTTGTTACAACTTATCATTAATCATATTCAGTGCATGTTTTTTTTTATCTTTATTTGGTTTACATTTTAAAAGTTTAAATATAATTTGGGTGTTTGTGGTTCAAGTGTGTGTGTATATAAATATATATATGCTGTTTTGAATGATGGTTAGGTATATTTGTGGTTGTATGGTAGGTGCTGTTGTGTATAGTTTGAAAGTAGTTGACTGGTTTGTTGAATTTTATTTTATCATATATGTTTTCATGAATTAGAAAGTCTTCATATTAGTTTAGGGTGAATGAGGTGATTGTCGAAGGGTGTTTAGGTGGGTCAAATATAATTTGTTTTACTGAGCATTTCTGGAAGTCAGTATGGTAAAGGAGGTAGTGGTGTTGGGCACATTTACTCTAGAGACAATCTGTAGCAGTTCTACCCCTTTGTTGAAGCCCCATCAGCCCTCCATTCAAAGGTTCTCAGCCACTGCAGGGACTGGAGATTCTCAGGAAGCACAGCACTAGCCACAGTCCCGGTCCTGAGCATAATGATTGGGGTGAGGGACCAATTCGGTGGTGACGACCACCAGGAAGCACCCAGGTAGAGATGCAGCAAAGTATTATTCCACCTGCAAAGTGGCTGCAAAGTCCACCACTTTGCATCACTGAGCGCAATGCAAAGTTCATTCAGAAAGGCGGAATTTTGCCTTTCCGAGTTCACTTCATGTTGTATTACTTCGCTTTATTCCATGTTGAGGCAAAATAAGGTGAAGTGGGTGATAAATGGGCCACAGATCACAAGGCTCACACAGTCTCACAGTCTTCAGGTCACATGCTTCCCTACAGGCTGCAGCAGGAAGTCAGGAAGTGAAACAGTTTTACTTTCACCTTGATGTAGCAGGAGCAGGAGCTAGCTGAGCTGGTGAAAGCTGCTGGAAAGCAAATCAGATACACATTCTGTTTTTTTGGTCCCAGTTTGGTAGATTTTTTGTGGAGTGTGAAAGGGAATTGTAGATTGTGTGTATTTTTTGTTAGTTGTGTGTAAATTTTTTTCTGTCATGTGTCTGTGTGAAAGAAACAGAGAGACAGAGACTAATGGAGGGTGATCGAGGAAGAGGTGATTTTAGGTGCGGTTCAGTGGGGATCATGTTGGAGTCCGCATGCCTGGTGGTGTTGTCTGAATAAAATACCATACGTTGAGGTCCCCCATAAGAAGCAGTTAGTTCATGGCTGGCAGCAGCACCTCTGGATATGGCACATAGTAGAGCCCCCCATGCCACCACTAGCTATGGCCCATTCAGCATCGTCACATGTTTCTGCTCCCCTGGCCCCAACTGGGCAGCAGCAGCAGGTGGCAGTAACACCTGGCCCCCCATGCCTGTTCACAGCTATTGCAAAATTATTTATGCCAAAACAAGGCACAGAAATCACCCTTGCACTTCGGCAGTTAGGCCTTCATTAGCAGCTAAGGAACTACCTCAAAAGTGGGATCGTGCTCAATCCTCATCAGTCGGGATTTAGGCCTCATCACAGTACTATTTCAGCCCTTACCAAGGTCACCAATAACTTCCAGTGTGTCTTGGATTCAAAGAACTTTGTTTGCGCCTGTATTGCTAGACTTAAGCAAGATCCAGAAGCAAATGATTTGATACCTTTTAATGGACCAACATAGATGTAACAACAAGAACAAAGTGCTCTAGCTTTTGGATCAACCAGTCCTTCTTCAGAAGCCTAATGGCAGTTTAGAAAAAACAATACTTTTAACAGCTAGATCATGCAGAAAAAGAAGAAAAAAATCCCAGTTGGTTTAAAATATTAATTTAAAAAGTACAGATGATGTCAGAGACGTTTTACATTACCATATTACCTTCAGCCAGGAGGGTCCCAGGGTCAAAGGTGCTTGGTGCAAAACACATACAAAGAATCCCACTGCATATAAATTTGATTGACATAAGATAATACTGCTGGAGCAGATGACTCCTAAATCAAGCTATGAGTGTCACAGTGTGTATAAGGATGTGATTACTGAAAAGCAACCCCCACCCAGATTAAAGACATACTAAGATTGTCTTAGGACTCCAAAAAGTTTCAATGCATGCGTTATAGACAAGAAATTACCAGTAAAGTTGTCTTAAAAACACCAGTGCACACTGTATGATGTGTAAAACTTACCTGGACCTATCACCCAGCTATACTCTCCACCTAGATATCATGATGCATAAACTTCAAAAACCTCTAGTGTAGTGACAGGACTTTATAAATGATAATTTAAATATAAATTGGCAGTATTGGTGTCAAACCAAAAACTCTAGTAGAGGACCACCAAGGAATTAAGACCATGTAGCCTGATATGTACTGATCTCAATATACACTGAAAATTTAACAACTTGATGTACCAGAAGTGTCTAATGAATCTGAAAGAGAAAAATGTAATTTCTCTCCTCCTCTTCACACAAACAAGTCACCCTACCCCACCCCACATTTCCATTATGCGGGGGGGAGGGGATAACTAGCTTTAAGGAGAGACACACACACACACACACACACACACACACACACACACACACACACACACACACACACACACACTTTCTCTTCTAATGAACCTTTATTCACATCAGCCACTGCAATTGTTCCCCAAAGGAATTCAACTTGCCATGAAATCCTAAGTAAAAGGGCTCATGTATCCTAATACATACAGAGCAACCATGTGACACTATTTAACTGTACTCATGTCTGTATAGTAAGATTTCTAAGGATTCTGGATAGAACTACAATGAAATAAAACCATCACCCTCCCCAGGATAAGGTAACTAGAATTAAATATAAATTATGTGTGTTAGACCAGAGGTCTAACATACCTACATTTCCACAAATCACTACAATATTGGCCTAATGTAAAAAGATCTGTCCAGGATCCCCATGCAAATGAGATCTTGCACCCCAATAAGTACAGAGTTAAAAAAATATGTGTGACAGTCTATAACACTCCTGTATGTACAGTAATAGGCTAGGTAATCTGAATATGGTGCAATGGAAGCAACCCCTCCTAGGCAAAGATAAAAAGTAAGGAGGAATTAATATTCATTATGTGTGTGAAGTAAGAGTAGTAACACACTAACTCCATGTATCTAAACAGAGGCCTACCTCAATGTGACAGCAAGCCCCTCACCTGTTATATCATGTACCCCACAACACATACTCACACACATGCATACACACACATGCCCACATCCCACACATGTTGTAGTCCTATAATTTGCCAGTTTGAAGAAGAAGCAGTCTGTGAATGTCAGTTTTTGTAATGTCCCATGAAACCCAGATCAACGGTCATCCCATCTGCTACCATACTGAGATGTAAAATAAGTTTAATCTCAAAAGCTCATCTCTGTTGTGTGTTTTTGAAATTTCCTTTTAAGACCATTACTGACATATCCGAAATTGAGTGGTTAGGCTGGGAGAAGTGATGCCCCACTGGTTTTTCAGTCTTCTTTGTTCTAATAGTGTGTCTGTGCGAGCTCATCCTAGTGTGGAGCTGTTGGCTTGTCTCTCCAACCTAACCTGTTTGTGGACATCTCTTGCACTGAATGAAATAAACATGTTATGATGTGCATGTATAATTCCCATGCACCTTGAATTGTCTGTTTTGTGATATAACCAGATAGTTCAAGCTGGAAATAAGCTCACAGGTCTTATAGATGCATTGATTACAGGGTCGTGTGCCATTGTGTGACATGGTATTCTGTTCTGGTGAAAGCTTGCTCCTAAAAATTAGTCTGGCTAAATTTGGTGGTTGTTTAAAAGACAGTAGTGGGGGGTTCCTTAAAAAGTATTGGGTGGAGGTCTTTAATAATCTTACGCCGAAGTTTAAGGTCTGGATGATGTGTGACTACTAAGGGTATTCTGTCTGTAGCTGTCTTTTCTTTATAGTGAAGTAGTTGTTGTCTTGGTACTCACGTTGCACGTTCCGTTGTCCTGTCAATTTCTCTGGAAGAGTGTCACTACTCAATAAAGGTGTTTTTCAACATAGCCAAATGTGTTTCTCTGTCATCCTCATTTGAACAAATATGGTGACATCGGAGTGCTTGACTGTACAAGACAGATTTTTTTGTATGGTTTGGATGATTACTTTTCTTGTGTAGGTATCTGTGTCTGTCTGTTGGCTTTCTGTGAATAGACTTAAGCAACACATTCGATACGGTTGACCATGACTGCTCCTTGTCTCCCTCAGAAACATCGGCTGTGACTCCCTTTCACTGAGGTGGTGCTCAAACTATCTAACAGGGTGACAGCAATAGGTCAAGGCTGAAGGGGAATTCTCATCCCTGAAACCTCTACTGAGGGATGTACTGCAAGGCTCTATACTGGGTCCATTGCTTTCTGCAATTTACATTAACAATATTGATGCTAACATCAAATCTGCCAAAGTCCATCTAGTTGCCGATGACACAGTACTTTATATTGGAAGACCATCTCCAGAAGCAGCTTGTAGGGATCTACAATGGGAATTTAATCTTCTACAACATCAACTACTACAACAGAAACAACTCCTGAATTTCAAAAACAAAGGCGATGCTTTTTTCTCCCTTTGCATACGTCAATAACCTCACAACTCAAGGTAATATATTTCACAGGTCTACACTCTTCTTGGCGAATCGCTGGAATATGTTATGAAATTCAAATACCTGTGGGTGTGGATTGAGCAAATGCTTTCCTTTTGCGATCACACTGAGGATCTCTTAAAGAAGCTTAAGCAGAGGCTTGGCCTTTTCTATAGGACCAAACATTTTCTAACACTGGATGCCAGGAAGAGACTGGTCCAAACCACATTCCTTACCTTATTGGACTACACAGATTTTCTTTACAACCAAGGCCCTGTGACTGCCCTGGCTAAATTAGGCATACTCTGCCATCAGACCTTGAAGTTCATAACTGGTCTCCAAGACTCCACACATCACTGCTCCCTTTATGTCGCAGTAGGTTGGTCATCCCTTAACTACAGAAGACAGAAGAATGCAGCTCTCTGGACATTTAGGGCCATCTCAAAAGATGTTGCCTCAGTACATCTTGGATTGTCTTCCTCTAGGCGTGATAGGTAAATATGCCTCAAGGAGTTCCTCTGTTATCTCCCTTGCAGTACCAAAGTTCAAGTCACGCTTTTTCAGATCTGCCACATCTCATGCTTTACCCTCTTTCTGGTACAACTTGTAAAACCCTGAAGTTGGCTTACCCAATTAAACTATCAGCCTTCAAAGCACTTTCTTCTTGCTTTATCAAGAAATCCTGTAACTGCTTCCCCTAGCCTCCGCTCTATCTGCTCCAGTGCATCCCTTTACTGGTGCTTCTTTCCCAACCCTCTTGGACAATGTTACAGCCTATAAGAACCCACCTGTCTGCTGCTTCTTTTCCGACCCTGTGTTTTTTTTTTTCCCTTATTGTTAGCTCCCTTTCCATGTCACCCTGGCTCCCACCTTCACTCCTCTCAACACCATCATGGTGTTTTGCTTTCCACTCCCTAACTGTTGCCACCCTCACCCCTGCAACCACTACATGCACTTGTGGGCATGTACCGTGTACCTCTCCTTACTCAACATCTTGCTTCCCCCTCCCCAACCCTCCCATACCCCTCCATGCTCCTTCAATCAATTATTATGTTCAAGGATACTTCAAATACACACTGTAATCATATTTACATACATTTAACCTGTATATATATTGTACGGCAGTTGCTATACTTTAGTTGCATACCCTTCATGGTTTTGCTTAATGACTCTCTTTAATACTCTATTTCAAGTGTATTATAAACTTTCTGTGTATAATTACTGCTCTGTGGAAATACTATAGAAGTGTGAATTAATTTTGTATATATTGTTTATCCAATTATGATGTAATAGAGTATTCCTTTTTATGTATTGTTAACCTCTCCTTTCCAGGTCCATCTTGAAAATGAGCTTGCTCAATGATGTTCTCCTGGTTAAAGATTATGATTGAGTGATTGATTGATTAATTAGGAGGCCCCTATGAAGGCCCAAGCACTAAAGCATAGGGATCATTTGTGTGTGGCTTGTTTTGCCATTAGTTCATTTACAGTAGCAGTGAACATTTTTTCTTTCTACTTATTCATCTGGAGTGCTGGCTTTCCAGTTTTCTCTTGAATTTTTGAGCTAGCTGCTCTCTACCAGCACCCGTCTCCAGTGTTACTGCAGTGTGATTCTGGATCTAGTGTATTCCTACTTAATGTCTGTTTACCATGAATTGTTTTTGTGCCTTATCAATGTTCTCCTTCTGTCATGGTTTATTTGTTGAAAATCATAAGTGAGCTGTGCAATAATGTGCTAAACAACATGTGTGCAATGTCAGGTGAAAACATATATGCTAGCTGACATTTTCCACAATTGATGCTATAAGGAATAAAGAATATATAACATATATTGTATTTGTACCATCACTAACTGCGGTCCAACTCAAATAATATGTTTTCAGGGGGGCTGGGCAGTGAGTACCTGACAGTGTACACATGCTGTTTGTATGCAGATTATTGCACTGCCCACTACTGCTTTTCAACAAACAAACCATGACAGAAAGGAAACATTACTGAGGCATGCAAATAATATATTTCAAGTTAAACAGACATTTATTAAGTAGGAATACATAAGGTTCAGAAGCACGCTGCAGTAACACTGGGCATGGCTGATGGTAAAGACAAGCAGCTAGCTCCAAAAGTCCAAGATAAAACCAGAAAGCCAGCTCTCCAGATGAATAAATAGAAGGAAAAAATGTTCACTGCTACTGCAAATGTATTGATAGCAAAACAAGCCACACACAAATGACCCCTGCGCTTCAGTGCATAGGCCTTTATTCGGGGGGGGGGGTCCCTAATGGAGGCCTAACCACCAAAGCACAAGGGTAATTTCTGTGCCTTGCTTTGCCATAAATACATTTACACTAGCAGTGAACATTTTTTCTTTTTATTTATTCCTCTGCAATGTTTCTTTCTGGTTTTGTCTTGTACTTTTGCAACTAGAAGTTCTCTAGTAGCACCCATTCCCAGTGTTACTGCAACGTGCTTCTAGACCTTGTGTATTCCTACTTAATAAATGTCCATTTAACATTAAATATTTTCTTTTGGTGCTGTAGTAATGTTTCCTTTCTGTTGTGGTTTGTTTGTTGAAAAACAGGAGTGGCCAGTGCAATAATCTGCTAAACAGCATGTGTGTACTGTCAGGAGTACACTGCCCAGCCCCCTGTAAACATATATCATATCTGACTTGTTTCTATCATTAATAGTGGCACAAAGAATATACAACGTATATTTTATTTGTACCATCAGTAACAGCAGACCAACTCATATAATACTTTTTCAGGGGGCTCAGTGGGCAGTAACAACCTGACAGTGATCACATCACATGCTGTTTAGCAGATTACTTTACTGCTCACTCCAACTTTTCCACAGAAGCACACAGCAAGACAGAAATAAAACATTGCTGAGACCAGTAAATTGATTTTGTTTTGGAAATAAATTATTAAATTGGGAATACAACAAGGAATGGAAGGACATCACTTTTATATTTTATTTTCTGTAGAATGTTTTTAGCCAGTGTTCATACAAATCTTGGGATGATGTCTTATGTCCAAGAAATTCCAGACTCCAGATAAAGAGAAATGAGAGCTGAAATTGGAATGAAAAGTCTCCATGAATTAATGGCGCACACAGTCATTTGTGCACTGCAGCCACCCAGTCCCAAGAATTAATGTGCACACCCAAAAATGCTGCTGTCTTATGGCCAGAAAATTCCCCACTCTAGATGAAGAGAAATGAGAGCTGAAAATGCAATTTCATGTTAAGCTTCTTGACCTGACTGGGCTGATGCGCGCAGTGTCTTGCCAAATGATGTGCTAGAAGGATGATCTGACCATTGAGTTAACCTTCCATGTTGCTGTGATAATGCTGTTGGTTGCCTAACGTCTGGTGCACTGACCGCAACAGGAAGGATGCCCTTTGTGTGGACATTAATACTACCCTTGGTAAGTTAATATACCTATCACCATTATGGTTTTCCACAGAAACTGACCATAAATGTTTCATATACTGTATAGTAGGTTATATTAGTGGTCCGATAAATTTAGCGCTATTAGCGGGACCATTAACATGCGCTAAATTTAACAGACTGCTAATATTCTAGTCATAACGATCCATTAGTTTCACTCAGCTAAAAGAACTCCAAAGCACGTTAATTCGGTAATGCGTAGTGCGTTTATTTTATTAAATTTAATTATGTGATTTAATGTGATAAAAACAAAAACAAAAAAAATAAAGCAAGATGCAGATGCAGGATGTCCTATTTTCGGCTTCTGCTTCTTTCGGCTCCTGCTTCATCTTGTGGTACTGTATCTGAAAGAAGCAGAAAGCTGACTTAGGGTTTGCTTGATTCGATACCTGCCACCATCTGAACACAATAAATACTGTACTCACTCAGGCAGTCGTGGTGTGTGTCAAGTATCCCAGCCTCATGAAATCCTCGTATGATGTCTGTTCGTCTTCCTTGCAAGGAGGTGATCGCAGTCTCCATCCACCGAGCGTGGTGTTCTTTTAGGTTTAGGAGTTGGAGATCAGATGTTAAACTGTCATTGCCTCCTGCTACCAACTCTCCGACACAATGCTTGCATACCAGTTGGTGAATTCCTTCTTCAGTAGGTCCTTGAAAATTTTATTTACACTGATATCCAAAGGCTGTAGTGAGTCAGTGCAAGATGCAGGGACGTAGATTGGTATAGTGTTTAACTTCCAAACTCAGTCACAGTGTGCTCCACACCAGAGCACTCAGCAAGCTCTGACCCTAAGACAGTACTGGCATCCATAGGGTATTTACGTTTAACTTGCGAGGACTGTTGCATCCACTTGAAGAACGACATCTTCATGTAAGTACTGTATCTTTCAGACAAGGGAAATACTGTAGGTGCGCGGTCGGAGGAAAGAAGCATTAAGTAAAACAGATTCAAATCAGCCGCTGCTTAGTGTCAATGCGAGGTTAATTACAGTAGTGTACCAGACCGTACCTTCAGGTACAGTAACTGCTAAATTTATCAGGCGCCAACATATAAAAAACTCAGAGGTCTACATCCACTAAATATATCGGACGCCAATATAACCTGCTATACAGTATATATTTATATTTTTCCCCCTATAGATACATGTAACCATTGATTTTTTTTGTATCACAGGTCACATAGCCAAACTTCTGCTGCACATTTCTTGGCTTGAAGAGGAATTTTGGAATTAGAATACTGTCAAGCCAGTGAAGGTAAGAATTTTTTTTGTGGGCGGGGATCATTTGGAAGCAATTTTCATTAATGGTTTCTTGTTAATTCTTCACAGGTTTTCTACGCATCCTCCAGCCCAGTACCAATGGTCAGGCTTCATACTAGTTTATTGCATCCGTGTCCTGGGGTGTGAAGTTGAACTTGTTATTTGAAAGGATCAATGGCAGCACACGGCATCAAAACTTTTCCTGCAAAAACTGATAAATAAGAAATTATTAGTACTTGATTGCAGTTACACATGTTTAAAGTGTAGCAGTTCCTGTCATTTATCCAATGTAACAGATAGCAAGCTGTCAGACAGTTGGCCACAACAAGACCAAATCAATTCACAGTCACAGATTTAGTACGGGTAACTCATACACTGTCCCAGCTCCCAAAGTCTTAACGAAAGTTACATTTTAAAAGACATCCCTTGTCATGTCATGACCTGTATAAAACTTTGTTCAAGACTGCCATGGCTGCTGCAGCAATAGTGTCAGATTTGCATGACACATCTATTACTGTAGAATAGGGAAAAAATACACAAATTATAATTAGAGCTAGCCACAAAGTGACCATATTTGTGTAAATTTATTTTCACTCTAAACAAAGTCTTCCATTCACCTTAATGGAAAAAGTGCTTATTAGCATAATTTTATTTTCATGCTTCTGAGACCTTCAGTAAATCTAGTGAAAATTTATGTACAGTGAATATGTCCTATTCTACAGTATGTGACTTACATGTCACCTACTTAATATGATTTGCACTCTTTTTTGGAAAAATGAAGTACAAAAAAGAACTGATGAAATAGCATTTATATACTTACTGGAAATGGATATCCTATAGGTGGTTGTGGACAGTACTGCAGTACTATAGTCCTCCAGTCCACGAGAGTGCTTGAAACTTTAAACATTTAAAAAAAGAAAATAAGTTGACCATATGTATTTCTCAACTGCATTTTAGAATGCAACAGGAAGCATAACACAGCTCAAGGAAGTTCTGAAAAAGTAGTAAACATACTCACTGTAAAGTACTGATAGAAAGAAGCCTTGCGGCTGTGGCTGCTGGATGCTGTCTTCTCTCCACTTGTCATGGCAAAGGCAGGGCATGGGATGGAAAACAATCACATTCCCTCTGAATGAGATAGTATCTTGTGTATTTCTCTGGTAGCAGTTCAATGGTGGTGGTCATGGGGGGCTCATGATGACATTCTCTCTTCCTATCTGGTGGCTTTGACTAACAGCAGTTTTCTGGTGGTGGTCATGGGGGGCACATGATGACATTCCCTCTTCCTATCTGGTGGCTTTGACTAACAGCGGTTTTCTGGTGGTGGTCATGGGGGGCACATGATGACATTCCCTCTTCCTATCTGGTGGCTTTGATTAACAGCAGTTTTCTGGTGGTGGTGGTCAATGGTCATGGGAACAGTTGCAGCATGCAACACATTCCCTATCACTGTCAGACACACATGGGTGTATGGTGGTTGGGATACAGTGTGCATTGTGTTACAGTATTTGACTCTCAGAAGCAATACAGTGGTGGGAAATGTAAAATAGAAGGACTGTGAATTTACTTGTGCCAGATTGTCAATATGACACATGGAATTTGAGTCATTCTGAGTGGGACACTGATTATGAAAAATGAAACGTGTACAACAGAAAAAAATGTGAGCCTTTTAACCACTTCATTTAAAACCTACGATCATCAACCTCCTCATCATCATCATACATGAAGCTGTCCTTGCAGTCACTGGTGTCCGATTTGTGCTCACTAGGGAATTCTTTCTCCATGCCATCATCATCTGCCTCAATGGTAGGCCATATAATGCCGCCAGTACCACTAGGATGGTCCATTTCTCCCCCATCACCACAACCATGACCATGCTGGGGTACGAATACAGAGGTTGAAGTTTGAGCTGGTATTTGCCCATCATTCATTTTTATGAATGTCAGCAAGCTGATATTTGAAAAAGAGAGGTCTGTATGATGACCCTAAATGATTGCACCCTAAGAACTGAATACCATCTCAGCACTTACACAGGAGGGTGGGTATGTCAGGTACTTCAGTGCCCTGAGGTCAGCTCTGGCCATTTGTTGACTTTTCCACTTCAGTATAAAAGAGGATCATCAATTACTGACAGATGCCTGTTTTCAGGCAAATATGAGTCAACCATCCGCTGAGCTGCATGATGTCCGTGGTTGACTCATCCTGTTTTCCGGATTCATTGATGTCACAAATCCCAACTTGAGACAAAGCACCCCAAAGTGGGTTAATGGCAACCAGTTTTGATGACAGACTACCAGGAGCTGCAGCTGCCTAACAGGATGTGCTTGATACGACTCCAAACTGACTTTCAGCCTAATTATGCTGCTGAGTTTTGGTGACCTTGGCACGTGACTTCTGTGCTCCATGAACCAAGTGCACCAGTTGCCCACTGCCATTTTTAGCCTATTCAGGCCCTCCCTCCAGTAGTGAGGCAATTCCACATTTGTATCATGGGTTCAGCATTATTGCTATTGAAAAGTCGTCACTGTGCTGAATGCTCAAGATGTGCTGATTGCAGTCAAATAGTTTTGGCATGTGATTCAGCAACACGCTGCTTGCAGTGTCTCCAGAACCATCAAGGCTATGCTGTAGATTCAGCAATGTCTGCCTCAACACAAGCAGCAGTGGAATTGATTGACTGATGGAGGCAGACTCCCCATTCACTGCCTGTGTGGTGTGTTTAAAGGGCCTAAAAACTGCTATAACAGAGTCCATGAGGCACCACTTTTCAGTCACGAGAGTCATGGAGGCCCTGGAAGCGTCATCGCTAGTGTGCATGATGAGATATTCAGAGATTGCTTTATATTGTTCATACAACCTCTCTGCCATGTACAAAGTGGCGTTCCATCAGGTGACAACTTCCGGCTTGAGGCAGTGCTGCAGGAGGTTGTTTTTGATCTGCAGCTGCTGAAGCTGGTCACGGATCTTTGCAGAGCATGAAAAGTGTGAACAGATATGGAGTGCAACTGTCAGCATTTCCTTTATATCAGGGTGCTGTAGAAACTCCTGGATCACCAGATTTATTCAGTGGGCCATGCATGGAACCTGAAGAAAGCTACCATTCATGATGCATTTAACCACATTTGACCCATTGTCACTTGCTATAACTCCTGCTTTCAGGGACAGGGGGTTCAGCCACTTGTCAGTTTCAGTCAGTAGCAAGTCCAGCATGGTGTTACCAGTGTGGGAACAGGCCACACTGTGCACTACAAGCATTGCATGCTGTCAAATTCCCTGAAGATTGCTACCACTAAAGTCTGCCTTACTATACTGATTAGTCACACTACCACCAGTACAAACAACCCCCGGCACCTGTGCCCAGTGTACAGTTATACACATATATGAACTCCCTGCTGTTTTGCCACTTGTTCACATATACATACTTAAATGGATGAATGGAGAGGAGGAATGTTAAAGGGCATGTTTTACAGAGTCAGCCACAGTACAGTAAAACTTGGGGACAGCATGAGTGGAAAAGTATGTCCTGGATAGGACTTTCCATTTCAGACAGGAGCATGCCGCAAACCACCAGAATCCTGATTTCTTCACAAAGGAGAAGGGCAAAAGATCAACTGCCAGCATTTCAGCTACAGCAGCATTAAGTTCATGTAACACTGCATGATTGGGTGGGTACTTCAGGTTACGGGCCAAAACACTCTCCAATGAGGGCTGACTTATACGTTTTGCACAGGGTGCGACAATTGGCTCTGTTCTGTGAATGTCTGGGGTGGGGTGTGGACGTATGATGAAGAGGGTTGCACAGGCGATAAATCCACAAATGAAGTTATTTTCCCTGTTTTACGTACAGGGGTTGATGTACCACTTGCACTAGTCATACTGCACTGACCACCACCACTGCTACTCTGACCACCACTTGACAAGATTTCAGAATTATTAACCTCCCCCTCATCATGCCTGTAGTAATCCTCTGCTTTTATTTTATCACTACTGCAGACATTCCTACTTGGTCTTGCACTCATGGAAGGGGATAACATTCTGAGTTAGGTTGATGAGGGTGAACACCCCACTATGGCATTAGCTGCCATCTGGTGCTGGGTCCACAGTGCCATGTGCCTGTTCTTAAGATGTGTATGCTGGCCTCCTGTGCCCAGATGGGCTCCCCTTTTTACCTCAACTCACACGTGCATGGCAAAGCTGGCAGATTGCAACTGACTCATCATTTGAATCTTGGACCAAAAAATCCCAAACAAGGGACTGTGATCCCTACTTTTAACATGTCCCTGATGCTGTTTATTGGACTGTTTTTTAAACCCCTGAAATGGGGGGAGGGGGTGTGCTATATGATTTTTCAGGCTCGGCACACTTCAACTCCAACTGACCACCATGATTACCTATGATTATTACTGGGTCATCATCTTCATCAACTGGAACTGATAAATCACAACTTTTTTGAGAAGGGGGGATTTAATGCCCGAAGACCCAGATACAGACACCTTTACTTTCTTTTTCTCCGGTTCCCAACAGAGGTCACTGACATCATTATCATATTCATCCACATTTTCAGATTGGATGCTGTCACGTGGAGAACATGTTGCAGCCACAGCACATCATCACCATCGCCACTTGCTATTTTTGCACAACACTTTGAATCATTGCAAGGCAAAGGCATGCCCTCAACTGCGTTGGAAGAAATGTGACATTGTGAGTTATCGTTGCCGTGATCAGAATCATGTTCAGTTACCATGGGGATATTAATGGGGAGTATGGCATCATCTACACTGCCAGTCACAGCTTTAGACTCTACTATTTTTTGAAATGGTTAACTGGTCAGAAGTGGAACTTGAGGGAGCAATACTCATGCTAATAGAAACTGCACTAACACCACTAGCTGGGACAACATCTCCTCCAACTATGAGTGGAGCTACAGATAGCACAGCAAAAAACATTGATGGAGAAATCCCTTTACTGACATCAGCAGCTATGCACTTCTGCTTACTAAGATGCCAACAGACAGTCTTGCCACTGGCAGCAGTGCCATGGCAAGAAACACCTTTGTTTTCACGTCTCTTTGCAAGCATTTTGGGGGATCACCAAGAAAAGCGTAAACAAATTTAGTTTTCTGAACTTTCAGTCTGGGCCGGTGGATGTGAAGCCACAAAACTGTGGCTTGCAGATGGAGTTTGGACACTAAACTGATGCAAAAGCGCAGACAGATTAAAACTGCACTGCACAATCAAGAAGAGATGCAGATGCAAAGTCACAACAAGACCTTAAATCACTGCTCACAACTCACAATCCAATCTGGAAAAGAATACCTTTTGCCAGTTGTGGGGGTTGGGAGCAGTGCACTGCAGTAACAGTCCAAAACCAAGATACCACATAGCAGTGCAAAATCATGCAGGTTTGGTGGAAAGCAGGTTTGCACTGCTGCAGTTACTCTCTGAAACAATAAAAGGTGTCTGATTTGATGACACATGTCTCACACACATACTACAAGTAATGCATAGCAAACTGAAAACTTACAATATAACCAAATCTTTTAAACAAATTATATACTGCTGCACCATAACAATGAACAAAACAAGCATTTGTCAATGCCGAATGTTGATTGCATTAGTCCATTCAGCTCACTCACTCATTCTGTTTCTCCCGGTGCTGCAGGCTGCTCTTTTGTACTGGGCTCCTGGCTGCATTGGCACGTTTTTCTGCCCACAAAGAAATCTGCAGGTGTCCTGACAGAGCTCTGTTGAGGTGGGTCACTCCCCCCTCTCACTCGCTCATTCTGTTTCTGCTGGCGCTGCAGGCTGCCCTTTTGTACTGGGCTTCTGCCTCTGTTGGTGCCTTTTTCTGCCCAAACACAAATCTGCAGCAGTCCTGACAGAGCTCCGTTGAGCTTGCTCACTCCCCATGTCTCATTCACTCATTCAGTTTCTACTGGCGCTGCAGGCTGCCCTTTTGTACTGGGCTTCTGCCTGCATTGCTGCCCTTTTCTGCCCACAAAGAAATCTGCAGCAATCACGATAGAGCTCTGTTGAGCTCGCTCACTCCTTCCCCCCCTCTCACTCGTTTGTTCCGTTTCTCCCGCCACTGCAGACTGCCATTTTGTACTGGGCCCCTGCATGCAATGCTGCCTTTTTCTGGCCACAAAGAAATCTGCAGCAGTCCCAACAGAGCTCAGTTTAGCTCATTCACTCCCCCTCCCTCACTCGCTCATTCTTTATCTCCTGGCACTGCAGGTTGCTCTTTTGTACTAGGCTCCTGCCTGCATTGTCGCCTTTTCCTGCCAACAAAGAAATCCGCAGCAGTCCCGACAGAGCTCAGTTCAGCTCTGTCACTCCCCCGGTCGCTCAATGCTAATCTGTCCCAAACACTGATTTCCGACAGACTGCAATATTCTGTGCCAGAAGCATGGACACACATTTTGGCCAGGATGTAAAAAATGACAGCTGCACTGTTCATAAGGAGGTGTGAACAAATGCCATTGTTGAAAATCTGGCGTAAAAATATTATTAATTTGCAAACTTACAAGGGTGCATGGAACCTGCACAACACACGCTCGTAACAGTCATTTTATGGAGTTTCATCACAAAATTTTCAACATAGGCATTTTAGGACCTCTGCTCATGAACAGTGTCAGTGTGATTTTCTTAATAGGTCCCAAACACTGATTTCTCACAACAACCGCGCTATTGTGCGCCAGAAGAGAGGAAGTACATTTCAGCCAGGATGTGAAAAAATGACAGCTGCACTGTTCATAAGGAGGCATGGCAAAATGGCAATGCTGAAAATCTGGAGTGAAAATATTCAAAGTTGCGAAGGTATGTGCATGCATGGAAACTGCATAACGCACACTAGTAGCAGTCTCATTTTATGGACTTTCATCACCAAATTATCAACATAGCCATTCTAGGGCCTCTGCTAATGAACAGAATCACTGTCATTTTCGTAAAGAATCCCGAACATGGATTTCCCACAGCAACTGCGCTATTCTGCGCTGGAAGCGCAAAACACATTTCAGTCAGGATGTGAAAAATGACAGCTGCACTGTTCATAAGGAGGTACAGAACAATGGCAATGTTAAAAATCTGGAGTGAAAATATTATAAATTTGCAAACTTATGAGCGTGCATGCAAAGTGCGCAACGCACGCTCGTGACAGTCATTTTATGGAGTATCAGCACCAAATTTTCAATATAGGCATTTTAGGACCTCATCTCATTAACAGTGTCACTGTCATTTTTGTAATCTGTCCTGAACACTGATTTCTGACAGTGACCACACTATTCTGCGCCGGAAGTGCGAAAACACATTTTGGACAGGATGTGAAAAATGACAGCTATACTGTTCAGAAGAAGGTGTGGAAAAATGCCAATGTTGAAAATCTGGCATGAAAATATTGCAAATTCACGAAGGTACAAGTGTGCGTAGCAACTGCGCAGCGCATGCTCGTAAGTCATGTTTGGGATTTTTTCCAGCAAATTTGCAACACAGGCTTTTTGAGAGCTCACCTCATGAACACTGGCACTGTCATTTCATTAATTGGTCCCGAAAGGTGATTCCGCACAGTGACCAAGAAATCACCTTTCAGGACTGATTAACGCCATGACAGTGCCAGAATTCATGAGGAGGGGTCCCAAAAACCCCATGTTGAACATTTGGTGCCAAAATTCCAAAAAATGCCAGAGATATGAATCAAAGTTGAAATAACCCTATTTATTCCATTACACAGCTTACCGGCATTTCCTCAGTTCACAGTCAGCTTTGAAGAGTGCAGACATGTTCCCAGTCCACTGAAGATCATCGCGCCATGCTCTGGAGATAAGTATGGGGTGAGGGGGGTGTGGGGAGGCAGGGTGCACAGTGGTTGGGTGTGGGTTGTGAGGAGGGTCGGGAGATGGTAGGGGCTTTTTTTTTTTTAACAGAAAAAAAAAAGACATCACGGACCGTTTTAATTTTGCAGGGGCATGTGGCATGCTGGGGTGGTCTCCAGTGTGCCAATGGAGTCTCTCTTTTGGGGGCAGCTGTAGCCAATGGGATTGGGCACCCGATGGTACACATCAAAGGGGGGTTATTACCTTATGCCGATGGGATCAGGGCACCCCCATCGGCACACAGCAAAAGGGGGGGTGACATTATGCCGATGGGGATTGGGCATCCCATCAGCAGACAACAAAGGTGGGGGGGACATAATGCTGATGGGGAGTGGGCTCCCCCATCGGCAACATAAACATTGGGGCACTGCAACCGACGTGGATTGGGGCCCCCATCGACACACATGGTCAGGGGGCACATGTTGCCGAGGGGGATTAGACACCCTCTCGGTGGGGGGGGGTAGTTAATATTGTTTGTGAACATGGCATCAAGCCACCTCCATGTTCACAAACAATATCAGGGTTTCAAGATCCCGCCCTGCAATGATGGGTTGCTCCCTCATTGCAGTGAATGGTTGACGCTGCAATGACGAGACAGCCCCTGATTGCAGCGGCCAATTTTTTACAAGGTTGTGGAACACTGGGGCTGAACTAGTGTCAGCAGCAGCATGCCATGGCATTGTGGGTAGTGGGCTAAGCCTTTAAAGGGTGTGGGGCATTGGCCACAACAGTGCCGTGCATCCACAACCTGCTTTTGGAGAAAGCTGCCATAATATGTTTCTTGCGCATGCGCACAATCAACATAAAAATGCAAGAATTACTGAAAATATTACTGTGTGTACATTAACAGTTATACAACAAAAATATTACCAAAACATAGACTGCCTTTTTCTCCCTGTTT
>CM057452.1:1355145000-1355237500 GCA_016271365.2 Neoceratodus forsteri | reverse complement strand
TCAGAAGATTCCCAGCTAAAGTAGAGCACCATGTTGTCAGGAAACAAGTGAATACTGGCATCCTTGATGCCTATGTCCAGACTGTTGATATAAATGGCAAACAGCAATGGCCCCATTATGGAGCCCTGGGGGACACCTCTTTTTATCAGTTTAAGTGGAGAAATCTCTCCATCAGCCTTAATTTGTTGTTGTCTATCAGAAAGGTAGTCTTGGAACCATCCCAGTGCAGGTGAGTCAATGCCTATAGTTTTTAAGGTGGAGAGGAGCAGGCAGTGGTCAGCAGTGTCGAAAGCCTTACTGAGGTCCAGAAACATGGCACAAACAAATTTTTTTGTTATCTAGGTTCCATTGCCAATCATTAGTAACTTTTACCAGTGCCGTAACTGTACTATGCTTAGCTCTAAAGCCAGACTGCATTGGGTTGAATAGTCTAGCATTGTCTAAGAAAGATCTCAGCTGTGTATCCACAATTTTTTCCAGAAGTTTTAAAAGTATGGGAAGAAGGGAGATTGGTCTATAGTTATTTAGGTCACAGGGGTCCCCTGCTTTAAACAGGGGAATGATGTGAGCCGTTTTCCATGCCTTGGGGATGAAGCCTTGTGCTAGGGACAGATTGAATAAGTGTGTTATAGGTGTAGCAAGTATATGGTGTGCTCTTTTCAAGAAATATGGGTCAAAGGAGTCGGTCCCAGCACTTTTTTTAGTATCTAGTAATAGAAGAAGATCTTCAACTTCTTTTATAGTAGTAGGTGTAAAGGAGAAGTCCATGTTATTGCTACTTGGTTCTGAAGGCTGGGTGTTGGTCTGAGGAAGAAGGCTACTTACAGGTGCATTATCAAATGCCAGGCCAGCAGTGGCAAAGTGATTGTTGAAAGCCTGCAGTATCTCTAATTTATCGTTAATGATAATATCAGTGGTAATTTTGGAAGGAAGCTCACTTCCTGGAGAGTGGCCAGATAGCTTTTTTATGGTGGACCAGAACTTGGTAGGGCAGTTTGACGCAGAGAGTAGCTCGGTTTGATAAAAGTTGGCTTTGGCCTCTCTGACCAACTTAGTACAGACATTTCTAGATGCCCTGAAGAGACACCAGTCTGCATCGGCACGAGATTTACGAGCCTTTTTCCAGAGGTAATCTCTTTTGAGTAAGGCAGCCTTCAGATCCAGTGAGAACCAATGACAGGTTCTAGCTTTTATTCGTGCTTTAACCAGGGGAGCATGGCTGTTTAGGGTGCTGGATATTATTTCATGGAGAACGTCATAGGCATCACTCACTGACTTAGCCAGGTAAAAACTCTGCCATAGCAAAGAGTTTTTTAGATCATTTAAGTATGCAATAGGATCGAAGTTCCGTCTGTATCTTTTAGTGGAAAACTTTGATGTAGAGAGGTGTTTGGAAACAGTTCTTATGCCAACAATATAGCAGTGGTCACTAAAGTTCGATAAGAGGATACCAGCATGGGAAAAGGAATGAGGTCTGTTGACAAGGACATCATCCAACAGGGTACTTCTCATTGGATTTTTTTTTGTTGATGCAAGTGGACTCAGTAATAAGTTGAGTGAGCCCATGAGAGTCGCAGAATTGTTTCAGGGGTAACGAGACCTTAGTCAGCCAATCATAGTTAAGGTCACCTAATATGATTGTTTTCATTGGTGTAGTATCCAGGTGGGATGACAGGTGTGTCAGAAGTTGTGGTCCTGCTGCTGGAGGTCTATAGCAGCCTATGATGTGGAATGCCACTGATGGGGAAAGCTCGGCTTTAAGAGACAGGCATCAAAATTCACAGACAATGGAGGTAGCATCTAATATAGATACTGAGAATTTGTTTTTAACATAAATGGCTACTCCTTCACCACTGGTCTGCCTGTCAGTTCTGAAGAGGAGGTAGTTAGGGATGTTTACCTCTGTCTGGGGTGGACACCCGCAGCCATGTTTCTGAAAGCACGAGTACATCTGGTGCTGTATGAATAATCCAAGCCTGGACTGAATCGAGCTTCTTTAACAGACTACACATGTTAGTATGCAAGAATCTAATTCCTTTCAAAGTTGTGAGTTCAGAAGGAGATGAGAGCACTTTTGTAGGGCTAGGGTTAATTTCAACGTCACCTGAGCATAGAAGTGGAAGGAGCACAATTTTCCTCAGGGCAGCAAAGAGAAGTTTAAAGGCATGAGTCTTTCTACGTCTGGTATAGGTTTGAGTACATGGGTCCAAAGACTGAATCATCTTATTGTGCTACCCTACGGATACATATCCTAGGATCCATGCAGAATAGCACTAAGCCATACCTAGTTTGAATGGATAGGGTATAGGACCATGTAGAGGATATTGGTTAGCAGTTCCTCTTCAAGGAGATTCCGCAAACTGTGAGGTGATCAAAGGTGTACAGTGGCAGCAAAATTTGTTCATAGTGTTGGTATGTGGGGAGACTAGCATGGTAGAGCATGCACCTTTGTTGGAATCAATTCTGTCAGGTTGCCTAACCACATAGGGTATTATACATAGTCTGGTGAATAAGCATAGCCAAACAAGGCCTGTCATGGTTGCCCTTTATGTAAGTCAGGAGCGTACTGCAGTAGCTTCTGCTATCTAAGTTATATGGATCCCAGGGGTTGTTCTGTATGCGACAGTTTGGGGTAGTTTAAAAAAGGAGTTATGCAAGATAAATGTATACCGCCCTTGGCTAGAGAAAGGAGAGAGTATCTCGAATTAATAGTGGGGCAACACAAAGGCTAGCAGTCTGAGAAAAGCAGCTCAATTAGCAGCTGAAAAGCCTGTGATTCCCTTGGTGCCTTGCATTCTGGAGAGAGCTACAAAGTTATGAAGGGGCTGTAACACTTGGTTGCTGGGAACATTTTTAGACAAACATTTTTTTGGCAAATCAGTCACAGTTCAGTAATTTGTAGTACAGTTTTCAAGTAAAACAGTGCCTTAGCAAGAAAGGATGCGCTAGTCAGCAAGACAGGATATGCTAGTCAGCAATAAGCAAACCTAAAGTGCCTCAGCAAAACAGAATGAGATAGAGCTGCTAGAAGGCTTAGTTGCAAAAAGGAGATGGGAGGAATTGCAGTTGTTGACAGTAAGTAACCAATAAATTGAAACATCAAATAGGAGTGGACGGAGACTGTGTGCATTTAAAGGAGGCCAGGGGGGTGGGACGGAAAATCAAGGGGAAGTTTGCAGAGCTAGCACTGAATCAGTGCACATACAGTTGGAGAGAAACTGCAGCTGGGGAAATGGTAAGTTACTTTACACAGGCCGAGCAGAACAGGCTAAATTAAAATATATAAATTAGAAGCAGAGTACAGGGATGCAGGCTTACATTAAGCCACATATCTCGGGTGCTCCTGTCTCAGGTCAGTGAGACCAGCCAATCAGGGAGCTCTACACAGGCATGGAGCCAATAGCGCTACTCTAAGAAGGCGCTGAAACTGAAAACAGCAAATTGCAAGTGAAGATCCAGTTCAGTATTCACACAGCCTAGAGAAATCATGGCAATTTTTCAAGCGTCACACCTTATCTCTCTCTTTGGGGGGTAGGCAGATCAGGCTCCTTGCACCATAGAGGTGCTATGGCTGGATCGTGACCACTGCCCAAGGGGGCAAGTGGCACCTTATGTATCTCTTTGGGGGGTAGGTGGATCAGGCTTCTTGCACCATAGAGGTGCTTTGACTGGATCGTGACCACCGCCCGAGGGGGCAAGTGGCATCACCTCATACAAGATCTGAGCATCCTACCTGGAGGTTGATGAAGGCTAGGGCAGGCTTCATCTAGGGTCATCTGTGGAAGAATTTTTTGTGGGCTGTATGTGGAGGGGCGGCAACATGCAATGACATCCAGCATCTGTCTTGTCCCTGTGAGTAACTTCCTAATGCCAGTTGCTGCGGTACCTCTGGCCTCTGCCAGGGGTCCGCCAAGTATCAGACATTTGCTCAGCCCTCTCCCTGGAGAAGGAGAGCAGTTCCTGGGATGCTCAATCCTTCTCCCCCCCGACAGGCCCTCCAACAACTTGGGTCTGTTCCCGAACCCAGATCGCTGGCGTCGCAAGCAGAAATCCAACTGCTGTGCCGACAGACCGGCATCCTTAAAAGGATAATAAAAATCTTTATGGCAAAAGAAAATGTATAAAATCTTTAGATTTGTAACATTACAATGACATCATTGATAAAAAAGGAAAAGCATTTCTTACAGAATAGCAACACACAAATACAAAAAATTCAAATATAACATCGTGGAAAGAAGAAAAATAAATAAATAGGACAACATTCTACAATACAGCATCATGCATATATGTAAGTAATTTAAATACACTAAAATCATGTTATACAATGACATTGCTAAGAAATTTTGCTGTAGCAAACATCACATTCACTTTCTTCAATCTGGAAACACGCTTCAGCTTAGTGTGCTACTTCTAGTTAATCAATGTTGCCTTTCCCTGGTTAACCAGTGTTCAATTATAATAAAAGATTTATAATCCTTTCCATGTTTTATATGGTCAGGAGGAAGTATTGCATCTAGCCATATTTTCATTTGAATATCCCATCTCTTACATTCAAAAATAGTGTGCAAAATATCTGAGGTGTCTTAAGATGATTACATATTTCCAGTTTCCTAAAACAGATATTTCTATTTAAATTATACAGAGATATACCTAAACTAGCCAATCTAAAATTACACAAGATACTTCTGCGCTTATAGTTTTCACAGTGAATTAAATAATTTTCAAAATCCCATTGTTCTTTCATAACCGTACAGAGACCATTCACATCTAACTCATGCATTCTGGACCAATCATCTTGTTTTGCATTACCTTCTATTCTGAGAATTGCATTATTAGCCACATTATCTATGTGTAGTAATGACTCATTGGACCACAGATCCATTAGACCCAACTTTTTTATTGCAAGACTCAGTATAGAAAACCATTCTGTGCCATTTGTATTTACCAACAATGTTTTATAATAATCTAACCAACAAATTTTAAGTAAACATTAATCTCCCATCTTTATTCTGCCCCACAGTTTAACAGTTCTAAATAGAATCCTAGATCATATTGATAACATACCAGTTTCTGATCTTAAGAAACAAGATGGACACTCTCTTGGCACATTAAGCATAGTCTGAATAAAACAGTTTTGGACTACCTCAATATTTAAGTTATCAATATACATCCCCCCTAATTTCACTTCCATATAAAGATTGACTCACTGTTTTTACCTCAAAAGCAGCATCACAAGTGAGTTATCTTCAAATTTATGAGCAAATGATTTTATCCCACCTACAGACTTATAAGAATTGTTTTTTACATCAGCCAACTGAGCGTTCCAAAACATTTTTGAATAGTCACACAAATACTTGTATTCTTCAACTTCTTCAAAAGTCTTGTTTTCTGTGATCCAAGATTTATTTTTTTTTTTTTTTTTTTACTAAAGCAAAGTATTTTAGATTTCTCTACATGCAGTTTGAGCTTTAAAAGAATGAAAGAGTTTATACTGCACTAATCCATGCCTTTGTGACCGCGCATTTAGATTACTGCAACTCACTGTACTTTGGGCTTCCAGGGGTTGATATCTGCCGCATGCAGCTGGTGCAGAATTCTGTAGCCCAGTTATTGATGGGGATTCCTAGATCTTCCCATATCACACCAGTGCTGCGGGAACTGCACTGGATGCCAGTTCAGTGGTGGATCACCTTCAAAGTCCGATTACTGACTTATAAAGTCCCACACAAACTGGGTCCTGACTATCTGAAAGAGCTCCTGATTCCTTACCACCCTGTGAGACTGCTCTGCTTGGCCAACGAGGCATTGCTAGAGATTCCGAGGGTGACCTTAAAATCTGCTGGGGCCCCTGCCTTTATTCGGATTAGGGAATGCACAACGGTGGGGAGTTTTAAACAGGCCCTAAAATCTTTTCTCTGTGTCAAAGCATATGGTAGCGATGATTGCTGATCTGTATTGGACATTTTAAGATGATGATTCTGTTTTTACTGTATTTTATTGTTTTATTGTACTGCGCCTTGATATTTGAAAGGTGCATAATAAATAAAGTATTATTATTAAAATGCAGGCCATATCCCTTCATAGCCCTAGAGGTATTTGAGTAATTAATATTGCATCATCTGCATATAAAATAAGTTGTATTTTTTCATTATGAATTGAGGGAGCAAACGTATCAGTTGCAGAAATGTTTTTTATTAAAAGTTCAATGTATAGATTAAATAAAAGAGGAGCAAGGAGGCATCCAAGTTTGACACCTACATTTATTTATTTTTTTTGTATCATCTGTTTATGCCCCCTACATGCTGCGGAGCTGCCTCTCCTTTGGGCCATCATGGTCCACAGACATTCTTCCATTATCTCCCCTTCAGCCACCTACCTCATATCTGCAGCCTTTCCATGGGGTTGCCCGGTGTAACCCTTCACCGGGTGGGTCCCCCTCTGAGGGGGAAGGCACCAGTGGAAAGAAACTAGCACACTATTCTTATTTGGTCCCGGGTGCTGCTGAGGCATTTTGTGGCTTCTGGGGAGTCTTTGAAGGTGCCCGGGCCAGGCAGCCATCATCCGGCTAGACTTCAGAGCAGTTTCCAGTTTTCTTGTTCCCACTGCGCACCGTTTGTGTAGTGCCTCCAGTCTCCACCAGGGGCTGCTACTGAACGAGGCCATTCCCAAACCCACCTCAGGATAGGAGAGTAGTCCTTTGGATGCTCAATCCTATCCTCCCCCTGATGACCACCGATGACCCGAGTCCGTTCCCAAACCTGGGTCACCGGCGTGGGTCGAGGTAAGGACATTTATTTTTAAAGAATCTGTTAAGGCTCCATCACGTGAATATCAAATCTCAGCTGTGGTGTTATGGTATAGCAGTTTTAGTGTTGCCAGAAGATGAAGATCAATCCCTGCTTTAGCTAAAGTTTCCCATAATATCTGCCTGTCAGAGTCAAAGGCTGCTTTTATGTTGATAAACCCAACATAAAGTACAGAATTTCTTTCCTTGACATATTTATCCACTAAGTGAGTGAGAAAAATACATCTAAAGTACAGTGCTGGAGGTGTCAATCCCATTGGGTTACTTGGTTGAACATTGCCTGATGTGGGACGGCAGGGGAGGCCATTTTGCTGGTGTTCAGTTCAACAGCATTGGATTTGTTCTAGGAGTATTATTATGCAGCTAACAATGTGTTGTTCCTGTTTCAGTACTATTAACAGGAGAGGTGTCCACCATGGAAGAAGGATAGTTGATCAGGCAGTATCCAGTGGGAGCACAGGCTGCCGACCTACTTTGCGTGTTATTTGGGGTATGTTCATTGTCAAGAGTCAGTTGGAGATCTAGGTGTTTCTTTAACAGAGGAAATGTGCAATTTTCAGTCTTCACTTATGGCTTGTAAATTACTCTTAAACAAATCTAAGACAAAGGTGATGGTTTTTTGGTACCCCACCTAGACTGAGATCTGAGGTTGGTACTTTAGAAGTTAAAATCTCTTGATGGATTACTGTTTGACTATGTTGATACATTTCAATATCTTGGGGTATTACTAGATTCTCATCTAAGTTATGAATCTCATTTTTTGAGGGTTACCTCAAGAATACATTGTAGATTAGGTTCTTTGTACAGAATCCGTTCATTTCTTATTCCTGAGTCTAGGCTGGTTATTTCAAATTGCTGCTTACTTCCTATTGTGAACTATGCAGCTATGATTACTGACACTGCTTCTGCGACAGTGATTTCAAAGAAATCCACTTTACTTCACTTGATAGCTAAGTTTGCTTTAAATTGTTCTAAGTCATCTCATCATTGTGTGATTTTGAAAGAAATGGGCTGGTTACCGGTTTCATTAAATTTCCAATACTGTGTGGCCAAGTTCATATATAAAGTTATGGACTCCGGAATTCCACGTAGTATTTCAAAGTTTTTGAGACCATATATTGATGGTCATTATTCTAGACATAGGTCAGACAGTAGGTTTCTCGAGATTCCTTTTATGAAATCTAAAAGTGGACAAAGATCCTTTGCTTATATTGTTCCATTTATTTGGAATGAAATTCCTCAAGATATTAGGTGGTTGTGTTCTGTCAAAAAGTTTGCCGATGCATTAAGGATGTATTTCAAATCTCAATTTAATTGTAACTGTTTTTTATGAATTTTTTTTATGAATTTTATACGTAACAAAGACATTTTTGTCTGCAATTTGCTGCATTGTATATGTATGTTTGATTATGTATTGTCTGTATGCAATATATGTGGGTCACACCTGTAAAAGGAACTTGTTTCCAGTGTGCTTACCCATTAAGCGAACAAACAAACAAACAAGAGTGTATGCACGTGTGTTTGCATGAACGTATTTGTATTGACTATCATCTACATGTACATTGTTTATCAGGTAAGTCTCACTATAAAAAAATACACACCTACAAGCTGGTGCTGCTCAGCACCATTGTTTCTTTCATTAACTATTGTATTAGACAGAATAGTAGCACCCTGTATTAGATATTGTATAACATGCTTGGTAAATGATAAGAAATGTAATATTTTTCATTTACAACCTTAACCCACCCTCCTGCTCAGGTTTGAAATTACTTTAATAAACTAAACTAAAATAGTCTTAGCAAGGTGCATGCAATGTTGCATAACAAATCCTAAAATAAGAATGGAATTTTAGTTAAGAAGTGTGCACTGGGGAGGAGGATACCTAGTGAGTTACCAGATGCATGTCAATCTTTCATCCCAGTTGCCTTGGTTTGGGAGTAGACTCTGGGAGCAAGGACTGGGTGTGGCCAGGTCCAGGGAGTGATGCCAAGCACAGTACAAGATCTTAGGGAGGTAGGGAGACATCTAGGTCCTAGTGTTGCAGTGACCCCTCAAAGCTGTCTGGAGAGCCAGTTCCCTCTTGACAGATGTGCATATTTCTCTGTAATGGCCAATACCAACAAAAAGGCATGCTTGACATCAGTGAAGGTAAAGAGAATTGGGGTTAAAACCATGCAACCATCTTGATGACAGCTAGTTGCTACCTCAGACACGATAGCATGAACCCCCCCCCCCCACTCCCACTACCAAGATGGTGAGAGCTAGTGAAGTTCAGGGCTAGGGAGATCATAGTGGTGAAGGACAAGAAGTATGATGATAAATGAGAGTAGTTCTTTTTGTGATCCTGAGTTGGATCATAATCCCTATTGTGATAACTCAAGCTGAAAAGGAATAATTTCAGGTACTGTAGGATGAAAACTGTCCAAATAGCCACACAGTAATTAATGATGTATTAAAAAAACTAGAGCTCAATTACAATGCTAGATGTTGTGAAAGCGACACATCAACAACTGCAATGTTAGTTCTAGAAATAGAGTGTAATGTAATAAAACTTTTTTTCAAATAAATACTAATTGAGATTGTAGCACTCCTTGGTCTCTCAAGGCAAATCTAGATAACTATAAAAGAGAGATCTGTCATTTTAAGAAATGCTGATAAGTGGGGGATGGTCTTTGATGGATTGAAGACTTCTGTCTGAGATTCCCATGTTCCTATATTTTGTCATACAATGACACTCCAAGATGGCTAGTCTCCATTATCAGGCCTAAAAGGCAGGGAAAAATAAATAAATGTGTAAAAAAATAAACTCTTAGCCCTCTCCAGGTGTCCAGAGCTAATCCCATGCTCATCTGTCTCCTACCCCAGTCATCTCTCTTCCACCCACCAACCCATATCTTCCTATACAGAGCATTTAAAAAATGTGTTGGGCTTCTGGCATGGAGTCAGTGGAATCTTTTAAATGAATTTAACTTAAATCCCCCAATGCTGTGAGAAGCCGTCAGCATATTTTAAATGCACTTTGTCCAACCCTGACGGTATTAAAAGGGGCAGTTATAACAAGCAGGCTCCTCTAACTGTGATCCATGACTTTGGAGTTGGCAGCATTTTTGATAACATCCCCCGACCTTGTCCAACCCACACAGGCCCCAAAGGGCCGATGATATGAAGTGGCGCCCCCGACCCTCAAGTTATGATTGTTAGCCAATAGTAAACAAAATCTGGTAAACTCAGCTCAGTACCCCCCTGAATCTAAGGACTCCTGACAGATTTGTATATTTTTGACAGCGTAGAAAGTTTCACAAACAAGAAATTTAGTTTTAAGAAAACCTCCTTCCTCCACACTTCCTCAACATGTTTTTGCAGCATGTTCTATTAGATCATCCAGAACGTTTTCATAGGTTCTGGTGGGATCAAGTATCATCATCATCACCAGTTTTTATTGATCATCCAATATAAGTTATGGACATTACAATGTATACAAACATTTAAAAATAGAGATATTGAAATTATTTTTAGTAAAAATACAGCTTACAAAGTAATGTAGATATGATTAAAGCTGTACAACAGCTCTAATTCAGAATACCTTTAATGTCTAGGAGTCAGAGTGTACCCCTCCAATGAGATTATCTTTCTGATTTTTTTGCACTTAGAGCCTACAAAGTGTGCTATCATTTCAGCATCTGTTACTGTTGGTTCAATGTGATAACGGCGAATGCCTAAAGGCGATCACTGTTATCGCACAGAGTGCCAACATTTCAGCACTCTGACAACCCCTGGCCTTTGAGACAATGGCACCAAGAGATTTATTTTAATGCTTTCAGTGAGGAGCTTCATCCCCCGCACCCCTTACTAAAGGATTCTCAACTCCAAGGGGGTGCATGTTGGGGTTTGAAAGCATTAAAAAATAAAGGTCCGGCCGGGCACAATAAAATCACACCAGCGCCCAGACCCAAACCCAGTACCTCTCCCACCCCAACCACTAGCCAACTCCCGATGCCACAATGCAGCTTGGCAATCCACTGCAGTGCCACCCCCTACAGCATCTCTGCCCCCTCTCAGCCCATGCTCGCTCCCCCCCCCAGCTCGCATGTATATATACCAACATTCCTGTTGCCCAGTTTGCCCACCTCCTCATCCAGTCACCCTACCCTCCCATTGCTATGAGAGATTGTGCTGGGAAGGAGACACCATTATGTACAGCACCCCTCCCCATGCGCCCACCTCACAGGATACCGTTATGGTCATAGGTTGCAATAAAATGAACACTGCATCATAATTTGCATTTGCATACTTTTCTAAAAAATCCTGTAAAATGTCATTTCTACTTGTACTGTACAAAGGGCACTGATAAAAAAATATAATAAATCGTCTCTTGAAACACTCTTTTGCATGGCCAGAGCCCTTAAGTTCTTATTAAGAAACATGTGCCTAGAAGTGATTAAATCAAAGCGTGTCTAGGTTATCCATCTCCTGTGTAAGGGTATTAAAAGCAATAATAAATATTCTTCGGTCCCATGATTTATTTTGTCTTTATACCAAAGCACCTTTTTCTGACCTGTGGCCATGTCCAATTTCTGCACCAACTAAAATATCTTTCTTTTTATAGTCACCTTATATTGTACTGAGATGACAATGTTTTTAAGATAAGAGAAGCAACCAAATTCTACCTAGTTCTGCACATACTATGGCAGAAGATGGTGATGTAGAAACTTGTAGCAGGGATTTATAGTAATAAGCCAAGGGTACCTCTAAATTAACAGAAAATGATCCACAAACCTCCACCCCATACAAAATGATCTTTGCCTCCACAGTAGAGATGCAGCAAATTTAAATTCCGGCTGTGAAGTGCCCACAAAGTGGGCACTTGGCATTGTCATTCCACTACACGGGGTGGCCAATATGAAAGGCTCACTTCGCCTTGTAATTATAACTTTGCATTGTCATTCCACCTTAACGCAAAGTAAGGTGTAGTGACAACAATATTAGCAGCCCCCCACATACAGTCACCAGAATTAATGTGCATCCCCAACATGCTATTGTCTTGTGTCCAGAAAATTCCCCAGTGCTGATGAAGTGAAATGAGAGCATAACAAGAAATGGGATGTAAGAGGCACAGTACTGAGACTGCTCTGGTTCTGGTGCTCAGTGATCTCCTGATGGTGAGAGATCAGAGAAACTGCTCCATCTTGGTACTCCTTGATCTCTCTTCAGCCTTTGACACTGTGGACCATGGGGTTCTGCTACAGCACCGGAGGTCCATCTGTGGACTGGCTGGTACAGTGCTCAGATAGTTTTCATCTTTACTCACCAGTAGAACTCAGAGTTGTCTTAGGAATTTTTTCTTCCAAGTCTTTCTCTCTGCCTTGTGGGGTGCCGCAGGGCTCGGTGCTGTCCCCCATGTTGTTTGCAGTGTATATGCTGCCCCTCAAAGACATTGTAAGATGGTATTGGCTGAGGTTTCACTGCTATGCTGATAATACCCAGCTCTACCGGTCTTTCGCCCCCGACCAGGTTAGTGCTGTTTCGGTATTTAACAGCTGCTTCGCTGAAATCCAAGATTAGATGATTTCCAGTGGGTCAAAGTTGAATGCAGGTAAAACTGAGGTGTTGGTAGTGGACCCAGGACAGAGGGGTTGAGGACTGATTTGCCCTCCAGTTTATTCTTGGAGGGTGCTCAGATCCTTACCTCTGAACGGGTGTGTGACCTGGGAGTGATACTTGACAATGGGCTGACCCTTCATTATCAGGTGTTGGCAGTCATTAAGTTAGCCTTTTACCATCTTAGGAACATTGCCAGGATCAAGCATCTTGTTTCTTCCAGTGATCTGCCATTTTGGTCCAAGCCTTTGTGACCTCGCGCCTCGACTATTGCAACTCCCTTACTCCCTTTACTTAGGGCTTCCTGGGGTTGATATCCACTGCTTGCAGCTAGTGCAGAACGCTGCCACACATTTATTGACTGGGGTATCTAGGAGATCTCATATTAACCCAGTGCTGCGTGGTCTGCACTGGCTGCTGGTTCAGCAGCAGATCACCTTTAAGGTAGGTTTGTTAACCTACAAAGGCCTACACAGACTTGGTCTTGACTACTTGAAAAGAGCTTCTGACTCCTGTACACCAGCTCCGCTCCGCTGTTGAGGGGTTGCTGGAGATTCCGAGGGTTAGTCTGAATTCTTCTGGGGCACGCACTTTTATGTTTGCTGCCCCAACCCTCTGGAATTCTCTGCCCAGTCAGCTGTGGGAGTACAGGACTGTGGGGAACTTTAAGCAGGCACTGAAGGCATTTTTTATGGAGAAAGGCTTTCTAACTTGCTGTGATTTAAATGTTTTATTGAATTATTTGTGAATCTGTGAAGTGCCTTGATATTGTGAAAGGTGCTCAATTAAAGAAAGTTATTATTATTATTATAGAGAGAGGCATCACTAGCAGAAAACAGGACGTTGTTATACCTCTGTATAGACAGTTGGAGAGACCCGCTCTGGAGTACTGCTTCCAGTTCTGGAGACCCCATCTCCACAAGGAAATAGACAGCATGGAGGCAGTCCAGAGGAGGGCAACTAAAATGGCGCAGGGTCTACAAGAGAAGCCATATGAGGATAGACTAAAGGAGCTTAATATGTATACCTTTGAGCAAAGGAGGGAGAGGGGGGACATGATTGAAACTTTTAAGTACCTCAGTGGAATCAACAAAGTTCAAGAGGGTAGCATCTTTCAGAGAAAGATGTGCAAGAAGAAGGTGACACAATTTGAAGACAGAGGGGGACTGCTCAGGGGCAATGTGAGGAAGTATTTTTTCACAGAGATGGTGGTGGACACATAGAACAGCCTTCCTGAGGAGGTTGTGGGGTCTAAAACTGTATGAGAATTCATGAATGCATGGGACAGACATAAGAATTCTTGTGTGGGGTAGGAAGAAACAGACTGTTGGTTAACTAGGATCTGTAGCTTATCCAGTAGGTAGGGAAATGGGCAGACTATCTGGGCCAAGCAGTCCTTATCTGTCAAAGTCTATGTGTCTATGTAAGAAGAAATGCAAAGTCTCCCAGTATTAATGGTGCACTCAGTCATGCATGCAGTGGTCACACAGAGTCACCAGAATTAATGTGCATACCCAAAATGCTAATGTCTTCTATCCAAAAAATTCCCCAGTGCTGATGAAGTGAAATGAGAGCTTACAAGTCATGCAAAGTCTCCCAGAATTAATGGTGCACTTAGTGATGCACACAGTGGTCACACAGTCACCAGAATTAATGTGCATCCCCAAAATGCTACTGTCTTTTGCCCAGAAAATTCCCGACTCCAGATCAAGGGAAATCAGAGCATAAAATGGAAAGAAAAGCCTCCACACTCAGTCATGCATGCACACCCTCCAATAAGAACTACAGCATGTCCCCTGCTGCAGCTTTTGGAATTTCATGTCGTGCTTCTTGACCTGACTGGGCTGATGCACCTGTGTCTTGCCAAATGATGTGCTAGAAGGATGACCAAACCATTGAGTTAACCATCCATGCTGATGTGATAATGCTGTTGGTTGCCCAATGTCTGCTACACTGACTCCCAACAGGAAGGATGCCCGCTGTGTGTACACTAATGCTACCCTTGGTAAGTTAATGTACCTTACACCATCATGGTTTCCACAGAACCTGAGTTGACATTAAATGTTCATATCCATTATATATGTATGTGTGTATATGTGTAAATATAAAAATACATATATATATATTCATGGCAAAAAACTCTAATGCATCAGTTAGGGTTGTTCCACCGTGACAAAAGCGAGGCAATGCAGTGTTAGGGTTGCCACCACTTGCACACCATGCACACCCCATCCCCACCAACAGGCACCGAGGTGTGCGTTGGGATCATTGGCCTTAACTCTCACCTCATCCCATGTGTAAATAAGCTGAGGTGGTGCAGTGTAGAAAAATGGGGTGAGAGCTATGACCGATGACCCCAACGCACATCCCGATGCCTGTTGGTGGGGATGGGGTGGTCATGGAGTGCAAAGGGTGGCAACCCTAACATCAAATTTCCTCACTTTTGTTGCAGTGGAACAACCCTATCTGATGCATTAAACAGTTTTTTGCCATGAATTTCCCTTCTTTTTGAGAATGAGCATATTAAAAAGTGAATGGAATGTGATTTTTTTGTCACATAGTAACACTAACGGTAACACAAACACAAGTGCAAATGGTAATGCACATGGTGATGCAAACGTAAATGATAATGCAAACAGTAAGAGAAACGCAAGCACAAATGTTAATGAAAGCAGAAATGGTAATGCAAACACTAACGACAACAGAAAGGCAAAAGTTAACGAAAACAGTAACGCAAATGCTAATGCCAACGGAAATGCAAATGGTAACAAAAATGCAAACGGTAACACAAACTCAAACAGAAATGCAAATGGTGAAGGCAAAGGTGATGCAGAAGGAAACAGTAATGCTGTCGATAACAGAAACACTACCGAAAATGCAAACGGTAATGCCAACAGAAACGCAAACATTGATGAACATGCAAACAGGAAACGGTAATGCAATTGGAAATGCAAACAGTTATGGTAACAGCAACAATGATGCCAACATGAACAGTAATCAACTGGAAATGCAAACGCAATGCATACGCAAACGCAAATGGTAATGCTCAATGTCACGGTACTGCAATTGGAAATGCCTATACTTACGGTAACACCAGTGATGACGCCAAAGGAAACACAAATGTAAACAGAAACGCATATGCAAACACAAATGGTAATGCACACTGTGACGCAAAACAAAACTGAAACAAAAACAGTAATAGAAAAGCAAATGGTAACACAAACGCAATCGCAAAAGAAAATACAAAGGGTAATGCACACAGTGGCGTAGATGGGACCACTAACGCAAATGGTTACGGAAATGCAAGTGGAAAGGCTAACTATAAGCTGCACTGAGAAACACAGTGAATTCAAAGAATATATGCTTAATGGGCTTTGGAGGAGAAAATGAAGACTTGGAATACTAAATTGCTTATATCTCAGGAACCGCAAGACGTAGAAAAAAAAATTAAATTTCATATAATTTATGACTTTCCGGGATAGTTTTACACTTAGCTCCCTTTCGGGGGGCTAAGCATTTTTCCAACAAAAGTCCGTATCTCGAAGCGTTTCCGAGATACTGGCCCCGAAAGGCACAGCGGACGCCGTAATGTTAGCCTATGGGAAAAGTGTCAACTTTGGAGTGCCGTAACTTTGCAGCCCTCTAATATTTTGTCACCAAACTACAAAAAAGGCATATCTCTGGGATCTTGGCTTTCTTCCTTTCAAATTTCAGCCCAAAAGACCAAACCATTCTTTTGCAGCAGGGTGACAAAGATTTCCTGCTATTTTGGGCATAGTGTCACAAGGTAGTGTCGCAAATCACGACACTTTCACAAAAAAAAAAAATCACGAAAGTGTTGCAAGTGCAACACTACTTTGCGATACTACAGTTTACAAAAATTTGAAAAACATATTTCTGGGGTGTTTAACCGGCAAAAAAGACATGGCTAGCATCCTCAGGGCTCGACTAGGTGAACACAAAAAGAATTGCGTCAATAGATGGTCCCAAATTTAAATGCCAAGCATTTCTGTGACCAGTAACTGAAAAAAAATGGCTGACTCACGACACTACAGGGGTCATTTGCAACACTAAAAACTGCATTTCTTGACACTCATTTTTTTTTTTAAACTTTTCCTATCGACTATAATGGGAAACTTGTTTTCTGAATAACTTTTGAACAATTTAATATTTTTTCACAAAATCTTCGAAAAGCACATTGGGGTACCGAGCTGCATGTTCCCTGAAGGCTTTGGACCGGTCGCACAAACTGTGTGACCTGTAGGCGCGAGCAAAAAATGCGAAAAAAAGCGTAAATGTGACTTTCTATTGCGCTGTATAACTCCACAACATTATATCCGACCATTATGAAACTTGGCAGATCCAGAGAACTATGGTACCACTCCGTGCCTGCCACATTTCAGGCAAATCTGTTTTACAGTGGCAAAGTTATTAAGCTGCAAATTTGCACACTTTAACCTTAAATGGGGTACTCAACCCTAACTATTGTGGCTCTACCATGCCACAATTATATGTCTAAGTCTAAGTCTATGTCCATACACACGTAATCATGACTTTTTTTTAATTCCAGGTCATATAGTTTAACTTGGGATGTGCATTTCTTGCCTTGATGAGGAATTTTGGTGTTGGAATACTGTCAAACCAGTAAAAGTAAGTTTCTTTTTTTTGGGTGGGGGCATTTAAAATGCTGCAAGTAATGAAATTAACTCTAAGGAAGTATTTTTTCACAGAGAGGGTTGTGGATGCATGGAATGGCCTTCCAGAGGAGGTTGTGGAGTCAAAATCAGTGGTGGAATTCAAGCATGCATGGGATAGTCATAAGGAAATTCTGGGGGGTTGGGGTAGGAAGAAGTAGGCTGCTGGTTAACTAGGATCTGCAGCTTATCCAGTAGGTAGGGAAATGGGCAGACTGGATGGGCCAAGCGGTCCTTATCTGCCATCAAATTCTATGTTTCTATGTAACTCTGATGAATCAGGGCGCCGTCCTTATGAAACGTTAGTTCTTTTTTCTTGTATTTAAAATGTACATTTTGTACTGCCTTTTATAATAAATGGCAAAAATATATGTCCATTGATATTGGTTTGTTTTTGGTGGGTACTATGATTTGAATTTATCACCAGTGTTTTGGTCATCTTTACACAGGCCTTCAGTGTATCATCAGAACTGAAAAAAAAAAGTGATTTGTGAAGAATGTGATTTGTCTCATGGTGAGTGAGTGGTGTGACATGACCAATAGTAATAAGCTGTACGGGAACTTAAATACATATGGCTGTACTTCCCTGACCTGTACCACACAAAACTACCTAATTTGAAGACTCATATCAATGAGTACAATGGTGATTGAAGCCAAGACCTGAGATGCTACGAAACAGGCTTATATGGAACTAACTGCAAAAAAACTTAGTTTTGTGATTCATAAATCATGACTGTGAAGATGAAGAACGTGATTTGTATTGTGAGTGACTTGTGATGGTCGCCCAGACTTAAAAATGCACATCAATGTGTACAATGTTCATGCAGAGATAGGCACCACACCAGTACTATGAAGGGAAGCCAAACAAACAACTGTGGCTTAAGTTACAGATGGAGATTTGGCCCTAAGGAGATGCAAACGCAGATAGATTAAGATTAAGCTGCACACTCAAGAGATGCAGACTCAAAGGTATAAAAACACCTAACCAGTGCTCGCAAGTCAAAAATCCAAGTCTGGAAAAGAATACCTTTTGCTGGTTGGGGGGTAGTGCACGGCAGTAACAGTCCACTACCAGTAAAGGCACCACAAAGCAGTACAACAATTTAATGCAGGTGCAGTGGATAGCAGGTTCACACTGCTGCAATTCCTCTCTGGCACAATGAAATGTGTTATTTGATGGCACGTTATTATTTATTATTTTTATTTATTTAGTTTTTGTGGACCGGGTAAGTGCACATGATAAATCCTGCCTATTTTCAGGCATGACCCAGGGGAAGGGGATACAGATGAATACCTACTGACCTTGAACCAGATTAAGCTGTTGGTGGTATTTTTAGTGAATGAGGGAAATTTGGCCAGGACACTGGGGAAATTCCCCTTCTCTTTTCGATAAGTGCCATGGGATCTTTAACATCCACCTGAACTACTACCAATCCAGGCAGATAGGACCTCAGTTTAGCGTCTCATCTGAAAGATGGCACCTCAAAAGTGCAGCACTACAGCATCAGTACTGGGATATTAACCCAAGTGCCAGATGTGGGAACTGAACCCACAGCCCTCTGATCTCCCAGAGTCAGAGGCGAGTGTGCTACCTACTGAGAGACTGACACTGCTAAAAGGAAATTTCCAACTGTAGGGATAGAACACTGCACCATTGCCACAAAGGGCAGTGGCTTATCCAGCAGAGCCACTCATTGTATCACACACACACACACACAAAACACTACAAGTAATGCTTAGCCAATTGAAACTTCAGTAACGAAATCTTTTAAACAAACTGAATTATGCACTGCTGCACCACAAAAATTAACAAAAAAAGTCAAGAATTACTGAAAATATTACTGTGTACATTAACATGGTTATACAAGAAAAATATAACCAAAACAGAAAGACTGCCTTCTCCCAGTTTTAACCTCCTCCACCACAAATACACCCCTCCCCCAAAGCACACTTCAAGTGTCTGTCAGTATACAGACTGAATGTTCTAAATTAGCATTCAAAATCCACAGCTGGCCCTGTGGCAATGAGTGTTGAGGTGCTGGACAGTACGCCTCTTGCCACACTGGCAACCCAGATTTGATTATGGACTTGGAGAGCCAGGGGTTGGTGGGGTGGGAGAGGATGGAGAATTTGGAGGACAGCTCTCCTCTCCTGGGGAGGGATCCAGTGGTTGCTTGGTGTCTTGGCAGTCCCCAATAGAGATTGGAGGCACTGCAGGAACACCAGCCAGACCTGAGGGGTGAAGCTCAGCAGACTCCTGCAGGGCGGCCATGTGCACGCGTTATTGCACTCCACACTCTGTGGGGGCAACGTAAGATGAAAATCCCTGTCGATGATGATAGGAAATGGCACCCTGCCCTATAGTGTCACACTCCAATACTAGGCTTCTACTCCATCTGGGCTGACCACCCAACTGGGCACATTAGATTGTGAGATACAGCACTCTGGGAGGATAGGGCAGCCCCACCTTGAGGGGTGCAGAGCCAGGGAATCTGCCTGGCTGGAGTGGGTGATGGAGAAAGGCTTCAGTTGGGAGGTAGACCACACAGGAGTAGAAGATGCCCGAGAGAGTTCCACGTTGGTAGTCTAGAAAAAGAGTCTAGAAATAAAAAAAAATATTAAAAATTCACAAGCAAACAATCACTCGATATGAGCATAGGAGGGTTGTCCACAATCGATGAACTGAATTTTGAGAAAACAAATGGCTCAAAACGGCTTTAACAGATTTTAGTGGATTTGAATTGCAGAGCTCTGAGAGGAAACTGTCTCCAACTTCCACTACTCACACATTACACAGCACTGAGGCTGTGTTGAGCAATCTAGAGCCCATGTGACTTGCAATCCCATGAATCACTGCAAAATTTGCCTTGGAGCTCAATAACAAGGCAAAGTGATGTGAAGTACATTGATTTCAATGTACTTTGCCTTACAATTGGTGTAGAAGTGGTTTGCAGAAGGCAGACTAATGTTAAGTCATTGGTTTCAATGGACTTCACGTTCCTCATTATGTCATGAAGTACTCCACTTCACACTGCGGATTACTTTACGGATTCTGCATTATTCCATGAATCACTTTATGGAGAGTATCTTGACCATGACACCCACCACTACTCCCCAGCTATAAGGGCTGGTACTACATAATTTCTGTCATATTTAAAATTAAATATACAACAATGTATGGGGGTGAGTGTATAATGAGAAATTATGTGTACCCGAGGTGTGGGATGCTACATAAACCCTGAGGACAAAGCCTGAGGGGTTTATAAGAGCATCCCACACCTTGGGTGCACTTAATTTCTCATTTATTCACTCACCCCCATGCATTGTTTTATGTAATTGCTGGGGAATGTTTTCCCAGCATCACTTTGTTAAAAGTAGTAGAAGTGTGACTTGTATGCAGCTGCTGTTTAAAAAAAATCAGTTTGCTGTTTTGAGCCCCAGGGGTTAGATGCATTTTATTTATTTTTTTACTTTCACCAATACAAAAAAAGGAAAAAACAGCTTTCACAGTTTGCTACCTGATGTGAGGGATCGGGAATAAGAGGACCATGTCTGTGCTGTCGTGATGATCATCGCTTATTTTTTGAAGATGACTGGGGAAGGCAGCTCTCAAATTCACTCTTGATGGCAAACGTTAGTGTATAACTGAGAATTTACTTCAAATTGAACTGTTTAATCCATGCTGATTTTGCTGTGTTGTGCACCGCAGTCATAGTTCATGAAGCGGCAGTTCTGGGATCGGCGAGAGAGGAAAAAGAGCTTAAGCATGCGCAGTATGTGAGAAACCAGGCGCGTGTTCGCCGTTATAACTGGCGGGTTATGAGGCACATTATAACCCGGTTTCTCAATGGGAGAAAACACTCCCCAGTTATTACAATGCAGTAATGTTCTTGCTGCATGTTTTGTTTTATTGCATTATTCTCCAAGCTCTTTAGTTCATTTGCAACTGGAAGTTAGTTGGATACCCAAATATGTATATACTGATACAATTACTATGCGATCCTTATCTAAGTAAAATCTATGTGATGGTGCATTTTTTTCTAAAAAGCATAACTTTAGTTTACTTAAAGGGACACTGTTAACCTATTTTTTATTATATTATTTCTAGGTAGAAACCCTCATTTTATAATTGCTAACCTTCTCTAAAATTCATTGATGTTGCTGGTTGTTTTATCTGCCTCCTTGTTTATTACAACTGAAATGCATGGGAATGCATAGTTATACCCAGCCTTGATTTGCTCCAAATCATTAAACTAAGCTTACTGCATACTTCCTGAACATTAGAATCACCCTCAAAGTATGTGGCCACTCAGGATACAATGACCTCCTCTACTCCTTCTACATAAAAAGGGTTTGGGTGTTCCAGAGTCCAGGAAAGATACAGTGGTACAGTTGGTCAAGAAATGTAAACAAACATGTTTTGGTGTGGTAACACCAGTATAGTGAGCACTCAATTTTTCACTTTTTAAAAGGAAAAATAAATCAGAATCAAACAACCTGCTACATCATCAGTCTTTATAGAATATGAACAATCATAAACTGTGTTTTTTAAACTAGGGACTCTGAGACCTAAGGAGGTTGACAGTGTCCCTTTAAGGTTTATATTTAAATTAAGAGCATCACACTTACTTTTTAAAATATTAATTTTTTGCTATAAACCTTGCTTTGTGAAGGAGAACACTATCAGGCCATCTGCATAAGCTAAGATGTGAAAAGGGGAACATGTTTATTTTTGATGGGTCTAGAGAAAGATCCTCTGGAAATAAAAGTAGATCTATGAAAAGGAAAGACAGGACAAAGTTTATTTCTAAGGCACCCAATCCTGGAGACTCTGGGCACCACACAAAAATATAAACATACAATATAAAACATGCAAAAGGTAGGGAATTAAATAAAATCATACATAAATGATTAAAACAAATATATTCTCAGAAACATCAATTTAATAGCAAAAATGTGGGGCTGCTCAGATCTCTCCATCCAGGAAAGCCAGAGAGAATAAATATATTCTCAGGCTGCTCTTGAAAACCTCAACCGATGGGGCCTCCCTCATATAAGCTGGTAAAGAGGTCCACTGGACCAGTCTGGTGACTCTGAAAGCCTGGTTCATGGAAGTTCTTCATCTGGTCCTGGGAACTTCAAGGAGGACTCTGGTCAAGGACTGGTGGGAGTGAACCTAGGAGACAGGTGTCAGAAGATCAGCCAGTGAGCCAGGGCCAAGACTGCGTAAGGCTTTATAAGTGAGTAGACTCACCTTAAAGATAATCCTTCACCTGACCAGCAGCCCGTGCAGAGCTTGCAGCACCAAGATCACATGGGTGGACCTAGACAGGCCAGTCAGCATCCCGGCAGCTGTGTTCTTCAACTGCAGTCAGTGAAGTGTACCTCCAGAGACCCTGAAGTAGTGAGCATTACAGTAATCTAGTTTGGATGTCACAAAGGCATGGACCAACGTGGACAGTTCCTCATGTGGAACTAAGGGTTTGATCCTGGCAATGTTCCTTAAGTGGTAAAAAACACTTGACAGCCAACACCTGAACTTCAAATGTCAGTCTGTCATCAAGGATCACACCCAGATCTCATACCCTAGGAGAGGCCATCAACAACGTGGGTCCCAGGAATAACCCAGTGTCCATGTTGGGGGCACTCCCAACATATCCTCATCCTGACTCAACCACTAGTACCTCTGCCTTGTCCAGGTAGATTTTCAACCAACTGGAGGATATCCAATCATTGATCTTGGCTAGGAAGAATTTAAGCAATTCCACAGTGTCCAATGTTCCCAGTGTAAAGGCCAGGTGCAGTTGGGTGTCATCTGCATAACAGTGAAAACCCACACTGTGCCACCTAATGAGCTCATCCAGGGACAACATATACACTTCAAATAACAATGTCAACAGGATAGACCTCTGAGGTACTCCACATGGCAGGAACCTTGGGGAAGAAGAGAAATTCTCCATCACCATCAACTGCATCCTGCCAGAAAGAAAGGACTCACCAGTGGATGACAGTGATGGCTGGACCACAGTACTCTCTAAGGGGATTGAGAAGCACAATGTGATCAACAGTGTTGAATGCTGAAAAGAGATCGAAGAGTACAAGAACTGACCTGTCTCCTCCATCTCACCCTGAGGAGGTCATTGTGCACCCTAATTAATGCCAATTCAGTGCTATGCTTAGCTCTAAAACCTGATTGGAATGGCTCCTAGATGTCAAAGGACATGAGATGCTCCTCGAGCTGCTACAATCTTCTCAACAACTTTAGCCAAAAAGGGAAGGTTGGAGACATGGTGGTAATGTGCCAGGATATCAGGGTAGAGAGGTGGCTTCTTCAGAAGTTGCCTCACCAGGGCCTCTTTCAAGGCATAAAAAAACCTCCAGACAAAGAACATTGGACAATACTGGCAAACAGCCTGCCAAAGGAACTAACTCATCTCATCAAGAAATGGGTTGGAATCAGTTCCACCTCACAATACGTGTGCTTCAGCTGTGAGATGACCTTAATGGCCTCAGCCACCTCCACTGGTTTAAACTCCTCCCAGATAGAAAGAGTGCCCCCATTCCCTAAAAGCTGATCACTGTGAGTTGCGATGTGACTCGCTGATGGGATCTCCTGTCACATAGTGGACACTGTCTGAGAAGAACTGAGCAAACTCATCACTTAGAGTGATTGAAAAGGCTTTTATTCAGCTGTAGGCATACTGGGTGAAGAAGTCTGTCAACAGTCATTAAAAGTTGAGCAGCTCAGTTCTTCCCAGCAGCAATCTCCTTGGTAGGAACACTGCCTTCTTACAGTTGATTGCCCTCTGGTAGTCAGAATAATGAGTAAGCAGGACCAGATCTTCTACCAACAATGCTCCAACTTCTGACCCCGATCTTCATTGCCTTGAGATCCCCATCAAATCACAGGGATCTCAAGTAAGAGGATCGGATTCATACAATCATCTTAAGTAAGAGGATCTGATTCATCAAGCACCTCAGAAACCACTATTATAAGTAGCCACCACTTTGCCTGTACCCATGACACATACAGCATCTACTCTAGCTAGATCAGCTACCTCCAATAGTCCCTCCAGGGACAATCCTTTTAATGGGCGATAGCAGACCATCTCAACAGGGGAGGGAATCTCAGGGGTAGCCCTGACCAAGAACTTCACTGTGCAATGATCAGACCATGCAACCTGATCAACCTCAAGGTTACTTACCTCAGGCCCCAGAAAGAACACCAGGTCCAGCATGAGTCGGTTGTGATAGGTCGTGGAAGTAACTACTTGCGACAGTCCCAGTGATTACATCAAGAGGAGGAGGTGAGATCCAAATTGTGAGGCCTCATCATCGGCCCAGGCATTGAAGTCCCCCAGAACTAAACATCTGGGGGACTCCAACACCGCATCAATGACAGTCTGTAAACTCTTGCAGGAATTCTCCCCCAGCCCCAGGGGAGAGGTAAATAAAGAGAATCCTGCAACTTGCACCCAGACCCCCAGACACTGCCACACACTCAAAGGGCTGTGCCTTCAAAACTAGCCCAGCATAGTCATCCAACCAGGTCTCCATGATGCCAACCAAGTCAACTGAGGAAATCAAGTCTGCCATAATTGCGATCTTGTTCTTGATTGACCTGGCACTGCATAGCACAGGAGACTAGTAGCACTGCAGTCCCTCTGGCTACCTGCCCACTCTGTCTGGTGGGTACCCTGGGGATAGAAACCAAACATGTCTGGCCTCTCCCTAGGCACTTTCCAAATCCAGGGCATCTCCTGCACTTGAACACTCCAATACCTCTCACCTCCACAAAGCCCACAGCACCCCACCATCTATTACCTCTATGTTCCTTGGTAAAGCCAACCTCCTGATAGCACCTCAGTGTTGTAACTGATACTGGGAGGCTGGCAAAGGGATGAAGGTCGCACAGCTGGGCTGCACTCTAGGCTGTCCATGAGGGTCCAATACTCTGGCACATCCCAGAAGACCAGCACCACCATCACGTTCTGACTCCAATTCAATAAAGCTAATCTTTCTTGCTCTTATTGAGACTGAAGACTGAATAGAAGAGAGGCCAATAAGCATCCTTATTTGCACCACTATTCATGTTTTAAGAATTCTGAAAGACTGCCCTGTTTGTCAGATTTGACAACTGTACTTGTGTTAGTGTGAAGTAAGTATATTGGAAGAAGAAGTTCTAGGTGGAACCCTCTGTCAAAGAACATATCTCACAGTATCTCTCTGTTTACTGAGTCAAAGGAAGCAGAAAAATCTATGAAAAGAGCAAATAGCTTTTATTTCCTTATGTTAATGTATTTGTCTAGTAGATGAGTAATAACATATAAATTGTCAGTTGTAGAGTGGTTTGCTCTGAAGCCCGCTTGGTATGTGGGTAAGGTGCAGAGGTGTAGCCAGCTTTGCAGTTTTGTCAGTAATAGCCTGACAAATATTTTAGAGCAGATATCCACCAAACTAATTGGTCTAAAGTTATTAGGATCATAAAAGGATCCTTTTTATTTTTGCTTGCGTGCATACACAAGAAACATTTTGTGGCAGCTTGCTGGAGCAGCAGCTTGTGGAGGTGCAGTTTTGTGGCCAGTGCAGCAACTGCTTTTTGGGGCTCGTCTCTGTCACCAATGAATGAGCACACTGGCTATAAACAGTAGTTTTCAAGCATGCCACCAATTTCAAAGAAATTTGCCACTGCAACCAGGGAACTCTAGGTCATTGCAGAGTCAGCTTCTTCCATCCTGAACAGTCTGCATGCAGATAGATGTGAAGATGTTCACGTATGCATTCTGCCAAGAGAAGCTGACACTGCGATGCCGGGACAGCCCCTGATTGTTCTGGCAAATTGTACCTTTTATGGCAGTATGTTTCTCTTCCCTGTGTTTCACAGTGAGAAGTGACTTGTGCTACTCGGAAATGACGCAGTTCAGGTATTGAGGATGAGATTTGCTGCTTACTCCAGGGCTGGCTCCCAAAGCTCTGGGTTTAAGGCACTCTTCATGTAGTTAAACAACATTGGAAATTGTAATATTGCACTCCCCCCCCCCCTTCCAAGAAACATGTATTTACCCTTCAGCCCAGAGTTGGCTTTTAAAGGCTGTCAAGTTCTGTGAGACTCAACTCTTAGCTTTATATTAGGTAGTGTCCATTAGATTATATTGGCACAGGAACCAGGGGGGTGAGGGGTGATGGCCTCCTCTCCAGTTTTTTGGGGCTGAAAGAGATTGTCCCCATTTATTTCATTGCTGCAGACAGAGAGTCAGTCACCATGTAAACATCCTAGATGTGAGAGTTCCCCATCTAATCATTTCCAGTGTAACCACTGGCTGTATGCCTGCACTGCACTGCCCAAGTCTAGGCTGCAATTCAGCTACTGACTGAGAAAAACAATCTGACAGCTACTGTATAATGAAAGAAGACCCTTATAAGACAGTCACCCACCGCCAGCTGAAGTTTGACTCCACTCCTCCCACCTACACCGGTCCCAACGTCTTCAAACTTTTACTTCACAGTAGCTACAGAGCCGCTGGGACCTTTTTAAGGTGGAATGACCATGGAACTACATTTGTTGGTGGGAGATGGGTTTGTAGGGTTATTTTTATTTATGATGACTTCCAAATGTTAGGGAATCTCCCTTGATATTGTCTGCCATGCCCTCCCCCTCTATCTCACTGAACTCTCCCCTAGTTTTTTGAAGTTTGGGGCCCCTCCTTACGCATTTCCATCTGGAGCTGCAACTGATGACAACCAGCTGCTCTGTTTGTGTTGGGAAAGGTACTGTGACTGTTAACCTATAGCTGGATGGGTTGGGCAAAGTGGTCGTGTTCTGCCATGGGACACACATATACACCTTGGTGTGGGTGTGCTGGTGAGTAACATTGGTTTATTGCACCTGTTGTGACAAGACAATTTGTGCAGGGGGAGGAAGTGCCTGGCTCCAGCCCTCTGCCCTATTTCCCACCAATTCCAGCACCTCTCTGTCTGAGGGTTGGATTTCCCAGGACCTGGCTGAGGATTAGGTCACCACCAGATGATTTTATTCTGTCTGAATTCCTGGGCTCAGCTTGGTGTCCTGACCATGGTGGGGGCTAAATCTCTGGTCTCACTGACCCCCGCCATGTGAAATCTTTCAATGAGCATACGTTTTATCTTCTTATAACTTCTTTACGCTGTACTGTATTTGCATATAGTGATTTTTCAGTTATATTATGACCCAATCTATTTTCGATCACAGTGTGAGGGAGACTGGCACTGATCGAGCTAAAAGCTTGGAACACTGTGAAAACAAGTTCCTTTTACATGTGCAAAAAAAGTTTGATTAGCAAACTTCCTGAATTGTTTTGCATGTCTGCTTTAATGGCTGTGAAACAGAACCTTTAGAGCACTTCCAAAGAGTAAAATGAGGGGAATCCCTCCTAATGCTGGGCAGTTGAGAGGTACAGTATGTACAGGGGTTCTGAAGGATAAAGTGAGAGACATTCCATCTAACCTGAGACTGTTGAAAGGCATTGACAGATTGTTCTGAGGAGTGAAATGAAGTATGTCCTTGCTAATATGGGATAGTTGAGAGTTACATACCACGGGGTTCTGTAAAATGACAGACTTCACTTCTAATGTGGGAATTTGAAAATGATAGAGGTCCCTTCTGGTGAAAGACAAAGGGGTTCTGAGAAGTGAAATGAGGCTTGGCAATCCTAATGTGAGACAGTTGAGAGGAGCAGGGCAGTATTAACAACAACTGGGGCCGTGGTCAGTGTGCAATGGTGGGGCCTCCTGTGACTTCACTAGTAGGCAGGCGGTGGGGTTCAGGGGCCACCTAGGCCCCCCAAAGCTGAAATTTTTTTTAATGCTTAAAAATGCATTTAAAGGGGTTTCTCAGTTACTCTGAATGCCCTTTTTGTGGCAGGAAATGAAGGCTAGAATGTTTGAAATTGTAAAGGATGTTTACATATCTATTCTCAATATTAATCTGGACTTTTATGTCATTTATGAAGACAGTTTTTTTCCGTAGGTTCTTTTTGCGGTATTTACATTTTTCTCCCCAGTCCCATCCCTTGTGTCCCCAATCTGGTGCATACGTTTGGAGGCATGCACACGTCAAGCCCCACAGGATGCCTCAACCTACCAGTAACTCCGTTACAGCTTACGCCTACCAACAAACCTCCTTCCAGTGTCAGCGGGACTATGGATGGGTAACCCCCCCCCCCCGGGAGAGGAGAGCCAATGCTCAATCCTGCTTCCACCCCTTCCCCAGTGCTGGCAGTCCAGCAACCTAAAGTCGTTCCCAAACCCGGGTCACCGGCATAGTGTGAGTTAAGGCATCCAGCACCTTAGCCCTCAGCACCACCATGCCGGCTCTTTGAAGGCAGTTTTGGCCACACTGTCGGCACAGAGGTAGGACAAATGCTCATGACGCCGGCAGCTAAGGTTTGGGAACAAGCTCAGGCTGTCAGAGGCTGACTGGAGGGAGGAGGACACTCAGCTCCACTGCTATACTGTCACCTCCCTGATTCAGCACAGAAAAAGTTATTCAAGGGTTTCAGCTCAAAGATACACCCATTTTTAGCATAGCAATGAGGTTCTGTGGCAAAGTCATTACAGCACAGACCCCCCCCTTTCAGCACAGCACGTGTTCGTTTCTCTCAGCACAGACTCCCCCCAACACCAACCCAGAAGTCAGCAATCCCCTAGATCTGTAATATCACAAGCTAATCACTTGCCGTCAGCAACTTTCTTGACCCTAGCAGCATACCCTCAACCCCCTCTCAGCTGTCAGCAACCCTTCAGAACCCCCACCAAACTGACACCAAATCAACCAACCTGTGGAACATCATGCCCCTACTCATCAATGGAGAAATGAACCTTAAAGGGAAACACTGGAAAAGGCACAGCTTTACTCAGGCACTACAAAAATGCTTGATTAGTGCTTACACACAGTAATCATTTTTCTAAATTCCCTCTAATTGCTTTTTTAATGATTTAAACACCGGGCCTTTAACTGTCACTTTCTATTGCTGGCAGACACAGTTTCATGAGTAGCAATGAGCTTTCTGAGCTCTTCTGCATCTTTTGTTTGCTGTAATATATTATTGAACATAAGAGTTTGCTGGCTGAAGGAGACCGTGTGGTCCATCTTGTCTGCACAGGTTTTCAAACCCCCACAATCAATTTGTCTTGCTAAGGTGACTATACTGTATATCCCATGCCTATTTGAATTCATTAACCATCTTGGCTGCCACTACCTCCAATGGCAGGCTGTTCCAAGGCTCTACCACTGTCTCCAACACAAAGTACTTCTTGACAGTTGTTTTGAATTTACCTCCACCAGGCGCATGCTGTGTCCTCTAGTACATGCTGCCCTGTTTTCCAGGAAGTGGTTCCTGGTTTGTACTGTTGATCCCTTTAACAAATGTAAATGTCTCGATCATGTCTCCTCTGTTTCTCCTCTGTTCGAGGGAGAATGCCCCTCTAGTGAGTGTGCCATTTTTCGGTTTGTTTTTTCATTCATTATTTTCTGTGCTAAAGTAAATAGTGTCACTTAAAGAGGTGTGGTGCATGCATCTTTTTTTTTTTTTTCGGTGTGGTGAGGCTGTTGGACTGAAATGACTGATGATTTCATACCAATGGATGCAACTGGCTTATTTGAAGGGTATGGATGATGTGCCAAAATATTTCCTCCCTCACGGATGCTGAGAAGGAAGCCATACTAAAGGAAAACTGTCCTTGCTGGAGAGATACTAGTCCATATAAAGCAAGAAGCACTTTTGGGAGAGAATTGGGGGGTAGAGAGAGGAAACCCTGACATTTTTCTTAAGGTCTGGGTCAGGGTCCTTCATAAAGTTTAGATATCCTTAAAGGGGCTTGATAGCATTTTCTCAAACAGTTTAGAAATTAATTACACTTTGTAAGAAGCAGTCATATGCTGATTACAGTGGGAAAAACAGGTATCTACTGAGTGAGTTAAAAATCCTTAACAGAAATAGCAAAAACAGAAACTTAGAAAGTGTGGTCAAAAAGAAAAAGGCAGTCTCTAAAGGTTTGCAGTCCATTTAGCTCAGTGGTTCCTGCATAGCTCCCTATATCTCCTGTTAATCACCTTATACAGTAGAGTTGCACATATCTGCAGGGGACCCTGCAGGGGAAGGAAACAACTCCTGGTGGGGGACTCCATTGTTAGGAAGGTAGAACTGGGGGAGGAAGGGGAGAGGGAGGTAAGGTGCCTGCCTGGCGCCATGGCTTGGAGGGACAGGGAGCGAATCCTCAGGATTGCCAGAGCAGCTGCACAGGGGAGGGAGATGGATGTCATTTTCCACCTAGGGACAAATGACCTGGCTAAGAAAGGGATTAGAGAAGTGCAGAAAGAGTTTGTGGAATTGGGGAGGGCCTTAGTCAAGTAGCAGCCAACGGTAACCTTCTCGGAGGTGCTACCCATCTATGGCATAGGAGAGGCTAGGGTGTTCCGCACCATGGGATTCAATCAGTGGTTGAAAAACTGGTGTGGAGCTCAGGGATTTGGCTTCATTTGGGACTGGGGGTCCACCTGGAGTGATGCAAGCTTATTCTGGCATGATGGGCTGCATCTGTCCGGGAGGGGAACCAGGATCCTAGGTGATAGGTTTAAATACTTCATTGGCAAGCTTTTAAACTAGCCAAGGGGGGAGGCACTGGAAAGGAGCAGGAAAATCCTAGCCCCCCCCAAAATAATCACGGTAGTAAGTGCGGCAAACACCAACATAGAGGTGTCGATAGGGAGAAGGGCAGTGGTAAATGGAGAAAGTGACAAAGGCAAGAAGGACAAGGATGGGGCAAAGGGAGTAAGGCCATCAGGAAATGGAGGGTAATAGTACCAATGCCCGTAGTCTGGGCAACAAGCTCCCTGAGCTGATGGCCTTAATGGAAGAGGGATGCCTGGATATTGTAGCAGTCACAGAAACATGGTACACAGAGAACCATGACTGGGATGTTAACATACCAGGGTACATAACCTACAGGAGAGACAGGCAGGGGAGAAGAGGGGGAGGAGTAGCTCTCTATGTAAAGGAAGGGATAAAAGCAACTGAACAAAAGAGTAAACAAGGAGGAGAGGAGGCACTGTGGGTCACCTTGGAGACTGGAAAGGGTACCACAATCCGAACAGGGGTTGTGTACAGACCCCCATGTCAGGGAGAAGGAATGGACAAGGATATGATAGAAGGCATTCTTAGAATGGCAGAAAAAGGGGAGATACTGTTGATTGGAGACCTGAATATGCCAGATGTTAAATGGAGCATATTTGCTGCAGCCACATCCAAGAGCAGGGCCATTCTTGATGCCCTACAGGTGGCAGGCATTAGACAGCTAGTTTCGGAACCCACTCATAAGGGAGCAATCTTAGACCTCATACTCTCAAACCGGGGCAGTGAGAGGATCTCAGATCTAGAAGTGGGTTGCCATCTGGGGACAAGTGACAATCAAACAGTGTGGTTCACGTTAAACTCAGCTACAGAGTCAAGCCATACAAAAGTGAGGTACTGGACTTTAGGAGGGCTGACTTTGGCAAGATGGGAGGTGCTCAGAAAAGCACTAGCAAACAGGCTAGAAGGAGGTGTGGAGCAACAATGGGGAATTATCAAAACTGCCATCACAGAGGCAACAAGCCTTTGTGTGAAGCAAATAAACAAATCAAAACGAAAGAAAAAGCCACTATGGTTCTCAAAAGGGTGGCTGTGAAAGTCAGGAAGAAAAGATAGCATTCCGGAGTATAAGGAAACACAGAAGGAGCAGGACAGAGAGCTGTACCAGTTAAGGCAGAAGGAAGCAGGGAGGAGAAGTCAGACTAGCAAAGGCCCAAACTGAGAAAAGATAGCCAACTCAGTTAAAAAGGGGGATAAAACCTTTTATAGGTACATCAGCAAGCGTAGAAAGACAAAGGAAGGGATAGTGAGGCTGAATAGAATGAATGGTGGGTGGGCAGAGGGGGACAGTGAAAAAGCAGGAATACTGAACGAATATTTCTGCTCAGTATTCACAAAAGAGGAGGGGGAAGTGCCTAATCCATTTAACAGAAGCACTCTTGATAGTGGGGTCGCTCCCAGTCCTTTCACAGAAGAAAGGGTTCTGCAAGAACTCCTAAAACTGAAGATGGACAAAGCAATGGGTCCTGATGGAATTCACCCCAGAATTCTAAAAGAATTAAGGGAGGAACTAGTGAAACCACTGGCTACTCTTTTTAATAATTCATGGGAGGATGGTGTGGTACCAGAGGACTGGAGGAAGACGGATGTGATTCTCCTTCACAAAAGCGGGACCAAGACAGAGGCAGGAAACTACAGACCTGTCAGTCTGACCTCTGTGGTAGGGAAAGTGATGGAGTCATTTCTGAAGGAAAGAATAGTTGAGTACCTAGAGGTCAGTGGAGCACAGGACCCAAGGCAGCATGGGTTCACAGCGGGAAGATCATGTCAGACCGATCTAATAGATTTCTTTGACTGGGTGACCAAAGTAGTAGACCAGGGAGGGCTGTGGACATGGCCTACCTAGACTTTAGCAAGGCATTTGACACAGTTCCACACAAAGATTAATAGTCAAATTAACCAGCCTGGGAGTGGGACCCAGGGTGGTAGCCTGGGTAAAACATTGGCTGGACAACAGGACACAGAAGGTAATTGTAAATGGAGTCCACTCTGAAGAAAGGGAGATTACTAGTGGGGTACCGCAGGGTTCAGTACTGGGTCCAGTCCTTTTTAATGTCTTCATCAGTGACATTGCAGAGGGACTGGAAGGAAAAGTATGCCTTTTTGTCGATGACACAAAGATCTGCAACAGGGTTGATACACAAGGAGGTGTGGAAAGGATGAAAAGGGACTTGGCAAGGTTGGAGGAATGGTCAGAAGTATGGCAGCTAGGATTCAATGCAAAGAAGTGCAAAATAATGCACCTGGGAAACAAGAACCCAGGGAAGAATACACAATGGGTGGGGAGGTAGTAACAACAACAAAAGGAAAGAAACCTGGGTAATCATATCAGATGACCTTAAGGTTAGCAAGCAATGTGAGAAGGCAGTAGGGAGGGCTGGGGTATACTGGGATGTATAGGGAGGCATCATCAGCAGAAAACAGGAAGTTGTTATCCCTCTGTACAGACAGTTGGTGAGACCCCATCTGGAGTACTGTGTCCATTACTGGAACCCCATCTCCAGCAAGGACATAGACAGGATAGAGGCAGTCCAGAGGAGGGCAACTAAAATGGTGCAGGGTCTGCAAGAGAAGCCGTATGAGGAGAGACTAAAGGAGCTTAATATGTATACCCTTGAGGAAAGAAGGGAGAGGGGGACATGATAGAAACTTTAAGTACCTCAGTGGAATCAACAAAAGTCCAAGAGGGTAGCATCTTTCAGAAAGAGACTTGCAAGAACAAGGGGACACAATTTAAAGATAGAAGGAGGGCGGTTCAGGGGCAATGTGAGGAGTATTATTTCACAGAGAGGGTAGTGGATGCATGGAACAGCCTTCCTGAGGAGGTTGTGGGGTCTAAAACTGTGGGAGAATTCCAGAATGCATGGGACAGACATAAGGCAATTCTTGTGGGGGGTAGGAAGAAATAGGCTGTTGGTTAACTAGGATCTGCGGCCAATCCTGTAGGTAGGGAAATGGGCAGACTAGATGGGCCTAGCGGTCCTTATCTGCCGTCAAAGTCTATGTTTCTATCTGAGTTACAAGTACAAATCATTTAATTTCCAAAATTAATTGATACATGTTATTTAAGCAATAAGGCACAACAAGGTGTGTGTTATGTAAGTAATAATACCCGACAGGGTGGGCATTATTGGGATATAACGGACCGCCCAGGGGCATAATGAGGCCCGACGCCACAGGCGGAGGGCCTTATAGCCCCTGGAAGGTCCATTGTAGCCCATAACGCCCACCCTGGAGGGTGGTATTATTACACTTAGATTATGAATTTGTAGTTTGAAAGAAAAAAAAGACTAGTAGACAACAAGTTTGCAGAATTGTAACAGTAAATGTATTTAAATTTCTATGTGTTTAAATGGAAAAATAGTCTCTTTTTGGGAATGGGTTGGAGAACTGAGTGTGGCAGTAGAGTCAGTTTTAAAATTAATTATGTTATATTATGTTTCTGCCCACTGCTGAAATACTTGTATTGCCCATTGTGTTTGCCATTCTGTGACGGATTCCTGTCGTTAGTCTTTGACTTCATCTATGTGAGCTGCAGTTCATAACAGAAAAACGCTGACTTTCTTCCCAAGGTTTTTCCCTTTCGGGAGCTTTGTCCACCTGGTCTTCCGCTTCACTTGTGTCACTGAACATGTTTCTGAAACCGCGTTTAGTTTCCAATGTAAAGCTAATTGTTGTTGCTGTCATTTACTTTGCCGGTTGTGAGTGGCTACAGCGTGTATTCGTGCAGTGACTGTGCAAGTGTGCGTGGTGGAGTGAACGTTGGCACAGCGTGGGCAGAGTTCCAACAGGTGGGTGTTGATGTTACTAGGCAGAATTTGTTTTGCTGCAGGCGTTAAGAAATAACGGCCCGCTTGTGTCGAGTTTTAACCAATGGGAGTGCACCTTTTCTTTAGCCCATATTCTAATGTGTAATAACGTCACTCCTGTGGTGGGTTGAAGCACAAGGCAAAGCCAAGTGCTTCCACCACCCAGGAGTGACAATATTACATGATAACACACAGCTTGGAGTGCCTTATTGCAATTATACAATGGCTCAATGTTATACAAAAAAAATGTAAATGTTTTAGTAGATTTTTATAATGAAAAAAGAGAGTATCTGTAGGAGACTAGCAATACAGTGATGTTATTGTGTAATCACATCACTGTTTTAGGCACACACTGACCAGAGTCCAGGATTCTTTCTTGCCATTGTATAATATGCATTTTACATGATTACAAATGTTTTAATATTATTTTAGTAACTGAGCAGTTACATATGCTTGTGTGAAAAGGTTATGTATTCAAAAAGAGAAAGGTTCCACCTATTTTATTGTTAAACAGTCTCTGAATTTATATCTCCATGATCTGGTACCTATGCACCATACAGGGGTTATTCAATAGGTTTGAACCTCCTTTTATAAGATAAGCAGTAAACAGGAGTGAGAGGCAATGATAGAAGTGGTGTCTGCTTCCTCATTAAACAAAAATCAAGCACATGAGAGTTTATAGAGATATCTTTGCAGTAAAATCTATAGGCATATTAAATATTTATGTGCTGTTATCTTATTTTCCTATGTGTATAAGTAAATGTTTTCCTTTGTTGTGTGGGTGTTAAAATGCATGTACAATTGTCTGATCAGTAGGCCACCTACAGTAGGTGAGCGGGAAGTGTGTAAATTAGTGGCCTTTGAGAAGACATTAGATCATTACAGAAAGGCATCAGAGTTCAGTTTGCAAGTAACCACTAAAGAAAGATTTCTTGTGCGAGATATAGGGGTGACGGGCACCAAGAATCCTTTAAAGATCATGTGCAGTAGTTTTCAAAGCTAAAACAGGCAGCACCACTCAAACATTGCTACAAAAGCTATGTGTATTCCAGGTTTTGATAACAAAAGTTAGCAAATTCATGCTTTTTAGCACCTTTTTTGTGTTTATCAGAGGTTCCTTGAAGCTGAGTCAGTATGCCTTTAGGCTGCTCATGTCATTTGGGGTGGTTACTGTTGTACTGCTGCTAGTATTGCAATGTTGGTAACTTCATTACTTTTGGTTAGTGTCTTTAAAATTAGTTTTAAGAGAGTCCTTATCTGTATTAAATCCTACTAGTGATGAATGTGTTATCCCCTGGTAGAAACATAGAAACATAGAATTTGATAGTAGATAAGGACTGCTTGGTCCACCTAGTCTGTCCATTTCCCTCCCTAATGCATAGGCTGCAGATCCTAGTTAACCAACAGTTTACTTCCTCCTACCCCCACTAGAACTGCTTTATGTCTGTCCCATGCATTCTTGAATTCCCCCACTATTTTTGAGTCCACTACCTTCTCAGGAAGGCTGTTCCATGTATCCACAACCGTCTCCATGAAAAAATACTTCCTCACATTACCTTTGAGCTGTCCCTGCTCTGTCTTCAAATTGTGCCCCCTTGTTCTTGCACATCACTTTTTCTGAAAGATGCTACCATCTTGGACTCTGTTGATTCCCTTGATATACTTTAAAGTTTCTTTCATATCCCTCCTCTCCTTGAGTGCATACATATTAAGCTTCTTTAATCTCTCTTCATGTGTCTTCTGGTGCAGACCCTGCACCATTTTAGTTGCCCTCCTCTGGACAGCCTCCATCCTATGTCCTTGCAGAGATGGGGTCTCCAGAACTGGACGCAGAACTCCAGATGGGGTGTCACCAACTGTCTGCACAGAAGGATAACACATTCTTGTTTTCTACTGGTGATGCCTCTCCCTATGCATCCCAGTATCCCACCAGCCCTCCTTACTGCCTTCTCACATTGTTTGCCCACCTTAAGGTCATCTGATATGACTACCCCCAGGTCCCCTTCCATTTCTGTTGTTATTATCTCACCCCCACTGTGTACTCTTCTCCTGGATTTTTGTTGCCCAGGTGCATTACTTTGCACTTCTTTGCACTGAATCTAAGCTGCCATACATTTGACCATTCCTTCAACCTTGCCAAGTCCCTATCCATCCTCTCCACCCCACCTTCTGTATCAACCCTGTTGCAGATCTTTGTCATCTGCAAAGAGACATACTTTTCCTTCCAGTTCCTCTGCAATGTCACTTATAAAGACATTAAAGAGGACCGGTTCCACTACTGAACCCTGAGGTACCAGACTAGTAATCCCCCTTTCTTCAGAGTAAACTGTTTACTATTACCCTCTGTATCCTGTTGTCCAGCCAATTTTTAACCCAGGCTACCACCTTGGAACCCACTCCAAGGCTGCTAACTTGTATATTCTTTTGTGTGGGATTGTGTCAAATGCCTTGCTAAAGTCTAGGTAGGCCATATCCACTGCCCCTCCCTGGTCCACCACACTGGTCACCCAGTCAAAAAAATCTATTAGATTCATCTGACATGACGTTCCTGCTGTGAATCCATGCTGTCTTGGGTCCTGTGCCCCACTGGCCTCTAGGAACTCAATAATTCTTTCCTTTAGAAGTGATTCCATCATTTCCCTACCACTGATGTCAAACTAAAAGGTCTGTAGTTTCCTGCCTCTGTCTTGCTCCCACTTTTGTGAAGGGGAATCACGTCTGCCTCCTCCAGTTCTCCTGTACTACACCATCCTACCATGATTGGTTAAAAAGGGTAGTCAGTGGTGTCACTAATTCTACCCTTAGTTCTTTTAGAATTCTTAGGTGAATCCCATCAGGCCCCATTGCTTTGTCTACCTTCAGTTTTAAAAGTTCTTTCAGGACCCTTTCTTCTGTGAATGGACTGGTATCGACCTCCCTATCCAGAGTGCTTCTATTCCTTGATTTTGGTACCTCCCTCTCCTCGTTTGTGAATACTGAGCAGAAGCATTCATTCAGTATCCCTGCTTTTTCACCATCATTCTCTGCCCACCCTCCCTTCCCTTTAGTAAGCCTCACTATCCTTTTTCATCTTTATTCGCTCCCTAATGTACCTGTAAAAGGTTTTATCCCCCTTAACTGAGTTGGCCATCTTTTCCTCAGTTTGGGCTTTTGCTATTCTGACTGCCTTCTCCGCTTCCTTCTGCTTTAACTGGTACAGTTCTTTGTCCCGCTCCTTCTGTGTTTCCTTATACATCCTGAATGCTACCTTTTTCTCCTTAACCTTAATTAACCTGATTTAAATGTGGAGTAAACAATAGCTCATTTAAATGTGAAGTAATGAATAGCTGATCCTGAATTTAGGGCAAGTAATGGCCATCCAGGGAGAAAACACTGGATTGGCTTGTGCATAGAAACTGTTGAAAAGGTTTCAAAAAAAAGCTTTACATCTCCCAATCCCATTTACAGGGCGATGAACTAACTGTTTTAGTGCCATCCTGTGAATTCATCTCCTTTGAATTCAGCTGAGAATGAGCACATCAGTCTTTAACATGAAAACGGGACTCATGCCTTTCACTGCAACACAAAGTTACAATCTGCAAACCATAAAGCCATGTGCAACTCTTCCTGGCTTCTGCACTGGCTAAAATGGTAAATGTAAACTATTGTTGTGCATTACTAGCATTGAACATAAAAACCACAACCAAACAGCTGATTGTCATTCAGTTTCATATAACAAGCATGGAACAAGAAAAACATAAGCATTTGTCAGTAATGAATGTTCATGGTTTGCATTGCTGTTGTAGTGGGTGTTTCTTGTATGCATTTTACATTACCCATGATAAACCAGAGGAGATGCAATATCCCATTTTCAGTGGTGTCCTGCTTTTACACATTTTTAGATTGTATTTACCCAGCATAGGCCAGCTGAGAGGCAATATCTAATTAAGTGGACTCCCACATTTCAACCCCAAATTTCCATCAGTCTTTTCATGACCTGACATCACGAATCAAGATCTGAAAAGTGATTTTGCAGTGTGAATGCAAAACCAAGTTTTGGAGGAGATTTTAAAAATGACATCTATCATGTTCAGAATGGAGGATAAGATAAGGGATTTTTTATTTATTCATTCTCAGATTAAAACTCCTTTGAGCACAGGGGGTCTCATTTACAAAGGTTCCATGTCAGTGTGGGAGGGGTAACAAAACAGACAGAGGGGAGTACATTTCAATAACCAGTATATGGCATAATATTACATAGTTATTAGCATTTCAGTTACAGCAGTATTTACAAAGAAGGTCAAATGACCCAGAGGTAGCAATTCAATTTCAGTAGAGTTTATGGTGGGGGTGAATTGTCACAGGGATAGCAATACAGATACCGTAGAGTTTACAGTGAGGGTCAATAGACACAGAAAATGGGTGGTGTATAGAGGATTTAGAGCTAGAGAGTAGTGGTAGAGTGGGAAGAGGGAAAGGTTGCAGCCATGTGGCATTGTCATAGGGATATGTTGAATCTTAGCACTGAAATATGCAAAAATAAGGTTATTATAAACATTGGAACAATTCAATGTTTCTTCATAACTTTTTTCACATTTTGATCCCAAATGTTCAGCATAGTCTTTTTATCACCATTCCTTCTGAACATGACAGGTGACATTAATAAAATGGTGGCTGAAATGACATTTTGCACTTCAAGTGTGAAAAAATATTTTGACCAGGATTTGAAAAATGATAGGTGTCACTTCCATGAAGTTGTGTGAGAAAATGGCTGTACTGAAAATTTGGAGTCAAAATAGTGAACATTAATGAAGTTACAAGGGTGCAGTGAAAAAATGTCAATGTATGCTCGTAACTTTGATTGTTTAATACTTTTACTCCAGATTTTCAACATAGACTTCTCATAACCCCATTTCACAAACAAGGGCAGAGAAAGTTTTGAAATCCTGCCCAAAAGGTGATTTCGCACAGTGTCTGCAAAATCACCCTTTGGGATGGATTGACATAATTTTACATCTTGTGTTCATGAAGTTGGGCTCCAAAAAGTTCATGTTAAAAATCTGAAAATTTATCAGGACAAGTTCAAAACCCTCTGAAATACATTGGACTGCAATCCTGATTTCCTCAGTTTGGCTCACCAATGCCAGACGTTAAAGAGGATTATAGCATTGGACCCCCAGTAACTAAGTAAGGGGTGGGGGTATGGGGTAGTGGGCACTGAGTGGGTGGGTCAGGTGAATGGAGGATTACAGCAGTGGTGGGTCTGCAGCAGCATCAGATACTGATTTTTTTTTTTTTTTTAAATGGTGAGTAAAAAAAAAGACCACGAGGCATGGTTTTCTTTATTTCAAGTACCAACACTAAGTATTTTGGGCACCCCATTGTCAGTGTTGTGTTTGATGGCACTGGGGGTGGGTTCCCTGGTGTTGCTCAGTGAAAACGGGTGGGGTGAGAAGTACTAGCTGGCACCAGGGATTGGACAACCTGATGACGGAAAATTAAGAAGGAAGGGGGAAACAATATGAGGTGGGAGGGATACTTGGCAGAGGGTAGGCGGGATTCTTTCTTTTGTGTGCGAGGGGGGAGACCCACAGCAGGCTGATCATGATCCTCGTCAGCTCTGCCAACTGAATGGCATTATGCAGATCAAAGGAAAGAGCTGCACTATGGCTCAGACAGCTCTTTTCTTTGAATTACACAAGGTTTCCACCCAGCAAGATCAGAAGATCATCATGATCAGCCTGGTTGATGCTTGGGCTGACACTGACAAGCCCCTTACAGACTGCCCTTCATTGGACCAACACTGACACTTCTCAAAATCAATCATCATACCAATATGTTTGCCCTTGAGCAAGTGCAAAAGTGAACATAAAAAATAATCTTTACAAACCTCAGCAATGTGACACTCTACCTAGTTTCTTCATAGATGAAACAGAATAGCACCCCAAATGATATCAACAGGGTGGATACATAGTGACTACCTCAGGGAAGAGCAAATCTCATCACCATTAAGCAGAGTGGCTGAAGTGGAGCAAATGACAAATGACTAACAATGGTATGAAATTGTAGAATATCATTTGAAACACCAGCCAGGCACTTTTTATAAAGAACAGTTATGCACTTATTGTAACTCTAGATCTTTGAGAGAATTTCTTTCATGAGGCCACACCTTTGGAGCTCATTGCCACCAGGCACTAGGACCACACGGAAACTTTTGTATGCTGTCAGCCAGCGGCTCCATTTACAACGCGAGACATCAGCATATACATAAATGTGGGTGACTCCTCCTCTCCTCGGCTCCCTGCTAGAGATCTGCTTGAAGTACTTCCCTTTAGGGAACCAGGAGATACACCAGCCCTCCACATACCAGGCCAGACAGAGGGCTGGAAAATGTAAACAATGAGACAGCAGCACAAATGTCCTCTGCTGCAATGTCTAAGGTAAAGGAGGGTGGGATGGTATAACATGATGAAAGATTATTTTGAAGATCTACTGTTATGGTGAGTACATAACTGTTCTACCTTCTTTGAAGGCATCTCTTTCATTGGCCACACCTTTGAAATTAGTATCAAGCACCCCAAAAAACTAACAGTCTGGGTGGCTGGAGCCTATAGGCTTGCAAGTGAAGGCCTTGTAGCATAGCTAGGCCTAACCTAGCTCATCTACTAGAGGCAACGCCCAGATTGTAATGTTTACTGAAGGTGTGGACAGAACTCCAAGTAGCAGTTGTGCAGATCTCTGCAGTGGAAACATTCTGGAAACAAGCAACCAAGGTGACCAGTCCTCTGGAGAAATTACCACAAACCACATCAGGAAGTTTCTTACTGTACTTTCTGTAAAAATGTAATACAGTTTGCTAACCATTTAGAAAAGCACTGTTTAGAAACTGGGGTGCCCTCTTTCACAGGGGCAAATGACACAAGAAACTGTGAGGATTTTCTGTAGCCCTTCATACGATGTGTATAGTACCTAAGTATTCTATGCGCATCTAAGGAATAGTATGGAGTAATGCTTCCCCTGGATTGACATGCTCTGGATAATAAACTGGCATGTGCATGGTTTGATTTTAAGTAAACTCAGACACCATTTTTGGTAGAATCTTAGGATTAGTAAGAATGTGTGAAAATCAAATAAAGAGGCTCACACATGAGTCAGTAGCTCTGAAATCATTCAAGTGGAAGTGCTTCCAACTAAAAATAATGCTTTACAGGAAAGAAAGCATAAGCCACAAGTTACAGCTGTCTCAAAATGAGTCACAGTCAACTTCTCCAAAATAAAACTCAAGTCCCAAGCTGTAATGGATTACAGATGGGAGACTTTATGTACAGGAAATCCTCTCAAGAACATACAGGGTACCTCCAGCTGAGCGATCGTGTAGCCCTTAAAGGCACATGGAAAGCAGATATGGCAACGGTGTGCCCTTTAAGCGAGGAATACTGCAGGCCTAAATCTGATAAGGATAGAAAATACTCTAGAACCAGATTGATTGGACAGGTAAATGGATCCAGGTTATCTGAAGCAGCCCATAATGCAAATTCCTTCCATTTCATGGCATATGTAGTTCTGGTGGATGGTTTTCTTGCAGTCAATAGAACATCCTCCACTTTATGTGAAACCCTAAAAGTAGCCATGCCTATGTCTTCAGGAGCCATGCATTTTGACGAAGAGACTTCAGGTCTGGATGGACCAGGGTTCCCTGTTCTTTTGACAATAGACCATTGCACAGGAGCAGAGGTATTAGAGGTTTCACTACCAGGTTTCTTTTGTGCTTCTGCCCCCCTGTGGCTCAGCCCCCAGAGTCCCCAGTCCCTACCTACACTTAAGACTTACCTCAATCCAGCAATTCTCTCTGGCTTGACATCTGGGCAGGGCTGGTGAGTTAGCATGCCCCTGATGGAGACTGACAAAGGTTTACTGTGAGCTGCCTACCACTAGTGTGCCTCCCTTTCTTACCCCCCCACGGGCAGGGTCATGATGTTGGCCTGTTCAAAATACAGGACTGAACTCGGTCACTAACAGACGGTCACCATGGGTGCATTGGGACAAGGAAGCAGGATATTATTGATGGGGATGGGACTTTTCATGTTTGGGTCTCCAGGAGGTGTGGTATGCAATGACTAATGCGTCAAAATGCTAACATCCAGCACACCTCCCCTACAGGCAGCTTTCAGTCACTGCTCCCCCTGGCCTCCACCAATGAACGATCAAGTGATGATCCCTTACTCACCCTTCACCTGGAGGAAGAGAGCAGTCAATGGGATGTCTATCCTCACCCCCCCAGGCCAACCCTCAGACTCCACAGGTCCATTCCCAAACCTAGGGCATCGGCGTTGCAGGCAGATGCCCTACTGCTGGGAAGGCAGGCCAACCTCTACTGCCAGTTCCAAAAATTACCTCTGAGCACTAAGAATGCCTGGGAGTGCAACCAAAGGATAGCCAGTCCCAAGAACTCAACAAACTTCAAAAAACTCAAGCACTCCTGAAGAACAAAACAAGCAGTCTCTGGTATAATTCAAAATATTTATTGGACTAGTAGAAAATGGCAGCTAGGCAGTCACCTCAAGTGAATAAGTCCTCACCCAGCACCTTATCTTCAAGACAGAGGCTTTGTCAGTGGTCAGGAGACCCCTGAAGAAACCTCTGTCTTGAAGGCAAAGCACTGGGCGAAGACTTATTCACTTGAGGTGACTGGCTTGCTGCCGTTTGCTACTCGTCCAATAAATATTTTGAATTATACCAGAGACTGCTCGTTGTTTTGTTCTTCAGGAGTGCTACTATTTTTTGAAGTTTATCAACCTCTACTGCCAGTTGTTGCAGCACATGAAAGCAAATCTGCCATGGCCATAGGGGAACAATGAGTATCAGAATTGCCATCTCAAACTGCAACTTGAGCAGTACTCAGTGAATTAGCAGGAGAGGAGGGATGGGATAGAGAAACCTCCTTTTGCAAGAAAGGGACAATTCGTCTCACCAGAAAACTTCCATCCCTCAAGTGAGCAAGCAGAAATGTGGCAGTTCTGCATTGTGTGGGAATGCAAAAAGTCCAGCTCTGGATGGCACCATCTTTCAAATAGATCATCTAAAAATGAGTTCAGAAGTTTCCATTTATACTGCCTGGACTGTGACCTGCTTAGATTATCTGCTAAGTTGTTCTGGATACCTGTAACACATGCTGCTGATAGTTCTAGGTGGAGGTAGTAACAACAATAAAAACGGAAAGGGACCCGGGGGTAATCATATCAGATGACCTAAAGGTTAGCAAGCAATGTGAGAAGACAGCAGGGATGGCCGAGGGGATACTGGGATGTATAGGGAGAGGCATCACCAGCAGAAAACAGGAAGTTGTTATCCCTCTGTACAGACAGTTGGTGAGACCCCATCTGGAGTACTGCATCCAGTTCTGGAGACCCAACTCCACTAGGACATAGACAGGATGGAGACAGTTCAGAAGACTGCAACTAAAATGGTGCAGGGTCTACAACAGAAGCCATACAAGGAGAGACTAAAGGAGCTTAATATGTATACCCTTGAAGAAGGGGGGGGGGCATGATAGATACTTTTAAGTTCTTCAAGGGAATCAACAAAGTCCAAGAGGGTAGCATCTTTCAGAAAAAGATGTGTAAGAACAAGGGGACACAATCTGAAGATAGAGGGGGGAAACAGCGCCAGGGTAATGTGAGGAAGTATTTTTTCACAGAGATGGTGGTGAATGCATGGAACAGCCTTCCAGAGGAGGTTGTGGGATCAAAAACAGTGGGGGAAATCAAGAATGCATGGGACAGACATAAGCAATTCTTGTGGAGGGTAGTAAGAAATAGGCTGTTTGTTAACTAGGATCTGCAGCTTATCCAGTAGATGGGGAAATGGGCAGACTAGGTAGGCCAAGTGGTCCTTATCTGTCATCAAAGTCTATATTCCCAAGTTTCTATGTTCTAGAACCCAATACCAACCACTCAAAGCTTCCCTGAACAGTGGACAAGAATGAGTGCCACTTTGTTGATGTAATGCATCACACTGATATTGTCCTTTTATACTAACAGAGGACCAGGGAAGGGGTGGTTCAGGAAGGTCTGGAGTTCATATAGAATGGCCCACATTTCCTGAACTTTGATGTGCAGAGTGCATTCCTCAGGGGTCGACATGCTCTGTGTCTGGGGAGGCCCATGTGGGCTCCCAATCCTAACCTAAAAACATCCCTGGTGAGGATCTGAAGAGAGATGGGGATCAGAAATACAGCCCTCTTGAGTTACTGCTTTCCACCCATCACTTGAACACTTTTCACACAGGGAACATGATTAGAACCATCTGATCTAGATCAGTGAGCTCATCCCAGTGGAATCTTAGGAGTCACTTGGGAATCCACACTTGCAGCCTGGCCATTGATACTCTGACAATGGTGGCAGCCATGGGTCCCAGAAAGCATAAAAATGTTCTTGCTGAAAAATAACAGCTGCCGAGCACTTATTGTGTTTGAACAATCAGGTGGTTGGTCCTGTCCAGAGGGAGGAAAGCTGAGCCATGGGACATGTCCAGTACTGCCACTATGACCTGCAGTTGCTGGCAGGGTGTCAGTCCTGATTTTGGCATGTTGACTGTCACCCCCAAAGCACTGAACAGCTGTCTAGTTTGAGGTGTCAGCATGGCTCAGTTGGTAGCACATCCGCCTCTGGACCAGACAGTCGTGGGTTCTTGTCCCACACTGGGAATGGACTTGCACCTAAAAATCGCTGGCATCTGAGTGCAGTATTGGGGGGTGCTGTACTGCTGGGGTGTGCCGTTCTTCGGATGAGACATTAAACTGAGGTCCCTTCTACCCATCCTGGTGTTGTCCTAGTGGGTGTCCAGGTGGAAGTAAAAGAACCCAGGGCACTCTTCGCAAAGAGCAGGGGACATTCCCAGTGTCCTGGCCAACATTCCCCTTCCCATAAACTGGTTCATGCAATTATTCAGGCTGTGTCGGTGATGATGTGCAATATGGCCGCCACCACACATTCAGTCACTTCACTACCAGTCTAGCATTGTTTGTAAAGTGCTTTGGGATACTGTGTATGAAAAGCGCTATATAAATGCTGATTCTTCTTCTTCTTCTTCTAAACCACCTATAAGTTTCAAAGGTGTGGCCCAATGAATGAGATATCCTTTAGGAAGATCAATATTTAATGAATGATACTGGCACTTTAATTTCTGTGAATGTCATCGCACATGATCTTTAAAAGGAGCAGTATTGGATTACCATGAGAAGCAATGGTTATATGGTTCAGACTTCAGTAACCCAAACACCAGTGCAGAATGAATCTCTGATACAAGTTTTCCCAAAGGAACCCCTCATAAAAACGATATCTACAAAAGTAGCAGGCAGGGATTTAATGCATTCCTTTACCCACACCACAAGATCAAGCAGAATGACAACGATAACACTGTATTATGATGATGAGCGACTGCCCTTGCCAACACAATGTCCCCTATATGGCAATTTGACATTCTCCATATCTCCTCTGCTCTACTGTATTTGCTAAGACTTGGCCTAAAAGTCATTCTAATTATAAGCATAACAATAGTCTTGTCAAATACTAACATACTAACATACTAAAATGCCAGCAGAATAGGCCTAACGGTCTTTCGTGTCTGCTCGTTTGGTCAGCCCCCACCCTGGGTGCTGACCTTGCTGTCCCCCTCGCCTTCTCTGGCTTCTCCCTTCCCAGTTCCGGATATTCTTGCTGCATTGGATTTTGCTTCCTGAACCCTTCCCCTGTACCTGTCCCACCCCCTCTTGAACTCCTCCACTGTCTCTGCCTCCACCAGCTCCCTAGGTAGTGCATTCCATGGCTCTACTCCCTCTCAGTGAAGTAGCACCTCCTCCTTTCTCCCTGAATCTTCCCCCTCCAGCTTCCACCCATGGCCCTCTAGTGGCCCCTCCTCCTTCCTTGAAGCACCCTCACTGTTCCTCCCTATTTACCCTCTTCATGTACCTGAAGACCTCTATCATGTCCCCGGTCCCTTCTCTCTTCCAAAGTGTACAAATTTAGCTCTTGAGCCTCTCCTCCTGGGTCCTGTCCCCAAGCCCCAAATCATTTTGGTTGCCCTCCTCTGGACCTCTCCAGGAGGTTAATGTCCTCTTAAGTGCAGCCTCCAAACTGCACGCAGTACTCCAGCTGCGCATCACCAAGCAGTTATACAGAGGGAGTATCACTTCCCTCCTTCTGGAGGTGATCCCCCTAGTGATGCATCCCAGCATCCTGTTGGCCTTGGCTGCTGCCCTCCTACAAGTCTCAGAGTTGTTCATCTTGACATCCACCACCACCCCCAGGTCCCTCTCAGCCATTGAGACTTGTAGTATTCCCCAGGGTGTACACTTGGCCTGGGTTTCTGGCCCCCATGTGGAGTACCTTGCATTTCCCTGCATTGAACCTCAGCTTCCACTTTCTAGACCATCTTTCCAGAGCCTCCAGGTCCCCCTGCAGGGCCACCCTCCCCTCCTCCCCATCCACCACCGCCCCCAGTTTGAGTCATCTGCAAAGAGACTCATCTCACTCCTGATTCCTGTCCTTATGTCAGATACGTAGGCGTTGAACAGAAGGGGCCCAAGGACTGATCCCTGTGGGACCCCACTAATGACCCTCCTTGGGGAAGAGACTATCCCACCAACTACGACCCTCTGGGTCCGGTCCTGGAGCCAATTGCCTATCCATTGGATCATCTGGTTTCCCACCCCCATTTCTCCTAGTTTATCCAACAGGCCCACATGAGGAACAGAGTCAAATGCCTTGCTGAAGTCTAGAAAGAGGACATCCACTGGTCTACCCAGGTCCAAGGCACTTGTCACCCAGTCATAGAACTCCACCAGGTTTGTCTGACATGATTTCCCCGGGATGAATCCATGCTGTCCATCGTCCAGGCACCCTGACTTATCCAGGTCCCCCCCAGCCTCTCCTTGACAATGCCCTCCATCACCTTGCCCACCACTGATGTCAGGCTGACAGGCCTGTAGTTCCCTGCCACCTCCCTTGATCCCCCCTTGTGGATAGGCACTACATGCGCCACCTTCCAGTCTTGGGGCATGCACCCTGTCCTCAGAGAGATGGTGAAAAGCTCTGCCAGGGGTTTCGCCAGGACATCTGCAAGTTCCTTCAGCACTCTAGGATGTAATTTATCCAGCCCGGTGCTTTCTCCGTCTTAAGGGGCTGAGGGCCCTCACTCTCTGCTGTGATTTCCCTTCCAGTACCTCTTCTCCTGCTTAGCCCTCCCCACCTGCCAGTGATGCCCCTCTCCCCAGACCTGCCGATTGGTAAGGGCCCCCCTCCTCATTATCTCTCTCCTCCCATGTATGATGCAGCATCCCCATTTTCCCTGGTGAAAACTGAGGTGAAGTACTCATTTAGTACCTCAGCCTGCTCCTCTGGGTCTTGTGCCCATCTCTTCCCTGATTTAATCCTGCTAATCTGCCCCTTCACCCTTCGTCTTTCCCCAATGTATCTAAAGAACCCCTTTTTCCCTCTCCTAATTTCCCTGGCCAGGTTCTGCTCCTTCCTTGCCTTAGCCACCCTCACCACTCTAGTGGCCCTTCTAGCCATCAGCTCATACTCCCCCTCGATCCCTTTCACTCCTTGAGCACTTGAATTTCTTATAGGCTGCTTTCTTTCCCCGCACCACCTCCTGGACCTCCCTGGTCCACCAACAGGGTTTTTGGGCCCTACCGCATTTTCGTCTTACTCTTGCACAGCTGCTGGTAGCATCCTGCACCCCTCTCCTGATGATTTCCCACCTACTATCAGCGTCCATGTCTGACCCAATCCCATCCAAATGCTCCTTAAGGATCCTTCCCATTTCCTTAAAATCCACCCCCCTGAAGTCGGTTACTTCCATCTTTGTGCAGCCTTCTACCCCTCCTAGGTCCAAGCAGAACCAGACCATGGCAAATACAGCAAAGTATATTAGAAACAGTATGGAGAACATACTGTACCTCTCAAATGCTATGGATTTTGCTTAGCAATATGATTTTTTGCACTCATATTTACCCTTACTCCACAAATGTTTACTGAAATTCTTTTTAATTTTAGAGCTATTTCTGGACACACAAACCATTAAATCATTGAACTAACATGACAGAATCAATGCTTAGCACGAAATATATGGGGTCCACTATTTGTAGACATTTTTAAAATATGAAAGTGCTATACATTCTGACCATTTGGACTGAATTTTGAAGGCAACTGCTATGAACTTCAGTGCTGACAGGTAGGATGAAGAATATGAAATATCTGGACATATGGCACTGTAAGAAGGGTCAATTAAATGTCATTATAGCATGGTACAGTATTATCACTCTCATCCAGCCTACTCTCATGGAGTGAGCACAGGCATAACATGAAATGCCTCCCTGCTACTTCTGTAGCTGCAGTTTTTGTAAGGGTTTAATCTTGAAAAGTATTTTCTGAAGATTAGACATGCACAGGTGATCAGGTTACTGAAGCCCTAATCTATGCAGCAGTTTATTCTTATGGTAAGCCAGTGCTTCTCATTTCAGAAAATTGGTCCTGTCTGTGGTAAGTCTAAAACAGCCTGTAAGATTACTCACCTATATTTGTATGATATTCCTGGTGGTTAGCTGCATTGCCTATGTGTGCCTGTTTTAATGAGCACCGTGAATAATGGACAATGCTATCAAGTGAATTTAAAGCATTCTAACAACAATGCACTTAAATTGTTAAACAAAATGCCCTTATTAGCATTAGAAACATACCTACTGTCTGATCCCATCATGCTGATGTACTTGCACTATCAAAGTCTTTTAAATATTTTTACTTTTTAAAAATAATTTTCATTGCCAAGGCTGAACATTTGGATTTGATTACAGAGTGCTTTACTATTAGTGACATTCTGGAACTAATATTTGTAACACACACACACACACACACACACACACACACACACACACACACACACACACACACACACACACACACCTAGAAACAGCAAAACCTAAAATTAAAATAGGGTCATATTCCATTTTACAGTACATTATGAACCACATGGCTTACAGTCCTACTAGAGATGGTGGGATGCTGCTGTGATAGTGCATTGGTAATCTCAGAAAATCAACACCTACTCCAGTGTCACCCATCCCTTGTGACTTATCACCAATGTAAATTAAGTAAACACTGAAGTTTGAATAATTAAATTGTTTGTACTAAACAGTCTTACGTACCTAAATTCTTTCACACGAGCCCACTGGAATCCAGGAAAGCTTTTAAAGCTTATATTGAGCTGAAAGAAATTAAATGACAAAAGAAACAAAAATATGCATGGTTTAACAGCTTTCAAATGAATTATAGATGTCTAATTTGCAGAATATTTCATATACATTTATCTTTGGCAATATGTATAGTACGAAAGAATTACTCAGCCATATAGAGAATTACTCATCAAGAATCACTGGCTAATGCATTCAAGTGATAAGATCAATCAACATCATATTCTTTTTTTAAACTAAATATTCTTCACTGAATTTATGTCAACCAGCATACAAACACACAATTTACAATGCAGTACTTCATGTGCTAAAAGCCCAACAGGACACTAAAACGTAAAGCAGAAACAAAGAAAACAAAAACTAAACATACTGTAGCAATGCAATAGAACTGCCCCCCTTGGAGAACTCAGTGGATGGGAACACAACTGTGTACGACTCTTAAGAGAAATTAGTCAGGTACAGAGTTATAGAAAATTACAATTAGATCATCAACACATCCTTAATATAGCTCTTTCTCATAGTAGGCTGCAAATCATTCTGGCAGATGCAACATGATTTGTAACCTTTCCCATCTGTTATGTAAGCAATAATACCCAACAGGGTGGCCGGTAGTGTGGAATACAGGACTGCCAGGGGGCGTAATTGGGCCTGTGGCCATAGGTGGAGGGCCTCATAGCCCCTGGAAGGTCCTGTATTCCCCAATACCTCCCACCCTGGAGGGTATTATTGCACTTAGAAAATGGCACTGTAAAACAAATAAGTTTCATGAAAATTGTTAATGAAAAATGACTTTTGTATGAATTTTCTAACAAAATAGTTCCTCCACCTGTGTTTTTTTTTTTGCTATGAACTTTTGTTCTTGTGGAGCTTCTGTACTTGTTCCCTTTTGAGGTGGATGTCATGGTTACACCCCCGACAGAGAATATCCTCTTTTGGAGATGTAATTGCTTAGCTGGGAATATGAGAAATTATTTCAGCAAGACAGTGTGTGAGAGAGAGAGAGAGAGAGAGTGTGTGATTTCTGCAGTAGCGCTGTGATGTATGCACATGTAATAAAAGCTGTGCTGCTTTCTGTCTATGGAGCACCGCATCGCTCACCTGGATAAGTTTTACACCAGAGGCAGTTGGGTGAAGCACACATTAAGCTACTGAAGCACATCACTGGCTCAACTTTTTTTTTTTTTTTGGCTCCTTACTTCACCCTGACCTGCCTCTCCTTCCAGCTGCTCGTGTCTCCTCTGACCCCCTCGCCCTGACCTCCTTCCCCTCACCTCAGATTGCAGCCAACCCAGGGGGTGGCTCAACATATCCCTTCGCCGGGTGGGTCCCCCTCCTCCAAGGGGGAAGACACCAGGAGGGGCGGCCAGCGCACTAAGCAATCAGTCCCCTGGGCGCTGCTGAGGTGGGTTCAGGGGTGTCGTGGCATCTCGGGTTGGGAAGAGCTCGGCAGCCATCATCCTGGCAAGCCAGAAGGCCAGAATTTCCACTTTTCTCCCAGGGGCGTGGTGTGCCACGAATGTCTAGGCAAAGCAGATGTTCTTCACACCCCCCATGTGTGATGGGAGTCACTTAGGCTGCTGGTCTCCTGGTTTCTGCCAGGAGGCAGCAGACAGTGAGGCGTGTCCCCTCCCTTCCCCCCAGAGTAGGCAAGCAGTCATGGGACGCTCAAGCCTACTCCCCCCAGCTGGCTCTCCACTGACCCAAGTCCGTTCCCAAACCTGGATCACCGGTGTCGAAAGCGGAAATCCAACCGCTGTGCCTACGAGCCTGCTGCTCAACTTTTTGATGCCTTGCCTGTCTTTTCAGCTGTCTGTAGAGATGTTAAGTAAAACAGCTTCATAAGTGCAGCTTGCATTGGGAAGCTCTTGGTGTTTGAGACACATGGTATCCACTGACAGTTGCCTGCCAACTGGAGTTACAGCTTCATTTTTCTTTGCTCTTGTGTGTGTGTGTGTGTGTGTGTTTTATAATTTTAGTTATTTTTTTTTTTTTTTATTATTCAGTAAGTTGAATGTTAGTATGGAGTTGGGGGTTGGCAGCAAGTGGCTGTCTGTCTGGCTTAGCCCAGACCACAGAAATAAAAAATACTGAACTGAGACAGACATGGTGGGGGGAGAGAGAGAGAGAGAATGGCCCAACTGCTAGTTGACAGTTTACTTAGTGAGCTGGGAATACGTGGCATCTGGCATGTTTAAAAAATTGGGGTGTCCAATGATATCCCAAGTAATTGGACACCCCAAATTGGTACTTGCTTTTAGTGGGCTTCTATCAAAAAATACCTGCCCACTAACTTTAGTATCCTAGCCAATCAGAATGCTAGGATGTACTGTGTCATTTTCTAATTAAAGCTTTGAGCCTATGTATCATGTTACAGTGGTAGCAACTGCCACTTATTTATTGAAATGTTTCACCAGAAAGGCACACTGATCGACAAATCACTTATCTCCCTGTGCGACCTGAGGGAGAAGGAGTATAACAGGAGTGAGACATTAAACATTCAAGTTACAAGATCAACATTAACATACAGTTGTAAGGCAGGTGTTACAAGCAGTGTTACAACAGTGTTGTGCATAATAGGTAGAAAAGGGACAATAATAAGTGTCAGGTTAATAAGTAAACAAGAGTGTACTTGAAACAAGAGGGAAAAGAAGAGGAAAGGGAGAGGTGGGGGGGAAGAGATGTTTCCCTGGTGACCCCTTCAGGATGTGAGGAACCCTGCAAGGGGACTGGGGCAACCAGAGTGAAGCAGACAGGCAATGTCCCAGAGAGACCTCTTCAAGATGTTGGGAACCCTGCAAGGGGGGCTATGGGGCTAGACAGTAAAGGGGATAAGGCTGTAAGGATTTTAAGAGGGAGGAGAAAGAGAAGTAGGAGGTGTGACTTAAATGTTAGGATGGGTAATGGGACCTAACCCAAGAGAGGACACTTCAGGATGTGGGGTATCATGTTAGGGGGTTGGAGAAGGTCAGTAGAGAGAGATTAAGAGAGTGATTGGAGAAGGACAGAATGAGAATTGAACCCTTGAGGGGGAGAGAATTTGCACCTTTATCAGGATGCATTGACCCATAGGGAGCATTTATTGTCCCTTACTTTCTGTGATAGATCAAGGGAGGTAAGTAAGTGGGAGCAATTTGGGGGGAAGGGAGGACAACTAGAAATTTGGGGTGTGTGGGTGCACAGGGTAAAATGAAGGTGACGATAGAGGGGTAGAGTTAATCCAGGTCTTAGAGGAGGGACTTAGGGAGGAACATGGCAGGAGCAGCTAGGTGCAAAGTAATTATTGATGGCAGAGCTGATTCAGTAGGTGGAGAATGAGTGCCGGATTTGAGAGGGGAAGGAATTCAAGATTTTTGGGAGGCAGGAAGAATAACTGGACTGCCTGATTAGGGTGGATCTGCAGGGGATTATTAGGGTATGGGAGTCGGATGATCTAAGGGAATGGGAGGTTGTTATTATGGAGAAGGTGAAGTAGGAAGGGAGCTCACCCAACCAGTTCTTGGAGGTGAATTTAGCACAGTGGGAGAGTTACCGGTTTGTAAGAGAGGGGAAGGAAACTGCACAATAAAGATCACAGTGGTGGGGGGGGGCATCCAGGGCCAGGCAGCAGAAGGAATTGAAGAGGGTGTCCAGTCTGGCCAGGGAGGACTTAGAGGTAGAGTCATAGATTACATCACAGTAGATGAAAATGGGCAATATCATCTTCTGAACAAGTTCATGCCTAGCCGTTTGAGGGATGCAACTATGGTTCCTGAACTGGGCACCAAGCTTGGGGCACAGTTTTTTTCTGGATGGTGTCAATATGTCCAGAAAAGTTTAGGTGTTCCAAACAAACACCCAAGTACCTGAAGGAGGATGTGTCCTCAAGTAAAGTCTCATCAAGGGTTTGGAAAGTGGATAGGGAAGGAAGCCTAGTGAGTCTCTGGCTAGTGCCAAAGGTCATGGAGGCAGTCTTCTTGGCATTGAGAAAAAGCTGATGGTTAGCAAACCAGAGCTGATCCCTGTCAAAGTCTTCCTGCAGGCTGGTTATAACCTCATGAGGACAGGAGCCAGATACATACAGGACTGTATCATTGGTGTACATATGGGGGGAATGCATATGAGGGAGGAGGACAGCTGCAGTCTGATGGACTGAAGTGCTGCACACTCCAGCAGACAAGATAGCCTGAATGGCCTGTTGCTGCTGGCAATTTCATATGTTCACATGTTCATATGTATAGCGGAGGAAGAGGAGCAAACAGAGGGAAGGTCATTTAAGAAGATGGAGAATAGAAGGGGCCTTAATACAGAGCCCTGGATGATGTCAGTGCTAATCGGAAGAGGAGGGAAAGTGGTGTCCAAGGTCTTAACTGATTTGTTTCTGCCAAAATATTTGGGCCTTGAACCAGTTTGTGGTGGAGGGAGATAGGTAAGCTGCTGGGAGTTAGTCAAGGAGAAGGAAGTGAATGACTACGTCACAGGCCTTGGCCAGGTCAACAAAAATGGCAGAGGTAATTTGTCCATTGTCCATCCCAGTTAGGATGGAGTCTGTGAGCCATAGGAGAGTGGTGGTGGTTGAGTAGTTTTTCCTGAAACCAGACTGGAAAGGGGTGAAAAATGAGGTGTCAGAAAAGAGGTGAGCTGGGAGAGGACAATGTGTTCTTGAAGCTTGGCAAGGGTAGGGAGGAGAGAAATGGAGCGATAGTTGCCAGGCGATGAGGGGGTCACCCCCTTTGGATAGAGAAAGGACCACTGCATGTTTCCATGAAGAGAGGACTGAGGCAGTAGAGAGTGAGAAATTTAGGATTATTGAGAAGTGGTAGGCAATGACTGAAGCAGAGAGGGAGAGGAGTTTTGGGTCGAGGCCATCAAGGGAAGCACCTTTAAAGGAGGGGATGAGGGGCACTTAGAGCATTGATTGAGATTAGAGTAATGAAAGAGAAGGGGAGGTGGGAGGGTGGTGAAGGGGGCATACCAGTAAAGGGTGGGGAGGGTAATGGGTAGGAGGGGAGGGATTTCAGTAGCTCGGTGGTGCAGGAAGTATAGTAGGATTTAAGTTCCTCAGGTACGGCTGGTAAGTCAGACATTAGCAAGCCTTTTTGTTTAAGTACCAGGGGGGGGCCCTGAGATGAAGTGGTAAATAGGGAGTGGACCACCTTCCAGAACTTTGAAGGAAAATTTATGTTGGTGATGAAGGCAGATTTGAAATATTCAGACTTGGCTGATCTTGTAGCCCTGATGAAAGCATTTCAGAACATGTGGTAGTTCGTGAGGTCACTAGGATGCTGGGTTGCTTTATGACACTTCTGGGCTTGATCTCTAGCCCTGAGGCAGGCCAGAAGTTCAGGGGTTATCCAAGGTAAGTGGTTACCTCTGACTCTGGTTTGTTTGAGTGGGGCAAAGGCATTCCAGTTTACAAGACAGATTTCTTTGAAGTAGGCAAGGGCTTTATCAACTGAGGGGAAGGCAGTTGGGGGGACAGTCAGAAGCAGCAAGGTTGCTCAGGAGAGGATCAAGGTCAAGAGACTTGAAAGACCATAGTTGTATGGTTTTGTGTGCCGATTTAGTTCTGTGGACTTCCCTAACTATGAATATTTGGTTATGATCACAGAGCATCGGAGAGGATGTGAGAGGTGATGGCGTGGTGGGTAAGGGTCCAGTGAAGTAGGGAGTATTGTTTTGTCTTGTGATTTGGGGGGAAGGGTGGGTTTGGAGATCAGTTGGGAGAGGTTTAAGGCTCCAATTTTATTTTTATTTTTGGTAGTTTTAGGTGACAACCAATTTATGTTGAACTTGTCTAGGATGAATAATTTCCCAGAGTGAGCAAGGGAAGTGATGGAGGTTAGGAAGTTTAGCACGACTGAAGGATGGACATTCAGGCATCAGTAAATGCCAACTATGAACATTGGGAGAGTGAAGGGGAGGGTCACATGGATAGCTAGGGCATCATGGGTCTCATCAGGATTTGAGGATGAGTAGATGATGGAATATTGGATGGAGGCTAGGACATAAATGGCCAAACCTCTACCCTTGCCAGCACGGTCTTGCCTTAGCAGTGAGTAGCCAGTCATGGAGACAGAGTGGTCAGGAATAGTGCTCTTTAGCCAAGTTTCTGAGATGATTGGAATATCTGGTTTAAGAGTGCACACCATGGTCTGAATCTGGTCTATGTTTTGCAACTAGCTGCGGGTGTTTAGATGTAGGATTTTTAAGCCCATTGAGAGGGGTGAGAGAAGAGAGCAGAGGGAGGTAGCAGAGGAGGAAGCACCAGAGTAGGTAGGGGCAATAGGGCCTGGTTTAGAGTGGATATCCCTGTCAGAGAGCAAGAGGAGAGTAATTATGAGAAAGTGGAGCTAAGGGAAGTTTGAAGGGGCTAGCGAAGAGGTTGAGAGATTTGAGGAGAAGGGAGTGGGTGAGTGAGGAAGAAGGTGGAGAACCGCAGTAAAAGTGGACACCGTTATCAAAGCAGCTTGAGCAACAGTGGTAGAGAGAGACCATATTTTAAATGGAGGGGGAAGGAGTTATAGCATGGATTTGGGTAGGGGATTGGAGATGGTAACTGATGGGAGAATTTTGCTTTCACAGCAAGTAACAGTATAGAACTACAGTTTTCTTACTGATAAATCACTTCTATCTCTGCAGGAGTCAGTGTCTGTTTGGATTAAGCAAACAGATACTTTATTAGAAGCAGGGTGTCTTAAGTAAAAAAAAATCACTATTTCTCTGAGGAAGGGGGCTGTATCAGCTTAATTTGCTGAGTCAGAGGGTGAAGGTAATTGGGGGTGTGGCTTAGGAGATTAGCAGTACAAAAGCAGGTGTCTCTAATAACAGCTTCCTGCTGTAGTTTTTGACAGAGGAGAAGGTTGCTTTCAGGGCAAGTAACAGCAGTCTAGAACTACAGTGTTCTTACTAATTGTCCTCTCCTTCCCACCGTAAGCCAGTTCTACTTTTATAGTTACTAGATTTGACTGACAACGGGAACTTCCTGTTTGGCAGTAGGAAGGGAAGGATCACTGAGACACATTAGTTTCATCAACCTTGGAGGAATCTAAACAGTAGCTCTTTCTCCCCCCCTGGCTGCTGGAGGTCTGAATCCAAGCATGGAGGAAGGAGACTACTGAAGACTACAGGAAGTTCCTGTCCCAGATCTGGAAGGGCGAGAGTTGTAAGGACACATAGGCAGTAGAAAAGTAGGTGTAAAAATACATAGAGTAAGGAGACAGTAAGCATACAAAGCAACAGGAGAGGGGACACAAAATAAGTCAAGATGAGAGTGGTACAGCGCAATGGCTGTGGGGCAGCAGTGTTCCAGGAGACGTTCTGGAGGCTGTGATGCTGCCCTGTTTGCAGGCATCTCTCTGGTCTGAGGGAGGAGGTTGCCAGTCTCCAGGCTGACCTGGCTAGTATTCGTGAAACCTCTTACCCCACCCAGGACCACCACCACTACTCAGAGGTTGCCAAGAAAGAGGAGCAGTTGGGCCAAGGTGGGCTCAGAGAGGGACAGGGTGGTGGAACAGAGGTGCATCCCTCCAGTTGTACCTCTCCACAATTCATATGCTGTTCTGGTGAAGAGTGGTTCCTCTGTGGAGGCACCTGCAGTGGAGACCAAGAAGGATGCTGGGAACCTCCACAAAGAAGACCCACAGATGGGTGGTACAAGACCCCACAGGGGAAACAACTCCTAGTGGGGGAATCAATCATTGGGGGAGGAAGGGGATAGGTAGGTAAGGTGCCTGCCTTTCACCATGGCTCGGAGGAACAGGAAGTGAATCCTCAGGATCATGGGAGCAGCTGCAGGAGTGAGGGATCTGGATGTCATTGTCCACCTAGGGACAAATGACCTGGCTGTGAATGGGATCAGAGCAGTGCAAGAGGAGTTTTTAGAGTTGGGGAGGGGCCTTAGACAAGTAGCATGTACGGTAACCTTCTTGGAGATGCTGCCTGTCTATTGCAAGGATGATGCTAGATTATTCCACACCATGGGATTCAATGAATGGTTGAAAAACTGGTGTGGAGCTCAGGGGTTTGGCTTCATTGAGGAGCCACCTGGAGGGATACAGGCTTATACTGGCGTGATGGTCTGCATCTGTCCGGAGGGGGGGGATCCAGGATCCTAGGTGATAGGTTTAAATGCTTCATTGGCAAACATTTAAACTAGCCAAGGGAGCAGTCACTGAAAAGGAGCAGGGAAAATCCCAGCATCCCCCCACAAAACACAGTAGAGAGAGGTAAACACCAAGGAAGAGAAGTCAGTATGGAGCAGGACAGGGGTAAATGCAGAAAAAGGCAGCAAGGACAGGGATGGTGCTAAAAGGGGTAAAGCCATCAACAAATGGAAGACAATGAGTACCAATGCCCACAGTCTGTGTAATAAGCTCCCTGAACTGATGGCCTTGATGGAAGAGGGATGCCTGGATATTGTGGCAGTCACTAAAATATGGTACACAGAGAACCATGACTGGGATGTCAACATACCAGGATACACAATCTACAAGAGGGACACAGTGGGTAAAAGGAGGAGGAGGAGGAGTAGCTCTCTATATAAGGGAAGGGATTAAAGCAACAGAACTAAAGAGCAATCAAGAAGTTGATGAGTCACTATTGGTCACCGTGGAGACAGGAATTGGCACCACAATCAGCATGGGGGTTGTGTACAGACCCCCATCTCAGGGGGAGGAAACAGATAAGGAAATGATAGAAGGTGTCCTTAAAATGGTAGAAAAAGGGGAGATATTGTTGATGGGGGAAATAAATATGCCAGATGTTAACAGAAGTACCTTTGCTGCAGGCACATCCAAGAGAGGGTCATTCTTGATGCCCTACAGGTGGCATGTCTCAAACAGCTAGTGCTGGAACCCACTCGGGAGGGAGCAATCTTAGACCTGGTACTCTCAAGTGGGGAAGGAGAAAGAATCTCATATTTAGAAGTGGGTAGCCATCTGGGAACAAGTGACCTCCAAACAGTGTGGCTCGTAATAAACACAGCCATAGAGTCAAGCCATACAAAAGCAAGAGCATTGGACTTTTGGAGGGCTGACTTTGGGAAAATGTGAGAGTGCCTCCAAAAAGCACTAGTAAATGGGCAAGATGGAGTGGTGGGGAATAATCAAATGGTTCTATGTGATGATGGCGTGAGCCAAACGGCGACTCGCATTATCGCAACGTCAGGGTGGCGAAAACCATTGTCTCACCCCGACAACTTCAGCGCATGGAAAAATGGTGCCGGAAACTGAAAATACTTTCTGTAAGGGAGGCTGCACCCCACCCCACCCAACTCCACACAGGGGGGGCTTCACCCCCCCGCACCCCACTACTTAAGGATTCTCAACTCCAGGGGTGTGCAGGTCTGAAGGGGGTGTGAAAGCAAAATAAATAAGTTTTGGATGGTGTAAGAAGAGCACAGTAGTGCCCAGACCCCGAAACCCCAAAACCCCAGCACCGCAAGCGGAGGCCAACCCCGATGCCACAGTGCAGCTCAGCAGCCAACCGAAGTGCCACCCCCTCCACCCCTCCCAGGCCACGCTAGCCATGCTCCCTCCCCCCCCGCATGCATTTTCATGTAGTGACATCCTGTCGCTAGTGTCGCCCACCACATCCGGTCACCCTCCTGCCCCCTCATCTTTCGTCCATATTGCGTCACCATTTCAGACAGCGCCGTGATTCAGGCGCCCATCTCACGTGCTAGCAATCAATACAGCCATCACAGAGGCAACAAGCCTTTGTGTGAAGCAAAATCAACAAAACAAAATAGATGGAAAAAAACACTGTGGTTTTCAAAAGAAATGGAAGGGAAGGTTAAGGAGAAAAGGGTAGCATTCAGAAAATAAGGAAACACAGAAAGAGCAGGACTGAAAATGTTCAGTTAAAACAGGAGGCAGGGAAGGCAGTTTTGAATAGCAAAGGCACAAACTGATGAAAAGATAACCAACTTTGTTAAGAAGAAAGGAGATAAAACCTTTTCTAGGTACATTAGGGAGTGAAGAAAGACCAAGAGAGGGGTACAGAGACTTAATAAAGGAGATGGAATGTGGGCAGAGGGTGACAGTGAAAAAGCAGGGATACTGAACGATAGTTTTGTTCAGTATTCACAATGGAAGAGGAGTGGGAGGTACCTAAACCAAACAAGAGAAACTCAGAATGGGGGGGTTGATACCAGTCCATTCACAGAAGAAAGTGTTTTGAAAGAACTCTTGAAACTGAGTGTGGACAAAGCAATGGGACCTGATAGGATTCACATCAAAATTCTAAAAGAACTAAGGGTAGAACTGGTAATGCCACTGACTACTCTAACAAATCATGGGAGGATGGGGTGGTACCTGAGGACTGGAGGAGGGCAGATGTGATTCCACTTCACAAAAGTGAGAGCAGGGCAGAGGCAGGAAACTACAGACCAGTTAGTTTGACCTCAGTGGTAGCGAAAATGATGGAATCACTTCTGAAGGAAAGAATTGTTTAGTACCTAGAGGCCAGTGGGGCACAGGACCCAAGGTAGCATGGTTTCACAGCAGGAAGGTCATGTCAGATGAATCTAATAGATTACTTTGACTGGTGACCAAAGTAGTAGACCAGGGAGGGGCTGTGGATATGGCCTATCTAGATTTTAGCAAGACATTTGACACAGTCTCTCACAAAAGATTAATACACCAGTTAGCCAGCCTTGGAGTGGGTCCCAAGGTGGTAGCCTGGATAAAAAACTGGCTGGACAACAGAACAAAAAGGGTAATAGTAAACTGAGTCCTCAGTGAAGAAAGTAAGGCAACTAGCAGGGTACTGCAGGGTTCGGTACTGGGACTCGTCCTCTTTAACGTCTTTATAAGTGACATTTGAGAGCACCTGGAAGGAAAAGTATGTCTCTTTGCAGATGACACAAAGACCTGCAACAGGGTTGATACACAAGGTGGGGTGGAAAGGATGAAAAGGGACTTGGCAAGGTTGGAGGAATGGTCAAATATACGGCAGTTCAGATTCAATGCAAAGAAGTGCAAAATAATGTCTCTGAAACATAGAAACATAGAATTTGATGGCAGATAAGGATCGCTTGGCCCACCCAGTCTGCCCATTTTCCTACCCACTGGATAAGCTGCAGATCCTAGTTAACCAGCAGCCTACTTCTCCCTGCCCCTACCCCCTAGAATTGCCTTATGACTGTCACATGCATGCTTGAATTCCACCACTATTTTTGACTCTACAACCTCCTCCAGAAGGCCGTTCCATGCATCCACCACCCTCTCTGTGAAAAAATACTTCCTTAAATTACCTCTGAGCTGCACCCCCTCTATCTTCAAATTGTGCCCCCTTGTTCTTGCGCACTTTTTTTTTGAAAGGTGCTACCCTCTTGGACATTGTTGATTCCCTTGAGGTACTTGAAAGTTTCTATCATGTCCCCCCTCTCCCTCCTTTCCTTGAGGCTATACATATTAAGCTCCTTAAGTCTCTCTTCGTGTGTCTTCCGGTGCAGACCCTGCACCATTTTAGTTGCCCTCCTCTGGACAGCTTCCATTCTGTCTATGTCTTTGCGGAGAATGGGTCTCCCCCTAGGAAACAAAAACCCAGGGGAAGAGTACACACTGGGGGTGAGATAAACAAAAATCGAAAAAGAACTTGGAGTAATTATATCAGATGACCTAAAGGTTGGCAAGCAATGTGAGAAGGCAGTAAGGAAGGCTAGTGGGATACTGGGATGCATAGGGAGAGGCATCAACAGTAGAAAACAGGAAATTGTAATCCCTCTCTACAGACAGTTGGTGAGACCTCATCTAGGGTACTGTAAGGAATATCTGGAGAAACAAAGGGAGGTAGGAAGGTGGATGAGGGCAACTAAGGCACAAACAGAGGAGAGGATCAACAAGAAGGTAAAAAAAAGGATAAGAATTTCTTCAGGTCCATGAGTGAAAAGAGAAAAACAAGGGGGTGGAACAGTGAGGATAAGGAGAGCAGAGCAAGGACTCTCCAGAAGAAGATCAAGAAAAAGCTAATGTTTTAAATGAATAATTCTGCTTGGTCTTCAGTGTGGGGGAGTAGATGGACAAACACGTATCAGCAAGTAAGGAGGGGGAGTGAACAATTCCATTTCAAAATGGCGACTACAAAATGGTGCCAACAAACAAAACAGAAGAACATCATAAGCAATACAGCAAAGAGCACTATAGCATGTTCCAAAATCAGCACACAGCAACATTTGCTTTTTCTGTGGCATGCTGCACCCCAGCAGCCCCCATAATTAAATTAACTAATGGGGAGATTGAGGGACAGAGAAAAACTCGGGAATGGGTATTCTGTACAGGGAGGCACAAGTTGGGGAGGGTAGGAATGTTGGGTGGGGCAATGAAATCATCCCCCTCTTCATGGCCAATATTGAACCTGGGTCTACCAGCAACACTGGTGGTTACTGTAACCACTATACTATGTGGCCTGCTCGGAACCTGCCTGACAAATATGTACATGCTTCATGTTGGGGAACGGTGGGTCAGTCTGCTTAAAATCAGAACCCCCCCAGACCTCACTGGATCCGACGGACCCAGATAGATCAGGATCTTGCTGTTTAGTGTACCGGGTCTGCCTTGCTTTTTTTTTTTTTTTTTTTAATTATTATACACGGCACAAAATCACCCCATATATTTAAAAATGTAGCCATCCCCATGGAAACTGCAAAAACAAAAATATTCAGCACTTCCAACTGCTCCATCACATTGACAGTGTGAATGGAGACCCAACTGCCACAGATGAAGAGTGCTGATTTGCCAACAGTAAAGATGATACATTCTGAAACCCAGCTGAGTGACCCTGCAGCTGCGTAGTTGTGTTTAGCTTTGGCGCCCTTTCGTCTGTATGTATGTGATGTGCTGCAATAACCCATGGCAGAAAGTCAGGTTTTCAGTGTAGTGTGAGGGTGATCATGGCCTCAGTTGTAGTTTGAGCCTGAATGGTCAGGATTTCCTGACTGTCCTGCAGCAGTGCCCACTTGGTGAGTCAGGATAGGAGTCATATGAATGGACCGACTGCCACAGAATCAGGGCCTATGATTTGAGTTGCAATAAGAATGGATGATTGTGGGAGCAGTGTCTTTGACAGAATGACCTGCCAAAGATGATCACAGACCACATGGAGAACTCAAAAGGCGATATGAAGAACTATGTCTCATACTGTCATTTGGGAGGATGGTTGAGCTGAGAGGATTAGAACAAAGGTGAAAGCATCAAGAGAAATGAGGGGAGCCAAAGAGTTTTACAGTCCCATCAAAATACATTGCAACTCTCTTGGTTTTACGCTTGCTTGAGTGTACTGTGCAATACTGTATCTGAAGTGTTTATATTTCATTGTATATACTGGGACAGGGGGTTCATACTGGGGGAACGTAGGTGCAGTAGATTTGATTAGGCAGGGGTGTTTTTATACTGGGGAGGGTGGGTGTCAGTAGTTGAGTAGCGATAGGGTGCTCAGACTGGTAAAAGGTGGTTGCCAGCAAATATGCCTGGGGTAGGGGTTAAATACTGGAGTAAGGGTGTTCACATGGGGTAGGATGGGCTAGCAGATGGGTAGGGATAAGGGTGTGCATACTGTGGTAGGGGTATTTTTTCTGAAACAGGGTGGATACCAGAAGATAGAGATGGTGGGTAGGGCTATATGTACGGGCAGTGTAGGTGTCAGCTGAATTGAGGGGACAAGGGTGAGCATATGGGGACAGACCAGGGGTCAGCAGATTAGAGGACTAGTGGTGGTTGTGGTCTGTGTGTGTAATCTATACTATGGCAGGCAGGGTGTCAGAGGGGCAGGAATGTGAGTACTGCTGGGGCAAAGTGGGTACAGAGAGATGGCATGGGGAGCAATGATCTGCAAACTGAGGTGGGGAGTCTCACCATTTAGGAGGAGTTGGGTGGTGTATTCTGGGGCAGGTAAGATGTGCATGTGTTTATAAGTGATATCATGCCCTCAAACAGATGGCGATGGAGTATAAAACTGATTCTCTATAACTCAGAAAAACTGAGACACAAAGATAAAACCTGTATTATAAAAATGGTCTGAGAAATGGAGCTTTCTGATTGGCTGCAAACATTCTAACAGCCTTATGTTAATCTTTTATTAACATACATGTAGTTTCACCATATGCTGAACAAGGTTTAACACCGTTGAAAAACATTTTTTATTATAATAGCAATAAGGGACTCCCAGGGATTATGTTGCTGACTGTCACATCACCCTTAGCATGTGGCACCAGCTATGCACTACCTCGTACACAGTACACCCCTAGAAGGTGATTAACAAACCATTCACATAATCCTTGGTCATGCCTTATTGCTTAAGAGTCAGCAACCCAGACAAATGCACTCAGGTACTGACAGTCACTAAGCAGGAAAAGGGACATTGGGGTTATCATAACTGACAACCTCAAAGTGGCAGGGTAGTGTCACAAATCAGTGGTTAGGGCTAGGGGGATGCTGGGGTGCATAGGGAAGGGGATCTCCAGCAGGTGGAGGAAGCCGGTGTTGCCACTGTATTGCTCAATGGTGAAACCTTTCCTGGAGTGCTGTGTCTAGTTTTGTTGGTAGCACCTCAGAAAGGTCATAAACAGGGTGCAGTCAGTCCAGAGGAAGCTAACTAAAATGATGCTTGGGTTGCCCTTATAAGGAGGCACTGAGGAAAATCAAAATGCACACCCTTGAACAGAGGAGTGAGAGAGGGTATGAGGGAAACCCGCACTACCTCACAAGGGTGAAAAGGGTGCAGGAGGGTAGTCTCTCACATGAGAACCAGAACAAGGGGCCATGCAATTAAGCTGGAGGGGGATAGTTTAAGAGGAATTTGAGGAAGGACTGCTTCATTGATAGAGTACTTGATACCTGGAGCAGACTTTCCGCACAAGTGCTGCAGGTAAAAACTGTGGGGGCGGGGGGGTTCAAGCATGTGTGTGATAGACATAGGGGAATATTAGTAAACAGGCAGGAAGGGGAAGGGTCGATGAAGACCTGTTATGATCTGTAGAGACAGATATAGGGAACAGCTGGGCAGGCTGGCTGCGCCACAGATCTTTTTCTTCTGACGCATTATATGTTTCTACTCAGTTTAGAAAAATACTTTATTTTTACTTTAGTTGACTTTAGCACTATTTTATTTTCACGTTATTTTCAATTTACTGGATTGACGTCTGGGTCTTAATCGGTTTCACTGTTTAACATTCAGTTCATTGTGTTGCTTGCATGCATGTGCAAGAAACACATTGTGTCAGCTTCCTTCACAAGTGGGTTGTGGAAGCCTGGCAGTGTTGTGCCTCATGGCAGCAAAGTATGCCACTATGTTTCTAGCACTGTGTATGGCAGACAGGATGCCCAGTCCCGGCTGGCTCACACCCCCCCAAAAGAAGCACCCAGGTGTGCCGCATGCTGGGAGCCCACCCTAGTGTGCAAAAAAGCATTCTAATTCATCTATATATTTTTAAAACCTGTAAAAACAGAAAATGGTCCCTTCGGTCTTTCATGCCCCACTCCCCCAAACTGCATCCACCCACTGCTCATCCACCTCCCCACACCCTCCATCACCCCAACTTTCCTCTGGAGCCTGGTGCAATGATCTTCAATGGACCGGGAACATGTTTGCACTCTTCAAAGCTGACCGCAAACTGAAGAAATGCCAGTAAGCTGTATAATGGCATAAATATTTGTTGTTTTTTTTTTCAAATTTGGTGGATATCTCAGCCATTTTTGGGAGTTTTTTCACCAAATTTTCAACATGGGATCCTTGGGACTCCACCTCATGAACACAGTCCCTGTAATTTTGTTATTTGGTCCAGAAAGGTTATTTTGCAGTCATTACGAGGAACCACCTTTCAGGACAAATTAATGAAATGACAGTCAGTTTATGAGATACAGTAGGCCTCCAAAATCCCCATGTTGAAAATTTGGTGAAATAATTCCCAAAAATGACTTTTTATACTGGTATGTTGAGCAGTTCCTGCACACACTCATAACTTCAAGAATTTTTAATGTTTTCACTCCAGATTTTCAACATTACCATTTGACCACACCTCCTTATGAACAGGACAGCTGTCATTTTTCACATTTCATCCAAAATGTGTTTTTGCACATGTATTGCAAAATGGTGCTATTGGTGTGTGAAATCAATGTTCGGGACATATTAAGAAAATTAGTGAATTGTTCATGAGCAGAGATCGTAAAATGCCTATGTTGAAAATTTGGTGACAAAAGTCCATAAAATGACTGTTATAAGCGTGCATTGAGCAGTTTCCACGCACCCTTGTAACTTCACGAATTTGTAATATTTTCACTTCAGATTTTCAGCATTGGCATTTTTCCACACCTCCTTATGAGCAATACAGCTGTCACTTTTCACACCCTGGCCAAAATGTGTTTTTGCATTTCCGGTGCAGAATAGCACAGTTACTGTGGGAAATTAATCTTAGGGTCAGATTAAGATAATCACAGTGACGCTGTTCATTAGCAGAGGTCCCAAAATGCCTATGTTGAAAGTCTGGTATAAAAAATCCCCACAATAATTACATTACAGGAATGCATTGCGTAGTTTCTATGCATGCTCATGACTTCCAGTTTTTTTTATATTTACTCCAGATTTTCAACATTACCATCTTTTTTTTTTTTTTTTTATATATAAACACCCCCTCATGAACAGTACAGCTGTCATTTTGCAGAGCCTGTTCAAAATGTGTTTTCACACCTGTGGCACTAAGTGGCGCAGTCGCTGTACATCACCACCTTTCAGTTAACAAATTGATTGTGTCACTTTCATGCGGTAGGGTCACAAAAATCCCATGTTGAAAACTTAGTATTTTTACTCTAAGAACATCCAGGGCTTTAAGGTTTCTGACCATAATACCCTACCCTGTAGGGACTGACCGGCATTAGGGGTGTGACTTGGGATTGTTGACAATAATGCTCACGCCATTCCACCTCCACCCCCACCCTGCAGCCAGTGACAGGCATTGAGGTGCGCTTTGGACTCTTTGGCCCCAGAGTTTACCCCTTTATCCTATACCATGGGCAGACTGGATAGGCCTTGCGGTCCTAATCAGCCATCAACTTCTATGTTCTATACTGCACCCATTTCAGCATATTTCCTTATGAAAGGAAGTGAGTGTAAAGCCCAAACACCCAAGGCACACCTCAACACTTGTCAATGTCTGCAGGGTAGGGTTAGGTGCAATGTTGTGACCGTTACGGGAGACGACCCAAAGGCACACCCAAATGCCTGTCCATCTCTGCAGTGTAAGGGTGGAGTTGGCATCAGTTCAATACTTCACTGCTATTCTAATACTGCATCTGTCTAACTCCTGCACTTCCACTGCTAATGCCAGCAAGCAACCATTCAGTATTGACAAATGCTTGTGTTTATATTAGAGTTGTCCGCTGTACCGATTACCCCCCTCACTCTCCCCATGTGCATGGTTCTGGTCCCCCAGGTGCATGGTACTTGGCCCTTTCCCAACCCCCGTGTTAAGGATACTGTCCAACCCCACGGCCCCACAGGTTTTGCTATCAGTCCCCTTCCTCAGATGCAGGATTCTGGTTCAACCGATCTCCAGCAGTGTATTGCTTCCCCTCTCCCCAATGTTTTGGTACCGGCCCCTCCAAGGTAATGGGTACTCGCCCCCACCCATTTGGTGTAAGTTTCTGGTCAATCCCCAGTTGCACAGGAAAATGGTCAGCCAAGATGGATGGAACTGGGGCAGTGTTTGGTCCCCCCACCCCAGTTTCCCCATCATCCTCCTATGAGTGTCAATTGGTTCCTACCTCAAGGTCAATCAATCAATCACTCACTCAAACTTTTATTTGTAAAAAGCAACTTTCTGCAACCAAGGTGCTTGTATATAAAATGGGCATCATAAAACATTACAAAAATAACAACATCATTAATCGATAAAACCCAGTTCAGGGTACTGTCCCACCCCACCTCCCAACAGGTGGTGTTATCTGCCACCCCCCCCCCCCAGATGCAGGGTTCTGGATCATCCCAATGAGCAGGGTATTGCTCTCCCCTTCCCCATGTACTGGTAACGGTCCCCTCAAGGTGACAGGTACCCCCTGTCCGGGTGCGTAGGTGTCTGGTGACTCAACACCCAGGTGCACTGGGAAATGGTCCCTCGTGATACAGAGTACTGGCACCCTTTAAGGAAAGTGATTGGACCCCACCCCCCAGTTTCTCATCATCCCCAAAATAGTGTGTACTAGTCCCCACCCCAGTGTCAGGTTACCTCCACCCCTCCACCCCCACTTGCAGTGTACTGGTTACCCCCACTCTCCCATGTGCACTGTTCTGGTCCCCAGGTGCATGGTACTTGGCCTTTCCACAACCCCCATGTTAAGGGTACTGTCCTACCCCACCTCCCAACAGGTGTTGCTATTGGTCCCCTCCCTCAGATGCAGGATTCTGGTTCAACCCAACTAGCAGTGTATTGCTTCCCCCCTTCCCCATGTTTTGGTACCAGCCCCGCCAAGGTGATGGGTACTCATCCCCACCCCATTGGGTGTAAGTATCTGGTCAGCCGCCAGTTGCACGGGGAAATGGTCAGCCAAGAAGCATGGAACTGGCCCCCTATTAGGGGCAGTGTTTGGTCCCCCCCTCCCAGTTTCCCATCATCCTCCAGTGAGTGTCTTCTGGTTGCTACCTCAGTGTCCTTAATCAATCAAAATATTTTGTAAAAATTGCCTTTCTGCAACCAAGGCACTTGTACATAAAATGGGCATCATAAAACATTATAAAAATATCAACATCAACTGATAAAACTCAACAGTTTAAACTATATAAAATTACAGAGGCAGCTTAAAAGCTACCATAAGTCAGGCTAAATAAGTGTGCTTTCAATGCGATTTTAAAACTCTGGTCAGTCAGGTAGTCTCGCACTTGGCAAGGTAGAGAATTCCACAGGGTCAGGGCCACAAAAACTAAAATACCAGGCCCCAGATGTCTTTAAATGGACCCTAGAAATTTCTAGCAATCCCACGTCTGTGGATCAGAGAGAGTGAATGGGGCAGTAAGGGTGAAGGAGATCTTGCAAGTAACTAGTTCCCCGATTGTGTAGGGCTTTATACATCAGCCAACCTACCTTGAAGGTGATCCACCACTGTACTGGCAACCAGTGCAGTCTGTGGAGCACAGGCATTATATGACTGGCCCTAGAAGAACCAATCAATAGCCTGGCTGCCACATTCTGCACTAGCTGCAGGTGACAGATGTCAACCCCCGGTAGCCTTAGGTAAAGAGAGTTGCAGTAGTCAAGGTTGGAGGTAACAAAGGCGTGGACCAAAGTTGGAAGATTGTAAGGAGGAACCAAATGTTTCACCCAGGTGATATTCCTCAGATGGTAAAAATAGGTTTTGACTACTGATGCCACCTGAGATTTCAGGGTTAGGCCATCATCAACAATAATGCCCAGGTTCTGCACCCAGTCTGAGGCAGTCAGCTGTACACCCCCAAGCCACAACCCAGAAGGTAATCCTGTCTACATACCCACTTCTCTATGATCTGGGTCCACAACTAGCACCTCCATTTTAGCTGGGTTCAACCTAAGCCAACTCACACTTATCCAGTCTTGTATCTTGGCTAGACAGTTAAACACTGAGACGAACACATTCTGATCAGGTACAAAGGACTTGTACAGCTGAGTATCATCTGCACAGCAGTGAAAACTCAAACCGTACTGCCTAAAGATCTCTCCCAACGGCAGCATATACACTGCAAGCAACATGGGAGACAGAATGGAACCCTGCAGTACCCCACAGTACAGGGGGAAAGGGGCTGAGGAATAAACCCCAGACTCCACTCTCAGAGTTCTACCCTTGAGGAAAGATTGAAACCATCTGAGGAATGTACCAGACAGTCCACAGATGAACTGCAGGTGTTCGAAAAGTATCCCATGGTCAAGTGTCAAATGCTGCAGAGAGATCAAAAAGGGCGAAGATGGAATGGGTCCTACAATCCTACAATCTTTTGCTATCAGGAGGTCATTTAGTACCTGAGCAAGGGCCATCTCAGTGCTATGTCTTTTCCTAAATCCTGACTGGAGAGAATAATAGACATTGTGGCTGGTCAAATGGTCATCCAACTGCAACACAACCACCTTCTTAATAACCTTACCCACAAAGGGTAGGTTAGAGACAGGTCTGTAGTTTGCCAAACAGTCTGGGTCCAGGGAGGGTTTTTTAAGGAGGGGCCGAACAATCACCTTCTTCAGGGGATTTGGAAAGATCCCCCTCTCCAATGACCTTCAGACTATTTCTATAAGGACTGGGCTAGATTTCTCTACGCATCCTAATAGGAGGCATGTGGGGCCAGGATCGAAACTATAGCAGGTTGGTCACAATGTCTGGATGACCATCACAATGTCAGTGATTGCTGGTTGGCAAAAGTTAGATCAAGTAATCTGAGGGCCTGCCATCTCTTGTCAATCACCACAGGGTCCATTAGGGGGGAGCCAGACAGATATCGAGTCTGATTGTGGTAACCTTATCTGCGAAGAATTGAGCAAATTTATCACATCGTTCTTGTGAAAAAGCTTCCACAGGTTAAAGACAGATTGTATTGCACAATCTGTCCACAGTCCAGAAGAGCTGAACTGGTCAATTCTGTGCAGCAGCAGTCTCCCTGGACAGGATTTCTGCTTTCTTAAGGGTGATTGCTGATTAAAAGGCCACATAATGGTCCATCAGTCCAAGCCTGTCACACTCCAGACTTTACTTCTGCCAGCTACTCTCTAGCCTTTGTCCCACTCAACTCCTTCAAGGTCTCATCAAACCAAGGAGACCCTGAATGAAGAGTGAGGGGATGAACATGAACAGGAGCTATGGAATCCAGGGCTGCCACCACCACCTTATGATAGGAGAGTGCTAGATCCCCTGGATCCATGCGTTCACACTGTATACCTGATAGATTCAGCACCACTATTAGGCCATCTGGGGTAACACCCCTCAAAGGGCTGTACTGGACCATTTCAATAGGGATAGGCCTACTGGGGGGAGCCACAAAACTGTACCTGATGGTGTGATGGTCAGACCACCTGGTTGGCTCCACCACCAAATTGGTTATCTCCATCCCCAGGAGGAACACCGAGTCCAGTGAGTGACCACCAATATGGGTTGAGGAGGTAACAACCTGTGTAAGGCCCAGCAAACTTATTAGCTGGAGGAAGTCATGTTACTGGCACCTCCACTAACAGTGTACTGTTTACCCCTCTCCATGTGCGCAGTTCTGGTCCACCAGGTGCATAGTACCTGGCCCATCCCCAATCCCTCCATGCTTAGGGCACTGTCCCACCCACACCACCTCCCCATATGGAGCTGCTATTGGTCCCCCTTACTCCCCCAATGCATGGTTCTGGTCACTTCACAGGTGCTGGGCACTGGTTCCTTCACATCTGCATGGTAGTTGTCCACCCCATGACCTGCTTATTGGTCTCCCCACCCCCAGTACTGGTACTGGTCCCCCCAATGTGATGGGTAATAGGCCCCCCCAGGAGTAGGGGTCTGGTCTCCCCCAGGTGCATGGGGAAATAGTCCCACAAGATGCAGGGCACTGGCTCCCAATTAGGGCAGTGATTGGTCTCCCCACCCCAGATTCAGAGACTGGCCAGTCATCCCTCAAGTAGTATGTACTGGTCCCAACCCCATTGTCAGGCTACTTCCCCCATCATGCACAGTGTACTGGTTCCCAGCTCAGTGCCAGTGAACTGGTACCCCCTCCACCCCCACTTGCAGTGTACTGGTTACCCTCCTCACTTTCCCCATGTGCATGGTTTGGGTCCCCCATGTGCATGGCACTTGGCCATTCCCCAACCCCCCCACGTAAACGATACTGTCTTATCCCACCTCCCACAGGTTTTGCTATCAGTCCTCCTCAGATGCAGGATTCTGGTTCAATCCAACTAGAGGTGTATTGCTTCCCTCTCCATGTAGTACCCGCCCCCAAGGTGATGGTACCGTCCTCACCAATGGGTGCAAGTGTCTGATCAACCCCAGGCCATAGGAAATGGTCAGCCAAGATGCATGGTACTGGCCTCCCATTATGGGCAGTGTTTGGTTCCACCCCCAGTTTCCCATCATCTTCCAATTAGTGTATTCTCCACAGTGTGCTATTACCAGTACCCCCACCCCTACTTATAGTGTACTGGTTAACATAGAAACAGAGTTTGACAGCAGATAAGGACCACTTGGCCCACCCAGTCTGCCCATTCCCCTACCTAATAGATAAACTGCAGATCCTAGTTAACCAGTCTACTTCCTACCCCCAACCCCTAGAATTGTCTTATGACTGTCCCATGCATTCTTGAATTCCACCACTGTTTTTGACTCCACAACCTCCTCAGGAAGGCTGTTCCATGCAATCACAACCCTCTGTGAAAAAATACTTCCTCTCATTACCTCTTCACCATCCCTCATCTATCTTCAAATTGTGCCCCTTTGTTCTGAAAGATGCTACTCTTTTGGACTTTGTTGATTCCTTTGAGGTACTTTAAAGTTTCTATCATGTCCCTCCTTCCTTCCTTTCAAGGCTATACATATTAAGCTCCTTAAGTCTCTTCATGTGTCTTCTGGTGCAGACCCTGCAGCATTTTGGTTGCCCTACTCTGGACTGCCTCCAACCTGTCTATGTCTTTGCAGAGATTGGGTCTCCAGAACTGCATGCAGAACTCCAAATGGGGTCTCACCAGCTAGCTGTACAGAGGGATAACAACTTCCTGTGTTCTACTGGTGATGCCTCTCCCTATGCATCCCAATATCCCTCCAGACCTCCTTACTGCTCTCACACATTGCTGGCCCACCTTTAGGTCATCTGATACGACTACCCCCAGTTCCCTTTCCATTTCTGTTGTTGTTAGTATCTCACCCCCCATTGTGTACTCTTCCCCTGGGTTTTAGTTTCCCAGGTGCATTACTTTGCACTTCTTAGCATTGAATCTAAGCTGCCATACATTTGACCATTCCTCCAACCTTGCCAAGTCCTTTCTCATCCTTTCAACCCCACCTTGTGCATCAACTCTGTTGCAGATCTGTCTGCAAAGAGACATACCTTTCCTTCCAGTCCCTCTGCAATGTCACTTAAAGACATTAAAGAGGACCAGTCCTAGTACTGAACTCTGCAGTACCCGTTTAGTAACCCCCCCATTTCTTCAGCATGGACTCAGTTTACTATTACCCTCTGTGTCCTGTTCTCCAGCCAATTCTTTACAAAGGCTACCATCTTGGGACCCACTCCCAAGCTGGCCAACTTGTATATTAATCTTTTGTGTGGGACTGTGTCAAATGCCTTGCTAAAGTCTAGGTAGGCCATGTCCACAGCCCCTCCCTGATCTACTACTTTGGTCACCCAGTCAAAGAAGTCTATTAGATTTTTCTGACATGACCTTCCCGCTATGAATCCATGCTGCCTTGGGTACTGTACCCCTCTGGCCTCTAGGTACTTAATTCTTTCCTTCAGAAGTGATTCCATCATTTTCCCAATCACTGAGGTTAAACTAACAGGTCTGTAGTTCCCTGCTTCTGCCCTGCTCCCACTTCATATTAAGATTCATAGTAAGATTGGAAAGAAGCCAGAGCCGTGAGGCCCATAAATGCGCCTTACACTAATAACAAAGAATAGAGTCAGACATAATCAAATTGTCCAATCAGGATTTAAACATAAACTTGGAACTATTAGAAATAACCTCCACAGGTAAAGCATTCCAGGGTTTTATGATACGTAGAGTATAAAATAATTTCCTAGACATTAGATTAAATTTCCTTTGTTTTAACTGGAGTGGGTGACCTCTGAGATTAAAGATATTATCTTTGAACACCATCCCTAGATTAGTCAATAAATATGGATCCTTCATGATGTTAAACATAAGATCATCCCCTCTTAGTCGCTGAGTAGTGAGGGACATTAAATTCAATGAAATTAGTCTGGTTTCATACGACGCATGGAACATCATCTGCCCTCCTCCAGTCTTCAGGTACCACCCAATCCTCCCACGATTTGTTAAAGAGGGTAGTCATTGGCATCACTAGTTCTACCCTTACTTCTTTTAGAATTCTGGGATAAATCCTATCAGGCCCCATTGCCTTGTCCACCTTCAGTTTTAAGAGTTCTTTTAGAACCCTTTCTTCTGTGAATGGGCTGGTATCAACCTCCATATCCGGAGTGTTTCTACTGTTTGGTTTAGGTACCTCCCCCTATTCATTTGTGAATACTGAGCAAAATATTTGCTTAGCATCTCTGCCTTTTCAGTGTCACCCTATGCCCCCCCCCTTAAGTGTCACTATATCTCCCTTCGTCTTCCTTCACTCCCTGATGTACCTATAAAAGGTTTTATCCCCCTTCTTAATTGAGTTGGCTATCATTTCCTTAGTTTGGGCCTTTACTATTCTGACTGCCTTCCCTGCTTCCTTTTGCATTAACTGATACAATTCTTTGTCCTGCTCCTTCAGTGATTCTTTGTACTTCCTGAATGCTTTCTTTTTCTCCCCAACCTTCACTGCCACCTCCTTTGACAACCTTAGTAGCTTTTTTACATCTTTTTGTTTTGTTTATTTGCTTCACACAAAGGCTTGTTGCCTCTGTGATGGTAGTTTTTATTATTCCCCATTGTTCTTCCACCCATCCTTCCTGCCCATTTGCTAGTTCATTCCTTAGGCACTCACCCATTTTGGCAAAGTCAGCCCTCCTGAAGTCCAGTACCTATGTCTTTGTATGGCTTGACCCTACTGCTGTGTTTATCATGAACCATACTGTTCGATGGTCACTAGTTCCCAATTGGCTACCCACTTCTAAATCTGTGATCCTCTAGCCATCTCCATTTGAGAGTAGCAGGTCTAAGATTGTTCCCTCTTGAGTGGATCCCAATACAAGTTGTCTAAGGCATGCAACCTGTAGGGCATCTACAATGACCCCACTCTTAGAAGTGGCTGCTGCAAATTCACTCAAGTTAACACATGACATATTCAGATCCTCCATCAGCAAAATCTCCCCTTTTTCTGCCATTCAAAGGATACTTTCTATCATTTCCTTGTCCATTTCCTCCCCCTGAGATGGGGGACTTCATACAACTCCGTGCGGATTCTGGTGCAATTGCCGGTCTCCAAATTGACCCACAGTGCTTCCTCTCCTCCCTGTTTACCCTTTTGTTCTGTTGCTTTGATTCCTTCCCTTATGTAGAAAGGTACTCCTCCTCCTCTTTTACCCTCCCTGTCTGTCCTGTAGATAAAGTATCCTGGTATGTTTACATCCCAGTCATGGTTCTGTGTGTATCATGTTTGTGCGACTGCCACAATATCCAGATGTTCCTCCTCCATCAAGGCCACTAATTCAGGAAGCTTGTTACCCAGACTACAGGCATTGGTACTCACTGCTCTCCATTTTTTTGATGGCTTTACCTCTTGTAGCACCATCCCTGTCCTCACGGACTTTGCTTTCTCCCTTTACCCCAGTCCTGCTCCCTACTGACCTTTCCACCTTGGTCTTTACCTCATTTAGTACACTGTTTTGTAGGGGAGGCTGGGAATTCGCTGCTGCTTATCAGTGCCTGTCCCTTGACTAGTTTAAAAGCTTGCCAGTGAAACATTTAAACTGATCACCCTGAAGACGTGTTCCCTTCCTGGACAGATGAAGACCATCCTGCCAGTATAGGCTGGTATCCTTCCAGGTGGAACCCCTGTGCTCTGCACCATTTTTCCAAACAGTCATTAAACTGGATGGTGCGAAGTACCCTTGCCTCACCCTTGCCTTAGACAGGCAGCAACTCTGAGGAAGATACTGTGTGTGCTACTTGCCTTAGGCCCCTCCCAAACTCCACAAACTCCCTCCTGCACTGCTCTAATCTCATGTGGACTCTAGGCAGACAATGACTTCCTGCTCAGTCTCCTGTGCAGCTGTTCTCGTGATCCTGAGGATGCGCTTCCTGTCCCTCCAACCCATGGCACCAGGCAGGCACATTACTTCAGTTTTCCCCGCTCCCCCCAGTTCTATCCCCTTAAAAATTGAGTCCCCAACCAGGAGCTGCTTCCTTTCCCTGTGGTGTCCTCTGCTCCTTCCTGTGGGGCTCCCTTGTGACAGTTGTCCACAACCTCCTTAGTCTCCTCTGTGGGTCAATCCTTAGGGGAACTATGCTCCCCCAGAATGGTGTATGGATTGTGGAGTCGAACAACTGACTGGGTGTGCCTCTATTTCACCACCCTCACCGTCCCTGAGCCCACTGTGGTCCAACTGATGCACTTTCTTGGCAATCTCTGAGGTAGTGGTGATGGTCCTGGTGCTCCTTGGGTGGGGGAGGTTCCCTTACTACTGTCCAGTGTGGCCTGAATATGGGCAACCTCCTCCTCCCCCAGGCCAGAGAGTTGCCTGCAAATAGGGCAGCATCCACCCTTTCCTTCTATGTGCACGATTCTGGTTAACCAGGTGCATGGTACTTGGCCCTTCCCCAACCCCCCATGTTCAGTGTACTGTCCCACCCATCCTACCTTCCCATATGGTGTTGCTATTGGTACTCCTCTCACCCCCAATGCATGGTTCTGGTCATCTCATGTGCTGGGCACTGTTTCCCCCATATGTGTAAGGTAATTTTCCAACCACACGATCAGCGTAGTGCTCTCCACCCGGTACTGGTACCGGTTCCCTGAATGTGATGGGTACTCAGCTCCCTCAGGTGTGGGGATCTGGTAACACCCTAGGTACATGGGGAATTAGTCCACCAAGATGCAGAGTACTGGTCCCCAACCAGGGACAATGATTGGTCCCCCACCTAAGTTCAGAGACCAGAACATCATCCCTCAAGTAGTGTGTACTGGTCCCAACTCCACTCTCAGGCTACTGGACCGCCCTCCACATGCTATGTATTGGTTTCTACCCCAGTTACAGGGAATTGGTCCCCCCACAACCATGTGCAGTGGGTGGAGTATAATGGGGGAAAATAGAGATACTAAATTAATACTTCTGTCTTCCCCAGGGAGAAGGATGGACCATTGCCTTCAGGAGGGCAAAGAGGAGCTGGGGGGAGGGGAACGCAGATGTAGTGCTAGAGAATAGAGTGAGTGAGGGATGGGCTGCTGGCATTGAAGGTGGACAAATCACCAGGCCGAGACAAAGTACATCCAAGGGTACTAATGGAACTGGCTGAGGAGCTAGCAGGGCCACTGGCAGACCTATTTAATAGCTCACTAGTCAGGTGTGGTAATGCAGAACTGGATAACAGCACATGTAGTGCCCCTCCACAAAAGCAGTCCTACGGATGACCCAGGGAATTACAGACCAGTTAGTCTGAACTCCATTGTGGACAAGCTCATGGAAACCATACTAAAGCAAAGTTTGGTGGAATATCTAGAGAAGCATGGTCTCCAGGATGCGAGGTAGCATGGGTTCATGGGGGAGGGGGGGGTTGGATTTTGTCAAATGAATCTAACTTACTAAAATGCCAGCAGAATAGGCCTAACGGTCTCATTTCTGCTTGTTTGGTCAGCCCCCACCCTGGGAGCTGACCTTGCTGCCCCTCTTTCCCTTCTGCCTTCCCAGTCCCAGATATTCTCACTCTACTGGTTTTTGCTTCCAGGACCCTTCCCTCGTGCCTGTCCCACCCCCTCTTGAACCCCTCCACCAGCCCCCTGGGCAGCGCATTCCATGGCTCTACTACCCTCTCAGTGAAGTAGCACCTCCTCTTTTCTCCCCTGAATCTCCCCCCCCCCGGCTTCCACCCATGCCCTCAAGTTGCCCCTCCTTCCTTTGGAGCACCCTGACTGCTCCTCCCTTATTATAACAATAATAATAATAAATAATAATAAACTATTTATCTATGCCTTTCTTAAAAACAAGGCGCACTACAATAAAATACTGAATAAAAACATACTAAAACATCATATAACTGAATTAACAGCAGGGCAATTAATAGGCATCAAAATTATCTAAAAATGCCTTATTCCATAAAAAAGACTTTAGGCCCTTTTTAAAACCCTCCACTGTCATGCACTCTCGAATACAGTGTGGTAGAGAATTCCAGAGGGTCAGCACCATGAACATAAAAGCTCGGACGCCAGAAGATTTTAAAATGACCCTCGGTATCGAAGGAAATTGTTTTAGATAATGGGACCAGGCAGGGATGCCCCCTCTCGCCAATATTATTTAATATTTACTTGGAACCCTTGCTAAGGGCGATTCATAAGGATTTGGTGATACAGGGGATTGTTATTGGGGGGCATAGAAACGAAATGATCTGTTTTTGCTGATGACATTTTGTTACACCTACAGGAACCGGCAGAGAGTTTCAAGCAGATTCTAGATATAGTTGATAGATTCTCCAGGGTGTCGAACTATAAGTTAAACTTGAGTAAGACGCAGGTTCTCCCTCTTACTATATTTACTTATAAAGCCGACTTTGAACCGCTCCATCTGAAATGGTCCCCAAAAAAGCTTAAGTATTTAGGCATTTGGATCACTATTAATGAGGATGAAGGCCTTGAAGCAAATTTAGGCGAGATACTATCGGTAATTAGAACGGATATAATTAGATGGAATAAACTCCCTCTAAATTGTACAGCAAGACTGTCTGGTTAAAATGAACCTGCTACCCAGACTTCTATATCCAATACACTTATCCCCATATATCATCCCTAAATGTTGGTTTACTAAAATACAAAAGCTCATGTCTAGCTTTTTGTGGAGTGCTAAACCCCCTAGAAGAAAGTATAATATACTACGACTACCTTATAGCATGGGAGGTCTCAAAATTCCGGATTTAGAAATTTACTATATAGCGGGCCAATTAGGGTTAATGAGTCGGTGGCGTGAGCAGGTGAAGGAGGGGGATATATTCCAACATGCCTTCAGGTTGAGAAGCAAATCCTTTTGAAAATGGGCGTTTCCCCAGAAGCGGTATTGTTTATTAATCCAAGAGAGCTACCGGATGGAGGGAAAACAAACCCCAATTTATAAAGCAGTTCTGGCTTGGTGGACTCTTTTGTCCCCAAATCAAAGAAAAACCCAAAAAGGCGCCAGAGAACAACCTCTTGTGGGTAATCCAAACATACACATCGGAGGGCAAACAATTAAAGGACAGTGGGCCACTCACTTGCTCAACTTAAGATGGGCGGACTTTTTAAAAGGGGATAAGGTGGTTCTCCCAGACCAGTGCAAGAATTTGAACTTCTTTAAGAAAATACAAATTACCAAGCTGATGCAAAAAATGGAAAGGGAGACGGATAGATTTCATGATACTTCATTTACGTGGAATCTCCTTAAGGAGGTAAATTGTGCAAGAAATCCCCTGTCCAAAATCTATAAGATATTACTTGACTTTTTAAGTGGGGGTTCTTCTGTAAAGATTTCATACTGGGATAAACAAAAGGACATTAGCCCTCAGGGACCTGACTGGAAAGAAGTGTGAAAGAGTAGTAGATATATTCCCATTCCTAAATATAAGAGAATGCAATTTTTTGTAGCTTCCAATTTATATTATACCCCTACTAAGCTATATGCTAGGGGCCTGACAGACAGACAGACCTATGTTTTAGGTGTAGTGCAAGTCCAGGGAACTTACTCCATGTATTATGGCACTGTTCCAAAACTTTCCCCATCTGGGAGCAAATTCAGCATAATATGGATCCAGTGATAAATTATAGGGAACTCATCGTGCTTAAGATCTGTGTTCTAGGGGACATGTCAGATATCCCTAGCACGCTGGTTAAGGGCCACATTTCATTAATGTCCTCCTTGGCCAAAGCATTTGTCTTGGAGCATTGGAAAAGTGAGTTGATCTATTCATATGACCAATGGATGGGAGACTTGTTGACAATTTTGGCCAGGCTTAGAAGACAAATGCTTCGAACTGGACGAAAGACATCTTACGATAAGTGATGGAGGACCTTGGAGGCAGTATATACCTTGCAGTCCAAAATACTCCGGACAAGGGTTTGTCTGTCAGAAGGTACATAATCAAGAATAGCTGGGTAGGGAGTAGATACTCCTGTAATAGTGGGCTTTATTAAATGCAGTTAGCTTACTGAAGCAGGTTGGCCTCGTTTCAATGTTTTTCTTGTTACTGGAACACGGAATCTGCCGGATATTGATGTGGGGGGGGGGGGACTCTCTCTTTTCTCTTGGGACACAGCTGCAAGATATCTCCCTGAGGATCCTTGTGTGTGATATAAAGCCTTAGAGGCACCATAGGGCAATTGAGATTTAGACATTGATCCATATAAGTGTCTTTTTGGTTGGGGTTGTCCTAGTTATGTTATAAACCCAGGCATGAGTAAGTTGTTAAAGGGTATACACAGTGCGGCTGCGTATGTATATAGTTATCGTTTGTACATAGTGGTCACACCCATTTTTGGGGTGTGGGCCCGGGCATGTCCTGGGCATGTGTGTATGTTTGTCTAATGATCACTGGAAGAAAAATACAATAAAGATGATTTAAAAAAAAAAAACCCTCGGGATCTCTAGCAACCCCTCATTGCTTGAGCCGAGTGGTCGTGTCGGTCGGTAAGGCACCAGCAGCTCTTTCAGGTAATCTGGGCCCAACCCGTGTAGGGCTTTGTAAGTCAGAAGACCAACTTTAAAGGTGATCCGCCACTGAATCGGTAGTCAGTGCAGGTCTCTGAGCACCGGTGTAATATGAGAGGAACGAGGAGTCCCCTTTAACAACCGGGCTGCCAAGTTCTGCACTAGCTGCAAGTGGCAGATATCAACCCCGGGCAGCCCAAAGTAAAGGGAGTTGCAGTAGTCCAGACGCGAGGTCACAAAGGCGTGGATCAGCGTGGGTAGGTCGCCGGATGGAACAAGGTGCTTGATCCTGGCGATGTTCCTAAGATGGTAAAAGGATGTTTTAATGACTGCCGACACATGCGCATGCAATGTCAGCTGATCATCAAGAATCACCCCCAGGTCTCGCACCCATTCAGGAATCGCGAGCTCCGCATCTCCCAGGAATAAACCAGAGGTTTGACATGCCCCGGACCCCTCAATCTGGCGGCCAGGATCCACAACCAACACCTCCGTCTTCCCGGAGTTCAACTTCAACCAGCTGGACCTCATCCAATCCTGGATCTCCCTGAGACAGTTGTTAAACACTGAGAGTGCTCTATTCTGGTCAGGTACAAAAGACAGATAGAGCTGGATATCATTGGCATAACAATGAAACTCCAGCCCATATCATCTTACAATGTCTCTGAGGGGAAGCATGTACACCGCAAACAGCATGGGGGATAGCACAGAGCCCTGAGGCACCCAACAGGTCAGAGCAGTAGGACTGGAGGAAAAAATTCCCGATACCACCCTCTGAGTGCTACCTGTGAGGAAGGAGGTAAGCTATCTGTGCACCAAGCCCAATAGCCCACAGATGCATCTCACATGATCAAGCAGCATCCCATGGTCTATGGTGTCAAATGCTGCTGAGAAATCCAGAAGGACCAAAATGGACCATTTTTTCTGGTTTCTCACCATCAGGAGATCATTGAGGACCCGAATCAGTGCAGTCTCAGTGCTGTGTCTTTTAAAAAACCTGATTGAAGAGGATCATTGATGTTATGGATGGTAAGATGGTTGTCCAACTGGGCTGCAACCACTTTCTTGAATTACCTTCCCAACAATGGGGAGGTTCGAGATGGGTCTGTAGTTTGCCATGGAGTCGGGGTCCAAAGATGCCTTTTTCAACACTGGTGTCACCACCACTTCCTTCAGGGAGCGGGGATATTCACCAGTGTCCAAGGAACACCTGACATTACCAGACCAGACATATTTACTGCCTTCATGTACCTAAAGACCTATATCATGTCCCCTCGGTAGCTTCTTCCAATGTGTACATATGTAGCTCTTCGAGCCTCTCCCCATAGGTCCTATCCCCCAATCCCCAAATCATTTTGGTTGCCTTCCTCCGGACCCTCTCCAGAAGTTCAATGTCCCTCTTTAAATGTGGCCTCCAAAACTGCACACAGTACTCAAGGTGAGGCCTCACCAGTTACACAGTGGGAGTATCACTTCCCTCCTTCTGGAGGCGAGCCCCTTAGCGATGCATCCAAGCATCCTGTTGGTCTTTGCCACTGCCCTCCTACAAGTCTCCAAATTGTTCATCTTGACATACACCACCACCCCCAGGTCTCTGTCAGCCATTGAGACTTGTAGCATCCCCCCGAGTGTACACTTGGCCCGGGTTTCTGGCTCCCAGGTGCAGTACCTTGCATTTTCCTGCATTGAACCTCAGCTTTCTCTTTCTAGACCACCTTTCCAGAGCCTCCAGGTCCCCCTGTAGGGCCACCATCCCCTCCTCCCCATCCACCACTTCCCCCAGTTTTGAGTCATCCGCAAAGAGACTCATCTCACTCCTGATAAACTTCCTAATGTCAGACGTAGACATTGAACAGGAGGGGCCCAAGGACAGATCCCTGAGGGACTCCATTAATGACCCTCCTTGGGGATGAGACTATCCTTCCAACCACGACCCTCTGGGTCCAGTTCTGGAGCCAATTTCTTATCCATTTGATCATCTGGTTTCCCAACCCCATTTCTCCCAGATTATCCAACAGGCCCCCATGAGGAACAGAGTCAAATGCCTTGCTGAAGTCAAGAAAGAGGACATCCACTGATCCACCCAGGTCCAAGGCACTCGTCACTCAGTCATAGAACTCCACAAGGTTTGTCTGACATGATTTCCCTGGGACAAATCCATGCCGTCTATCGTCCAGGCAACTCAACTTTTCCAGGTCCTCCCCCATCTCTCCTTGACAATGCCCTCCATCACCTTTCCTACCACCGATGTCAGAATGATAGGCCTGTAGTTTCCTGCCACCTCCCTTGATCCCTCTTGTGGATAGGCACTATATGTGCCACCTTCCAGTCCTGGGGCACCCACCCTGTCCTCAGAGAGATGCTGAAAGTTTCGCCAGGACATCTGCCAGTTCCTTCAGCACTCTGGGATGTAATTTATCCGGTCCTGGTGCTTTCTCCATCTTAAGGAACCTGAGGGCTTCCACACTCTGCCATGGTTTACCTGTGCTACCTCGTCCCCTGCTTGCCTTTCCCCCACCTGTCAGTGATGCCCCCTCCCAGACCAGCCAATCAGTGGGGAGTCCCCTCCTCAATTCACCATCTCCTATGTATGATGCAAGCTTCCCATTTTTCTTGGTGAAAACTGAGGTGAAGTACTCATTTTAGTACCTCAGCCTGCTCCCCCTGGTCTTGTGCCCATCCCTCCCCTGTTTTAATCCTGCTAATCTGCCCCTTCACCCTTCATTTTTCCCCAATGTATCTAAAGAACCCCTTGTTCCCTCTCCTAATTTCCCTGGCCAGGTTCTGATCCTTCCTTGCCTTAGCCATCCTTACCACCCTAGTAGTCCTTCTGGCCATCAGTTCATTCTCCCCTCGGTCCCTTTCACTCCTTGAGCTCGAATTGCCTATAGGCTGCCTTATTTCCCCATACCACCTCCTGAACCTCCCTGGTCCACCAGCAGGGTTTTTTGTGGCCTACCACATTTTTGTAGTACTCTTGCACAGGTGTTAGTAGCATCTTGCACACCCTTCCTGATTTCCCACCTACTGTCAGCGTCCATGTCTGGCCCAATTCCATCCAAGTGCTCGTTAAGGATCCTTCCCATTTCCTTGAAATCCACCTCCCCTGAAGTCAGTTACCTCCATCTTTGTGCAGCCTTCTACCCCTCCTAGGTTCAGGCAGAACCGGACCATGGCATGGTCATTCCCCGCCAACGGATCCCTTCCCTGCAGGCCCCCAATCTGGCCACCGTCTACCAGGACCACATCCAGTATCTGCTCTTCCCTGGTCGGTTCCCCCACCTGCTGAGTTAGGAAAGCATCCTGAAAGACATCCAACAACCTCTGTTCCCTGGCCACCAAGGATATATTGATTGACTTCTTTGACTGCCATGAAGACAGTGGACAGGGGCCAAGTGGGAGACATCCTCTATTTTGATTTCAGCAAGTCCTTTGACTCTCTGCACCACAAAAGGTAGTTGGTGTTTCTCAGGGTTGGGGAAAAGATGGCCAGATGGGTGGAAATCTGACTGAGGGACAGAACACAGGGTGGTTGTGGGGGGAGAGTTATCTTATCTGGTAGCAGAGAGGTAACCAGTGGGGTCCTGCAAGGCTCTGTGTTTGGGCTGGTGGTGTTCAATTTATTTTATTTATTTATTGAAATGTTTCACCAGGAAGGCACACTGAACAAGTTGCTCATATCACATTGTGACGGGGAAGGGGCTCAATGAGGATAAGAAAACAGATTACACAGATAATAGTTGGCAGGGACAGTTACAAATTATGTAGGAAGTAGGTAGAAAATATAATACAACAGTTAGGGCATAGTACAGACAATTTCAACTTGTAAAATTAATACAACAAATAGGAGTGCACAGATCTAAGATACCATATTACAAATGGTACAAAAATGAGTACAGTCATATTGCAATAATGTTCTGAGTGCTAGTTTCAGAATCAGTAGGCAAGTGCAATTGAAGAAGTAGGGAGGGAAGTAGCTAAGAAGTGCTGTAAGGAGGTGTAGTGGAAAAGGAGGAGGGGGGGAAGAGAAGGACAAATCTACGGAAGGATGGCTTTCTGCACCCTCCATTCCATCCGAGATACTCACCAATGGTAGGGTTGTGGAAAGTAATTCTCAAATCCTTGAAGAACTTTGCTCCCATTTTGTCACTGATGGCCTAGCCTTTGACTCCTCACCTTATGCAGGCTGTGGGAATAATCAAGCCAGTACTGAGCAATCCCTAGGGTCTTCCTCCCATCCCTTCAAGCTGTGGCACCTGAAGGCACCTTCCCTCACTCACCTCATTCCTAGCTGTCCACAACTGAATCCAACTCACTATTGCTTCTCCTCTGCTGACCTCTACTACTCCCCTTTGGGTTTCTCTCATGGAGGACCTCCACATCTGTCTCAGTTTTTGCATTGGGTGCCCCTGGGGGATGACTCTGCCCGGCCACTGCAGCGTACGAGTTACATAGTGTTATGGGATGTGGAACAGGATTTCACTCCACAACTCTAACTCTAAGAGCCTACCTTGTCAAACAGATCCTCCTTCCTGGCACTGTTTAAGACAGCAGTTGTGTAAAAGGTGGTGCCTGTATTTGGGAGTAGATCCTCTTAAGCCAAGCCATCAAACTCCTCCCTCAGCCAAGCGAGATGCAAGCATATGGGGCACCACCGAATACTCCAGAAGGTCTGTTGTAAACTGTACAATGACAAATAGTATGCTCATTACCTGAATAGGAGTTCCTCTGACACCAGTGTAATTTTTTAAACAGCCCCCAGTGAAGGAAAGAGAAGGGATCATACTTTGTCCTCAGTGAGCTAGCTACAGAGCCCAGTGTCATGAAGGGCTAAAGTGTCTAGTGCCTTACCTCCTGACACACTGGTGACCCTTTGTTTGAGAACAGAGTCTGGTCATTCAGGGGTTGGCTGGGGGAGGAAGGGAGGCAGGATTGAGCCCCCTGATGGATGTCTGTCCTCTTTTGGGGGAGGGTGTAGTGCTTACCTGGAGGTGTCCAGGTGATAGTGCAGTTTAGGCACACCAAGACAATCCAGACAGGTGTTTGAGAAGGTGGATCTTGTCCATTATGCCACTTCATGTGGGCAGCTACTGAAGGGTCAGCCACTGCAGAAAGATACTAGTCAGCCAGTCATGGACTGCGATTCTAGGACGCCATTGTATAATTGTTATTCTCTGGTGGTCAAAGTTATCCTCAGGTAAGTTTTTTTTTTTTTTTATCCCAACCTCAGTTCCACTGATTGCCTGTCAGACTCTTCACTTTCTGTCTCCTTGGCCAGTTCACTATCATCCCCCCTGACACACAATTGCTAAGTGCTAGGGATGCGAGACAAAGTGGGTAGGGATAATGGGATGCTGGGATGTATAAGGAGAGTGAGTGTGACAGATACCATCCAGAATTTCCTTTCCTGCCACTCCCCCAACTGTGGCTGCCCCATCGCCCGTTCCCCACCCTCAGGGCAGACATGATAGAGAGAGTGAGAGACAGCATCATCACTCTTCCTCACCTGCACCATGGCTGGAATAACGCAGTGACAGCAAGAGAAAACATTGAGATGTTCTGTAGCCTCCCTTGATCCTGGTACAGAACAGTGCTACAGTTTGTGTGCGGAGAGACCTGTCTCTCTGTCTCTCTGTCTCTCTGTCTCTCTGTCTCTCTGTCTCTCTGTCTCTCTGTCTCTCTGTCTCTCTGTCTCTCTGTCTCTCTGTCTCTCTGTCTCTCTGTCTCTGTCTCCTGTCTCTGTCTCTCTGTCTCTCTGTCTCTTTCTCTCTCTCTCCCCCTTCTGCGTCTCTCTCTCTCCCGTCTGCATCTGTCTCTCTCTTTCTCTCCTCTGTCTGCATCTCTCTCTCCCCCCCCCATCTGCGGCTGTCTCTCTCTCTCCCTCCTCCATCTGCATCGGTCTCTCTCTCTCTGTTCGTCTGCCTCTCCTCTCTCCATCTGTGTCTGTCTCTCTCTCTCCCTCCTCGCAGTGTCTCTGCTCTCTCTCTCTCCTCGTCTAGCACCCTCTCTCCCGTCTCGTCTTCCTCTCTCTCTCCATCTGCATCTGCCTCTCTCCCCCATCTGTGTCTGTTCTCTCCCCATCTGCATCTGTCTCTCTCTCCATCTCGTCTGTCTCTCCATCGTCTCTCTCTCTCTCTCCCCCATCTCGTCTCTGTCTCTCCTCTCCCCCCCATCTAGGTCTCTCTCTCCCCATCTGCGTCTCTTCTCCCCATCGCGTCTCTCTCTCTCCCCCATCTGCGTCTCTCTCTCTCCCCATCTGCGTCTCCTCTCCCATCCGCGTCTCTCCCCATCTGCTTCTCTCTCCCCATCTGCGCCTCTCTCTCCCCATCTGCTCTGTCTCTCTCCCCATCTGCGCCTCTCTCTCTCCCCCATCTGCGCCTCGCCTCTTCCCCATCTGCGTCTGCCTCTCTCCCCATCTGCGTCTCGCTCCTCTCCCCATCTGCGTCCGTGTCTCTCCCCATCTGCGCCTGCTCTCCCATCTGCGCCTGTCTCTCTCTCCCATCTCAAGGCCTGTCTCTCTCCCCATCTGCGCCTGTCTCTCTCCCCATCTGCGCTCGTCTCTCTCCCCATCTGCGCCTGTCTCTCTCTCTCCCTCCCTCCTCAGTCTGGAAATCTGCCCTCTCTCCAGTCTGCGTCTGCTTCTGCCTCTCTCCCAGTCTGCGTCTCCTTCTGCCTCTCTCTCCCAGTCTCGCCTGCTTCTGCCTCTCTCTCCCAGTCTCGTCGCTCTGCCTCTCTCTCCATCTGCATCTGTCTCTCTCCATCTGCGTCTTGTCTCTCTCTCCATCTGCCTGTCTCTCTCTCTCTCATCTGCGCTTGTCTCTCTCCCTCTCCGCTGCGTCTGTCTCTCTCTCCATCTGCTGCCTGCTCTGTCCTCTCTCTCCGTCAGCGTCTGTCTCTCTCTCTCTGCATCTGTCTCTCTCCATCCCCTCTCATCTGTGCCTCTCTCCATCTCCATCTCACGCCTGGTGCCTCTCTCCATCTCCATCTAGTGCCTGTCTCTCTCTCTCTCCATCTCGTCTGTCTCTCCTCTCTCCCTCTCCTGTCTCTCTCCCTCCCTCTGCGTCTGTCTCTCCTCTCCCTCTGCGTCTGTCTCTCCCTCTCCCTCTGCGTCTGTCTCTCCCTCTCCTCTCATGTCTGTCTCTCTCTCCCTCTCCTCTCTCTCCTCTCCCTCTCCTCCTGCGCTCTCCCTCCTCTGCCTGTCTCTCCCTCTCCTCTCGCTGCCTGTCTCTCCCTCTCCTCTCTGCGTCTGTCTCCCTCTCCTCTCTGGGCCTGTCTCCCTCCCCTCTGCGTCTGTCTCTCCCTCTCCACAGCATCTGTCTCTCTCCTCCTCGTCAGCATCTGTCTCTCTCTCTCCTGTCAGCATCTCTCTCCTCTCCTGGCTCTGCGTCTCTCTCTCCTCCTGCTCCTGCTCTCTCCTCTCTCTCTCCTGCCTGTCCTGCTCTCTCCCCTGCCTGCGTCTGCTCTCTCCCCTGCCTGGCGTCCGCCTCTCTCTCCCCTGGGCTCATGCCCCGTCTCTCTCCCCGCTCATGGCCCTGCTCTCTCCTCCCTTGCTCAAGGCCCTGCTCTCCTCCCTGCTCATGCGCCTGCCTCTCTCCCCTGCCTGCGCCTGCCTCTCTCTGCCTCTGTCCTGCTCTCTCTCTCTCTCTCCTGGCTCATCTCTCTCTTTCTCTCTTTCTCTTCTCTCCCTGCTCATGCGCTCTGTCTTCCTTCTCTCTCTGCTCTGTCCCTGCCTTCTCTCTCTCTCTCTGTCTCTGCCTGCGCTCTCTCTCTCTCCTTTCTCATGCCTGCATCTCTCTCTCTCCTCTGCTCTGCGCCCTCTCCTCTCTGTCCTGCTGGCCTCTCTCTGCCTGCGCCTTGCCTCTCTCCCCTGCCTGCGCCTCGCCTCTCTCTCCTCGCCTGCGTCCCGGCCTCTCTCTCTCTCTCCCCTGCCTCATGCCTCTGCTCTCTCTCTCCGCCTGCGCTCCCACTCTCTCTCTCCCCTGCCTGCGTCTGCTCTCTCTCTCCCCTGTCTCTGTCCCTCTCTCTCTCTCCCCGCTCATGTCTGCTCTCTCTCTCCCCTGTCCTGCGTCCTGTCTCTCTCTCTCCCTGCCTGCGCCCGCCTCTCTCTCTCCCCCGTCTCATGCCTCTCTCTCTCTCTCCTGGTGTGTTCTCCCTCCTCCATCTGCATCTGTCTCTCTCTCTCTCCATCTGCATCTGTCTCTCTCCCCATCTGCATCTGTCTCTCTCTCTCTCCCCATCTGCATCTGTCTCTCTCTCTCTCCCCATCTGCATCTGTCTCTCTCTCTCTCCCCATCTGCATCTGTCTCTCTCTCTCTCCCCATCTGCATCTGTCTCTCTCTCTCTCCCCATCTGCATCTGTCTCTCTCTCTCTCCCCATCTGCATCTGTCTCTCTCTCTCTCTCATCTGTCTGTCTCCTCTCCTCCCTCTCTCCTCTCTCTGTCCCTCCCTGTCTCTCCCTCCCTGTCCTGTCTTTCTTTAGGGAACCTCTGTGCTGGTTCTCCCACCTCCCATACAACAGGTTCTCTATGTCGCCTCCATTCTAGTGAGAATGGTGAGAGATACTGCAACCAGTCCCCCCGGCATTCAAGAATGGAGCTCGAAACTCTGTGCTTAGAGAGAGCGACAGAGAAAGCAAGACAGGGAGAGTAACAGTGAGAGAGAGAGAGAGAGAGAGAGACACAGACAGACACACTGGGGGAGCAGCACTGAAGAGACAATGTGTGCTGTGTCGTCCTCTGTGTGTCTGTGGATAGTAATGTGTTAGGGAGGACATAGTGGGGAACAGCACATGCAAGCGATGTATGCGTGTGTGTCTGTCTGTAATTCATAAGAGAAAGAGAGACTGACATAGAAACATTGAAATTGTCTGCAGATAACTGCCTGGCCCATCTAGTCTGCCTGTAAGCCCTTCTACAGGATTACTGCTTCTGAGTCACTCACTGCTATATCTCTATGGTTCCCTATGCCTGTCACAAGAATGCTTGAATACATCCATAGTACTCGCTCCCACCAGCTCCTGAGGCAGACCATTCCACACATCCATCCTCTGAAGAACTTCCTCACATGCCCTCTTAATCTCCCACCTTCCAATTTTGTGTCATGCCCCCTCATTCTTGTGCTCCTCCTGTATTGGAAAATGTCTCTCCTCTGCACCTTGTTTATACCCTTGAGGTACTTGAATTTTTCTATCATATCCCCTCTTTCCCTCTTCTCTTCCAGTAAGTACATATTGAGGTCCCTTAATTTCTCCTCATGTGTCTTGTGTTGCAAGTTCTGTACAGTTTTATTCACCCCTCTCTGGACCATCTCCAGCCTGTTAATATGCTTATAAAGGTGCGACCTCCAGAACTGCACACAATACTCCATGTGAGGCCTGATCAATGGTTTTATATAATGGCATCACTTCCTCCCTTCTTATGCTGGTGTTAATCCTGTCTACTGTATGCACCTCAGCATGTCACTGGCCCTCCCAGCTGCCTTAGCACGTTGACATTTTCAGGTCATCTGAAATAAGAACCCCCAAGTCCCTTTCCTTCTTTGTGACTGTCAGCCGATCCCCTCCTCTGCCCCCATTATGTAGCTTTCCCCAGGATTTGTGTGTCCAAGGTTCATCAGTTTGCACTTTTTTTTTTGAATTAAAAGTCAGTTGCCAGTCTTCAGACCATTTTTCAAGCTTCCCCAGGCCCCTTCTCATTTTCTTCACCCCCTCTGGGGTATCCACTGTGTTACAGATATTCGTGTCATCTGCAAATACGCAGACATTTCCCTTCAGCCCTTCTGTAATGTTACTAATCAATATATTAAACAGGACTGTCCCCAGGACCAATCTCTGTGGCACCCCACTGGTCACCCTCTCTCCCCAGACTGTACCCCATTTACCATCACTCTCTGCCTCCTGTCTGTTAGACAGTTTTTAGCCCAGTTTACCACCCTTTCCCCTATGTCCAGCTTACCCAGCTAGTTTATCAGCGTCCCTATGTGAGATGGTGTCAAAGGCTTTGCTGTAATCAAGGTAAGCGTTGTCCACTGCCCCACCTTGATTTACTTTGTCACACAGTCAAAGAAATCAACCAAATTTGTCTGACATGACCACACCACTGTGAAGCCATGTTTCCTATGGTCCTGGGCTATGATGCTTCTAGATGCCCACTATCCTTTCTTTAAGCAATGTTTCCATGATCTTCCCCACTACTGAGGTGAGGCTGACCGGCCTATAGTTCCCCACCTCCCCCCTGCTGCCAGATTTGTGTAGAAGGACCACATGTGCCCTCTTCCAATTATCTGGTACCACCCCTGTGTTGAATGACTCAGTGAACATGGCTGACTGAGGTACTGCTATCTCCCTTCACAATTCTCTTAATATCCTTGGGTGTATGCCCTCTGGTCCCATCGCTATGTCCACCTTCAATTTAGTCATCTCTTGCAGGACTCTCTTGCCTGTGAATGGACTATTGTCCACCTCTTCACCCCCTTGAAAACTGCTGTACTGCTGTGGCCCTTGCCCCTCCCCCTCTTCTGTGAATACTGAACAGAGACAGTGGATGTCTTGGGGGCACATGAGAGTTCTAAGGCATGGTACTACCACTTCCAAATACCTAAATAGCACATATAAGCAAGCAACATTCATCACTGACACATTTATTTATTTAGTGATTAGGAAAAAAAGTTGAGCACAAGTTCTTTTACAAAGGTTCCACATCATAGATATCAAAACATAGCACAGAAGGAGAAAGCAAAGGCACATTACAATGAACGATACACCTTGGATTCAGAACATACAAAATGCTTGTTTTGAGATTGTTTTCCCATGTTATCATTCATTTCCAAAAGGCTCTGATTTGAATCCGAACCAATCAGAACCTGTCAGGACTTTGACCTGGATCCTGATCCGGAATCATGGTCATGACCTTTTCGGGTCTGTCCATCCCTTCTTCATGCACAGACTACCTCAGTTGCTCTCTTACAGAATGAAAGCGCTGACTTTGCCATGGGCTCTTAAAACATTGTAGCCGATTTCACACTCACTGGTTTAACCTTGGCCAAACTGCCTCACTGTAATCGATTCACTCAAATCATGGTATACCAAGTAGACAGTAGTCCATGTTTGGAGGAAATTGAAATCCCTAATGGAAAACAAGGTGATGGGCTGATATGGAATTCAGCCAATGTGTCTAAAGGAAATGAGTATTGTGCTAGCTGCCCCTCTGGCAACAATATTCAGAACCTCATTATAGACAGAAATAGTTCCATAGGACTGGAAGGGGGTCACATTGGACCCTCGACGCAAGATAAGTAGCAGGAAGAAGGCTAGCAATTACAGGTTAGTCAGTCTCTCATCAGTGCTGGGGAAGTTCATTAAGGCCCTGCTGAAGGACAGGGTGATGGAGTACCTGAATGATAATGGGCTGCTGGACTCCCAGCAGCACCATTTCATGGGGCAGGTCATGTCAAACAGATCTCAGAGTTCTTTGACTGGGTGACTAGAGAGGTGGATTAGTGGAGGGCAGTGGATGTTGCCTATCTGGACTTTAGTAAGGCCTTTGACACTATACCGCACAGATGCAAATAAAACAAGCATTTGCCAATGCTGGACATTTGATGAGTGTTAATTTGTGTTGGATTTTTTTGACCAAATGTTTTGAAGATACTTGTTTTAGAATTAGCCTTAAAGATAATACAACATCACACATGCCCACACAATGCAAAGCATCATGGGCTGCATATGCAAATCACCACAGAATATTATGCTGGTTCAACTTTAAGCAGAATTGCATGGTGCCGAAAGGCCTCTCACAGTTTGCAAAGGGTGCTAAAAGATGACAGACACGTGTTTCATCCAACCAGGACTCATCAGTATGCCTCATCTGTTTCATACCCCAGTGGAATGAACCAGCTACCCTGAGACCATCTGTCTGGGTTATGTTGTGGTGAATCCCATTAAAACAAAATGGGGTTCACCACAACATAACCCAGACAGACTTTGCTCTCACCTACAGATCGCAATGTTTGCGCGGCCACTAAAAACTTCAGGAAACATGCAACAAGGGTCCCCAATGTGCCTTTTGAAGATTATGTAAATAAATATTGAATGGTTCAAAAGTTATTCAGAAAACAAGTTCCCATTATATGTCAATGGGAAAAGTTAACAAAAAGTTCATCACTTTCACAAATATACTTTTTATTTTAGTTTAGTTTATTGTTCTAGGAATTACTACCTTTGAGCCAGAGGCTCTTTTAC